>BSBM01000647.1:16387500-16837500 GCA_027924585.1 Larix kaempferi | reverse complement strand
GGATGATGATGATAATGAGGACAAGGATGAGGATGATGTTGATGATTATGATTATGATGACGACGATGATGATGATGATGATGCTAACGATGACAATGATGATGATGATGATAATGAAGATGACGATGACGATGATGATGACAATGACGACAAAAATGACAATGATGATGATGATGATGAGGATGAGGATGAGGATGTTTATGATGATGATTATGTAACATACTAAATAAAAATTGACAAAACTAAATCATTTAAACATAATGCATTATGCAAAAATATGTTCTCACATACCTCCTAGATTCCAACATTGCTACAATGTCATTGTTATTCTTATTCATCTAACTCAACATTTGTATCGTCATCTGGTTCATAATCGCTATCGTTGAAAATATCACTCATATTAGCATCAGCATCAATGCCATTTTCGGTTATATATTCATCATCAATATCATCAATGACTACATCATTGTCTGCTACATCATTTGGATGATCAACTTCTTAATCAGATTCTTCATCTGACACATCTACATCGGTGACCAACTTCTCTTGATTTGCATCACCTTCTTCTTCAACATTTTCTTCTTCCCCTGCATTATACTTGACCGATATTCCTCTTGGATCATATCTAACAATATATGACCAACCTGCTTTACCTGGAACCTCTGAGTAAAAGACCTGCTCACATTGACTTGGAAGAACATAATGCTCTGTACCCAGTTCAAGTGCCCTTGTATTAACCATGGTAAATCCATTGGCATGGTCAATAACAATTTGTTCGGGATCACGTTCATTCATTCGTAGCCTGTCTCATTTGACCTCGAACAGAACTATTTTAAAGGAATCAAAAGTCACACTCAATTATATCTTCCAAATAAACATAATACCTATTTTCAGATATTTTTGGATGCTTGTCACTTCTAGAGGAAACATTAGTGACTTGAAAAAATTCAGTTAACCCACAATCAATTTTTTTTCTTGTCATCCAAAATTTTGATGCGAAATTTATGACCATTGCGCCACATAGCATTGTGATGTATCAGCTGCATCATGCTCGAATCGGTAAATAAATATATAAGAAGAAATAAACGAAAGAAACATTTTGATACAATGGGAAACAACGAAAAAAATGAGCAGGGTAAACATACTTTCCTTTTTATCTTTTAAATAGCATGCTAAATCAATTTCCCTTTCGTAAGTTCTTCGGGATATTCTTCTCGATAATAATGCACTATTTTAATCATTTTACTAACCCCTTCCCATGATAAGGTACCATAGTATTATGTACATCGTTCAATCCATTCCTCCATCCAATCAATATTTTTTGCAATGTATAAATGTATTGCATCCCTCACGTGACCAAATATATGAAAAAATAACAATTAAGAATTGTAAATTAGCTATCATTAAAGGCAATTAAGTTTATCTTAAAATACTGATGGAATAATAAAAATTACATAAATTGAAAAATTAATTGTATAATAAATTAAATGTACACCATTCAATTACCTTTCATTTTCCTCACTCTACCTTTCCCCAACAGGACCTCCCCTTCAAATTTGTCGATGGAGTCGACATGCCAAATGCGAGGAAGATTGATATTTTTTGCTAAATTTGGAAGATACTAACTAATGTACACCACAGATTGATACAGCATATATCCCTACACCATGGACATGCTATTTTTCTAACAAAAGCCTTCAATGACTTCAAATGCCTTTCTGCCATCCACCTTGAACTTGAGTTTACAAGTCCACACAATTCAATCTCCTCAACTTGGTGGATGAGATAGTGTTCTTATGCATTGAAAAATGTTGGAGGTAAATACTTCTACATTTCACACATTATACGAGAAATTTCTCTCTTCCAATACCTAATATCTTCTTTATGGATTTATTTAGATGAAATCCACCTACAAAATATGCAAGGAAATAACAATGATCAACAAGATTGAGGCATATATAATAACGTTCCAAGTTTTAAAACACAATATGTCAATAAGCAATGCAAAAAAGAGAACAAACATTTTCATGCATATAAATTGTGACTTACCTCATGTATTTACCAAGATCATATATAACTTGTTTTATGTTGTCGTCAAATCTATCTAGGAGAGATAGAGGTAGAACGTACTGTAGAAAAAACTAAATCATTATCTAATGTTTTCAAATACGAGAGAACAATTACTAAAAATATGTACTTAATGGAAATTATATACGAAAATAATTACCTTAATGAATGTATGCCAGTCATGAGTTTTAACACTGCCAAAATCATCTTTTTTGGTTAAGATATTTTGTATCTTCGATGAAAACCCTATCAGAAACCTTATTTTCTGAATGACCTCTTTTATATCATTGCTTTGGTTCTCTGTCAATAACCATGGAAGACTAATATTTCAGTCCCCATCTCCGGCATTGGAAATAATTACACTTTGCAATGCGTGATTGGCTTCTACAATGTCACTACAAATTTTTCCAAATTTATCTTTGTCAGACCTTCCATCTAATATCTGCCAGATCATTTATGTTACATTCTTCCCGATATGCATTGTATCGAACAAATGAGATATTTGCAGGTGCTCGTAGTAAGGAAACCTACTGAATTGTATGGGATAACTATTAATTCCTTGTGGAAGCCCATTCATGCCTTAAAGACATTCATTAAACATAAACGAAAACACATTAACAATAATTCATGACACCCATGGTAGTGAAAATTCACTAAAAATATTAAAATCATAATATTATGTGCACATATATGCTACATATACAATTTGCATACCTTGACGATTTCTGTTATATTCCAACTTCCATAGGTGAGGTGTCATTCTACGTGGTTTCTTTCCATTCTCTTCTTTACCATTGAATTTTTTTTTTTCGGTAGTTTGATATGTATGGTTCTTAGGGAGGAAGTGTCTGTACTCATCGAACACCTCCTTTGCTAAAATTCTTGAACGACGAGATTTTATCCTAGGACCACATACTGGACATGCAAATTTTCCCTTTGTTTGAAGACTTGCAAGATATATCTATTAATGTTATAGCATCAAAAGATTATTAACTTTAAAAAATGCATGTTTTTTACCTTAAAAACATATAATTTTAACGATGTGGAAAAAAAATTTACATACCACAAAAATGTGTTAACCCGGGAGCGTCATGAATTGTCCATGCAAGAATTCCATGGAACTAAAATTGTTTTTGCCCTATTGGTCTAGAGATGTCATACATAGTGATTCCAAGCCATAAATTCAATAACTCATCGATAAGAGGCTCAATATATACATTCATATCTTTAACTTGGTACTTAACTAATTGATCATTCAACATACAATATTGCTATTTAGTTATGTGTCCCAATATATAAAAGGTGTTCTCATGCAGTAATTAAACAAATAAATTAATGAAATAATATAATTACTTTCAAAAACATACCTGGAATAATCATTCCCAACATTGTGTGCTCTCTCTTAATCGTCAACCAAGGAGGTAGGTTATTGTTTGTGACGAAAATAGGCCACACTGAGTAAGTAGAACGAAGCTCACCAAATGGATTGAAACCATCATCTTCCAATGAAAGTCTAACATTACGAGGTTCATCTTTAAAAATTGGCCATTTTTCTTCGATGTTCTTCAACGCATAACCATCTGTAGGCATTCAAAGAACACCTATTCACTTTTGTTCTTCACATGGTAATCCATAAACTATGTTATACTTTGGCACCTAAATAGTCGTTGGAAACATGGAATTATGGGAATATAACGAATAAGTTTGCGAGGGACCTCTTTTGTTACTTGATCAATTCGATATCTTCTAATTTCACATTGTGGGCATTTATTTTCTGATGCATACTTTCCATAATATATAATATGATCATTAGGACATGCATCAATAGCTTGGTACTCCACTCCAATTTATTTCATAATCAAGAATACCTCTCGACATGTGCGTGGTAAATTATTTGATGGTGGTAATAGAAATTCACCCAACAATATGCAACATTGACAAAAAAAACTAAAATGTAAACAATATACGTCATAAATATTGCATATCCCTAATTTACGAATTAATTAACACTAAAAATAGAGGAAAATAGTCAACTTTACATACCTTAGGAGCTGTGTGAAACAAGTGTTTGATAAACCATTCAAAACCTTCAAGTTCACCAACAACAATATAGAAGATAGAATATTGGTTTTTGAGCCTTCATAAAGAGGTTCTTGGGACTTCTCGAGTAGAGGAACATCATGAATATCATGGAGGTTGTCCTCATCCAATGGAGCAAATGTGTCTTGGAGAAATCTATTTATCTCATCTTCACCATTTGCATCAATAACGTCATCTTCGTCAATAGGATCATTAAGAACTCGATCTTCAATAGCCTGGTCTCCATGCTCGTCACCTTGTAAAGTAGTATTTCTACTATTATGTGGTAAATAGCTCTCTAGTGGTCGACATTTAGGGGGCATTGTCTTTATATTTACAAACAATGCAATAACATTAGTGTATAATATACAACACATATATTTAAAATGATAAAACATTTTGTGAATACATTATCAGTACTATTACAAGAAGTACATTATGTAATGCATAACGTCTTACCAAGGGATGATATTCATACCCCCCTTCAACATGCCCCTTCTCCTTACTATTTTTTTCAGTTGTTGTTCTTAAAATTCTTCTTGTTTGCAAACCTCTACAATCATTGCAAGGGAAATAACACTTTCCATCACCCTTCGCCTCCAATGCTACCTTAAACTCAGCATACCTCCTATTGTTTTCTTCCCAAGTATATTTCTTTGACATTCTGATAGCCTATAAGAACAAAAAAACTCATTAATCAATATATAAGTAAATTGAATAGAGAATATATATATTAAAGGAGACCAAAAATTAAAGGACGTGATTAGAGGATTACCTAAGCATGTGTAGAGGATTACATAAGTAATTCCCTTGGATTACTACATGTTGTTCCAATAAGAATTGACGTATGGTGGGTAATGGATATTCATTCTACATAACATGAATTTAGATATTTCCTTAAAAAAGGGGCTAAGGAATTTTGTTAATGATGTCACAAATTAGGATTTTACAGATTACTTCAATGCATGTGTTGGTATGTTAATAGATATGGTTTTTCCTTGTAAAGTAATGAATCGCTATCTAAATTTCCAAGCGGGTTAGTATGTTGGGTTGTAAGTGTATTTGTGAAAGGAGTTGTTACACAATTTTTCCAAGTGGTAATACCCATAGGATAATGAGTAGTTAATTGGTTTCCTACGTTGGTTTATAATTATTAATTGCAAGAAAGTATACATTATGGTGCCAATGGATCTAATGTAGAAGAAATTGAGGGGTTGGTAATATTGTTCATGTTCGTTATACTAGAGATTAAAAGGTTTCAACACATTGTAATGATATTATCAAATGGGATTATGAATATAGATGTAGACCCTCAAATTTTGAAAGGATTGTCAAATGGTATTATGGATATATATGATAAAGATATTGTCAAATGACTATCAAAGTTTGAAAGGATAGTACACCTTTGTGGTCTCATTGGTTATCTATGAGGGGGCAAGTTTAATCTAATTAGATAGTGTTGAAATCTACAATGATGGTCCTATTGATTACAATGACGATGATTTCATTATCAACATCATCATCATCACTGATGATGATGATGATGATGATGACGACGATGTTGGTGTTTTTTTTATGATGATGATGATGATTACTGACAATGACGAAGATTCTTATGATGATGATGATGTTCTATATGATGATGTGATAATGATGACAATGATTATCATGATGATGATCAAGATGGTGTTGATGGTGATGATGATGATTTTCATTGATGTCGACGTCGTTAGCATCACCATCACTAGTAACATCGTGTTCCAACTTGCTATGTTGTTGTGTGAGTTGTTTCTAGTTATACACCAGACTAAATCAATTGTTAAACGATTGTAGGAAAGGGATGGAAAATAAAATGTGATCGATACATAATTTTGTTAGTTTTTCATCATTTAATTCAATATGATCTAGGATCTTAACTGAGAGAACAACATGTACAGCATATCAAGCATAAGAGACAAGAGACAAGAGACACAAAGCATTTCACCGGGGAAAACTAAGAAGGTGAAAAACCCCGCAACTTCCTCAGAGATAGAATGAGCACCAATACAAATATCACAAAGATAAAACCCCAAGATATATATGTCTTCAGCAGCTACTCCTCCTCCACTTGTGCGCACTCCTCTCTCTCTCTCACTAATGCCAAGTGAGTGAGTGTGTGAATGAATAAATAGAGATGTGCTCCTCACTATTTATACTTTACCTTTACTTTCCTTTTACTCTAACTTGGCCGACCTCCCTCTAGAGAGTCTAATAACCCATTACCACTTGTCACTGGGCTGACCCCACTAGGGTGGTCTAATAACCCTTTAACCCATACCGGGCCGACCCCTCTAAGGTGGTCTAATAACCCATCAAATATAAGTTACGACACTTACAATGTAACTTGCGACACTTGCAAATACAAATGACGACACTTCCAACTGGAGGAATAATACATCTCCGTTGGGGATACAATAAAGTACAAATGTAATACATACAATATACAAGTGAATATCTTCCAAAGTTACAAATACATAAACACTCCCTCTTAACTAGGAAGGTATTCTCTTGACACAGGCCATCAATGCATAAAAGCACAAGTCTTCAAATATCAAGTTGGATAATTGTCACTGGATACTGGAGCATCATTATCACTGTTGTTGTACTCATCATCTCGATCACTGGTGCTATCTCTCAAATCTTCTCGTCATAGGGAGTTCTATAGAGCCATCCCTTTTTCATCTGGATGTAGGCCTAGCCTCCTGTAGGTCTTCATCATCTCTGCGAGCGGCCTCATAGAGGTGGAATCTCAGGACTGATTATGTGCCTCTACAAAACCTGAAAAGAGCATCCCAGGATCCTTTATGTGCCTTAGCACGACCGGCAATATCTCCCAGGACTGATTACATGCAGCCTACACAAAACCTTTAAAGAGCATCTCAGGATCCTTTATGTTCCTAGCATGACCGGCAAGATCTCTAAAGAGCATCCCAGGACTGATTACGAGCTTATTGCTCAACCTATCGGATCTCTAGGACTGATTACATGTGAACTTCACAAAACCTTAAAAGAGCATCTTGCGACCTGCAAGATCTCTAAAGAGCATCCCAGGACTTTTACGTGACTAGCACAACCTATCAGATCTCCAGGAATGATTACATGTGAACAGGAAAAACCTTAAAAGAGCATCTTGTGACCTGCAAGATCTCTAAAGAGCATCCCAGGAATTTTACGTGACTAGCACAACCTATCGGATCTCCAGGATTAATTACATGCCTACCTCACAAAAACTCGAAAGAGTATCCCATGACTGATTACGAGCTTACTGCTCAACCTATCGGATCTCCCAGGGAGCTATTATATGCTACTGCACAACCTTCCACATATCCACTACCTCGAAGTATCATCCTGATACTCATGATCAACCTGATCATCCTTGCACGGAGCATCATCCTAATTCTCATGATCATACTGATCATCATCATACAGTGCATCATGTTGATGTACATCATCATTACATGGTCATCATGATCATCATCATATATAGCATCATCCTGATGCATATCACACATATGATCATCCCGGTCATCATCATAGCATCATCCTGATGCATATCATCACATATGATCATCCTGATCATCATCATGTAGAACATCATCTGGAGCATCGTCCTAATACTCATTACACAATGCTTACACCCACATCCATGGGAAGGATACTCCTACCACCATGCTTGGAATGGCTCTTGAAAATGTGTCCCATCACTTCCTCCTCGAAGTATCTTCTATCTAAAGAACACCAAGCCTCTCTCTGAAGTACTCGAACTTCACTCTGGCTAGTGGTTTGGTCAACACATCTACAATCTGCTAATCTGTCGCAACATACAGGAGCTTCACTACTTCTCTCTGCACCATATCCCTGATATATTTATACTTGATCTCAATATGCTTCGACTTGTCATGGAACACCAAGTTCTCAGACAACTTCACACAACTCTAGTTGTCACAGAAGATACAAGTAGCATCCAATTGGAGATCAAACAAATCAAACAAAAGCTTCCTTAGCCATACTTCCTCACAACTAGTTGAACAAGCTGCGACATACTCTGCTTCGGCTGTACTCAGTACTACACAGGATTGCTTCCTGCTAAACCAAGATATCACACCTAATCCCATACTAAAGCAGCACCCCGAATTGCTCTTCCTATCTGTGGCACTGTCTACCCAATCTGAAACAACATAACCCTCTAGGTTAAACTTTTGATTCGCATCATACTTGAGCCCATAATCAACCGTACCCTTCAGGTACCTCAGATTATGCTTTACAGCAATTAGGTGAACATTTCTAGGATCCCTCAGGAACTGGCTCAAAGTGTTCACCGCAAACCAAATATCTAGTCTCATGTTCATCAGGTACATCAAGGACCCAATCATCTGACAATACATCATGGAATCAACCGACTCTGATGAAGCATCACTCAATAGATTCAGGTTTGAGGCCATAGGTGTGACCATGGACTTGCATTCCATCATCCCAAACTGCTTCAGTATCTCTACTGCATACTTCCATTGTCCAAGGAAGATTCCATTTGCACTCTGCCACACCTCCATACCTAGAAAGCAATGCATCATACCCAAGTCCGTCATCTCAAACTCGGTAGCAAGCTTCCTCTTCGTGTCGGCAATCAACCTATACTCACCTGTCACAGACAGGTCATCCACATACAGTAGGAGTATCACTGGATTTCCTTCCTCAACCTTGTAGTAAAGGTTGCAATCTGCTTTACTCTTGGTAAATCCCAAACTGGACAGGAAGTTGGCTATCTTGCCGTACCATGTCCTGGGTGCTTGCTTCAAGCCATACAAGGCTTTCTTTAACTTGCACACATATGACTCCCTGTCATGTGTCTCAAAATTGAGTGGTTTCTCCACATACACTTCCTCTTCGACTACACTATTCAAGAAAGTTGTCTTGACATCCATCTGGTGTATCTTCCACTTTATTACTTCATCCAGAGCAAGTGTTGTTCTGATGGAAGTGTATCTGGCTACAGGTGAAAAATTCTCTTCATAATCTATCCCTTCTTTCTTGGAGAATCCACGAGCCACAAACCTTGCCTTGTATTTCTCTATGCTCCCATCTGTAGCATGCTTGATCTTGTAGATCCACTTGGAAGTCACAACAGACTTCCCTTCTGGTCTTGGGACCACATCCCAAACATCATTATTCATGATCGACTGGTACTCCTCGATCATGGAATTCTTCCATTACTGCATCCCAGATCCTAGGAACTTCAGATTATTCAATATCTTCAATAGGTAGTTTTCTGGATTTGTTGAGTCTTCATTGCTTGTTCTTCGAAACAAGTCTCTCTTGTAGGTGATGGTACACGGTCTTTCCTACAAGACAAGTTCAATTGCATGAATAGAAACATCTCATAGATTTTAGAACAAATTCTTACACATAAAGACATATGTCATGCAGTCATGCAATTATCTTAGCCAATGCTTCAATACAACATTCATCCATATCCTGTATTCATACGGTAACTTTCTAGATGCCTTCCATCTCTACCAGAACATTGTTAAGAGTGTGCACTACTCCAACATGTCAGCAAAGAGGTTTCATTCTAGATAAGTAGCAATGGAATGTTGTACAATACCATAGGCCACTTACCCATTACTTGCATATTAGTAGTATCTTGTTCATTAATGCAACTTTTCTAAAATGCATAATATACATCCTAACTCATAATTATGTACATGACTGAACAACATCATTTAAGTAATCATATATACAAGAAATAACAATTCAAATACTTATCTTTGTTTGGTTGTTGGATGGACTCCCTCTCAATCTTTGCTTCCTTGCAAGAACTACTGAAGTGTGCTCCCTCTTGATCTTTGCTTTCTTGAATTATCTGTATTTGAACTTATATCTATCCTGGACCACTATGCATTCTTAAGTTTGCACTAGTGTCATCATTGTGTCATCCTAAAGATCTCATACATAATCATACATGCATTAGTATAATCTCAATATTATCAAAACATTATGATTCTAAATATGTATGGTCATGATTATTCCACACACAGGTAATTTGTCACAAGTGTTACTTTTCAAGGTTTCAGGGAGTACTTCTTTTACTCATGCATATTCTTATTTGACCATAGAACTCTTCTAGTTGTTATATCATCAATAAAAGTAAGAAGCATAATATGCATAAACCCATGATTATTCAAACCTATAACTTCATGAATAATCATTATCAATCATACAAAAAGTATACTTATATAAGATCCTAACACAAAGTAGGATTCTAACTTGATATAGGAAAAACATACCTAGATTATCATGTTTGCGAGTTATGTCTAACATACCCAAACAATGTCTTCTTTGTTCTCTTCAATGATTTAGAGACTTTGTGCTAGTGACCTGAATATCTCATAAGTTAAGCATTGTAGAACCAAATTATACATACCTCGTAAGTAGAGCTTCTATGTGGTCAATGGCTATGGACAAGTATTTGTATTCATGTCATCATGGTCATATGTTCTTGATCTAGAACTTGATTGTCTTTCTTGATGTATCTTTCATGTTAGCGGACCAGATAATCCTCATACAACACCACAGTGCATTAGTACAATAATAAGTGTCATAACCCTAATCAATGAATGTCTTCTATCATTCACATGCATTCATATTTTTACTAAGGTGATAAGACAAGTCTAAAATTAATCAAGATTGTACTAACCTTAATAATATGAAGACAAACTTAATCATGAACAGATTTCAAAACATACCTGTATCTCCTCAAGTAATACCTGTCGGGATTGCTTGTAGTCTTCTTATGTAAGGACTTAGCCTCATCTCCCTCTGGAAACGGAATCTCTTCAATAATGTAGGTTTCCAATTCATCCTCTTCTAGGATTAACCCAATCCACTTTGATTTGCTGAAACAGGATCTGGAGATGGCTAGGGTTTGGCAGAGAAACCTTAAAAATCCAAACTTGGAATTTCAAACTTCTTTCTAGACAGGGAGATGCAGATGACTGAGGCGAGCAATCTAGTGTGCTTAGATTTGAAAAAATCCAAAAATTGACTCCTCAAAATTGACCTGCGAGTTTTGTATCTGCAGCTTCTATCAAATTCTGATTTTCTAGTCAAAATCCCAAACTAGGGTTTGATAGAACCTAGGGTTCTACCCAACCAAAAAATTTGATCTTAGTCTCTAAATTTTGATTTTGATGAGGAGCATCTAGCCATGGTCTCAGATTCCAAAAATTCCAACTTTTGCAGAAACCCTAATTTCCCATAGCAGTGACAAACCAAAAATGAAAGTGCTCAGAATCCAATTATGTTTGGACAAAAATATATGCCATATTATTTCTGATGTATCTATAAAATTTCGGATCCTTGGGGTCTGAAACTTTATCCTATGTTAGACTGACCTGTCATATTTCCAAACCCATAGGTCTACTCTTTAATGGATTCTTTGAGAGAGAGATATGCCAAGTGTCGCAACGTCACCTGTTTATGGGATGAAACAACATAGAGAACTTTTACAAAGTGCAACGTGTCATTGTTTCAACTTAGGCCTCTGAAACCCAGACATGTGAAACTACATTCTGTTCCCTAACTTCCACTTTTTATGAAATTCCATTTGGAGCTTCCTAGCCCGAGATATGACCTTTTTGCCTAGGTCACCTGTTTAGGGCTGCATTTTGGAAGAGGCATAAACCCTAACTTGTACGAATCATATCTCACAAAGTAAAATGAATCGGAGGCTAAGCTTCAGAAAAAAGGTACATAAAAATTTCTTCTTCGTCTTGTAAAAGTTTCAAATCCTGAAGCTTCGCGAAAACCGATTTATAGCGAAAGTGCGACGATGATTGGTTTTTACTATACCAAGCCCTAGCTTCCAATTTGTCGCAAGTGCAACGTGTCATAAATGCCATACCATGCCTTCCTTCAACCTGGATCTGATACCATGTTAGTTTTTAATCATTTAATTCAATATGATCTAGTATCTTAACTGAGAGAACAACATGTACAACATATCAAGCATAAGAGACAAGAGACACAAAGCATTTCACCGGGGAAAACCAAGAAGGTGAAAAACCCCGCAACTTCCTTAGAGATAGAATGAGCACCAATACAAAGATCACAAATATCAAACCCCAAGAGATATATGTCTTCATCAACTAATCCTCCCCCACTTGTGCGCACTCCTCTCTCTCTCTCACTAATGTGAAGTGAGTGAGTGTGTGAATGAATAAATAGAGAGGTGCTCCTCTCTATATATACTTTACCTTTACTTTCCTTTTACTCTAACTGGGCCGGCCTCCCTTAGGAGAGTCTAGTAACCCATTACCACTTGTCACTGGGCCGACCCCACTAGGGTGGTCTAATAACCCTTTAACCCATACTGGGCCGACCCCTCTAAGGTGGTCTAATAACCCATCAAATATAAGTTACGACACTTACAATGTAACTTGCGACACTTGCAAATACAAATGACGACACTTCCAACCGGAGGAATAATACATCTCCATTGGGGATACAATAAAGTACAAATGTAATATATACAATATAGAAGTGAATATCTTCCGAAGTTACAAATACATCAACAAATTTATGTATTGGAACATTCCAATTTCAGTACTAACATTGGAAATGATATTAATTCCATGGTTTATGGATGCTATATTTCTTGTGATTTGTTATCTATGTGACTTATCAACAATTGTCATTTTTTGTACAATGTTCTAAAGTAGGGCATGGGAAACATTCAAATTTATAGGCCCAAGGTCAATGTAAATAATTTTAAAATGGGGAGAGGTATATTCTAGGTTTTTCTTGAAGTCATAACAATTTATGAATCCAAAAGATGCATAATCCATAATTTCATTGAAATAGTTAATTTTAAATCTATCTAGCTTGGAGATCTCCTTGCTATTATTTTTCATTCACCTAGATAGAACCAAAGGCTACCGATAAAAAACATAGGAGCAAAAAAAAACATTTTAACATAAACCACCATTTGAAAAATTACATTTTAACAGAATGAAATTTTAAAAATTTACTTTTTAACACAAATGACAATTTAAAAAATTACATTTTGACACAAAAATCCCAAACTATATAAACATTTTCTCCATTGCATTGAAGCCCTATTTGGAACACAAAGGGAGCAACCACAAAAAGGACTAGTGCATTGTAGTCAAACTAACCTGGAAAATGAAGGAGATCAAAAATTCGATGTGTCAAACCAGTACCGGACTCTTGAAATCACAGAACAAAAAATCAGCAGAAAGATTGTTGCAACTATAGAAAATGATTTGTGAAAATATGAATTAAGAACATGTATTTATAGATCAAAGAGGGTCACGGTTCCGAAAAAAAATGCACAACGATCAAATTTCAAAAAAAACAAAAAGTCAATGACCGTCAAAAAGTTAAAAAAAATGTCATGGCCCTCGGCTATCATCGCTATAGAGACGAACTCATATATGTCACAATAGCAACAAATTATCGTCGCTATAGCAGCTTTATGGTGCTTACGTCGCAATAGCGACGATCGTCAAGGGCCAGAACATTTTTTTCCAAAATTTGTATCTGTTTATCCATGAAAGTTTCAATTTTAACTTATTCATGGTAATATTTCATGGAAATTTTGAGCCATGTGTAGTAGTGAATTAAACAAATTTTGATCTGGATTATCTGTCCCTACCATGTGGAAGACATGCATCCTCAAAGTGGCGTCTAACCCACCATTGTGTTCTATGTAGTATTGCTACTAGGTGTCACAGACTACATATGAACAATCAAGTTACTTCTACTACTTTGACTACCCTTACTACTATTACTAATTGTAAGTTTGAAACTTCGGGTTCTTACCTTAGATTTTGCTGACACGCGCGAGGTCATGGGTTTGACGCAAATCTTGTCCTGAGTAAGGTTATCTTCTTCTGTTGGACTGATTTGAAGGTCTTTTTCCTTCTCTACGTTTGATATTCCTTCAATATGGAATCCTGCACAAATGTCTCTTTCTTTGAACTCACTACGCTGCTCCTCTATATTGGTCACAATCCTCTTTCTACTATCTTTCCTTACTCTTTTTCCACTGCACAATAATCCAGTCTCTTCTACAATTGCCTCTATTTCTTTTCTCAACATTCTCAACTCATCCGCTCTTTATTCATTCTTTCCCTCTCTTACTCAAATCATTCTCTGGCCAACCCCCAATCTCCCTATGTGCACGTAGATGATTAATTTCTAGAGTGACCTGACTCCAATATCATAGTTCCTTTGTCGCACAACAACATCTTGATCCAAGTATATAAGGACTTCAGGCATCTTCCGTGTTGGCCCTTTAAAAAGTCTCTTTCGGAAGTGTTGTACGATTTTGTACATGGTAGACCCCAAGTGATACTAAGAGGGGGGGTTGAATTAGTATCATGCACAATCTCAATATTTATATGTCATTTTTCATTTATAAAACATACACCAATACCATAACAATTTTCAACACAAAGAAAACATAGTGTGCAGAGTATTTAAAAAGAAACTTTATATATATATAATCTACAACTCAAGTGTGAGAACCCACTCACTGATTTTTCTTACACCAATCAGACAGAAAACCAATCACTTGCAAGCACCAACTTGTTTTTTTATAGGCACCAACTCATATCAGCAAGCACCAACATGCACAATTAGGCACCAACCTTAGCTACCAGGCACCAACCCATATAAGACACTGATTTCCTATCCTTTTCCCGTACTACCACCCAGATATAGATTACAGCTTGATCATAATTCGCTCTTCACTTTCTGATCTGCTTCCTCAGTTCTTCACTTCTTGACAATCTTCTTCTGTGCAAAAATCCTTAGCTCTCCTTCCTTGCACACTACTTTGCTACTACTATTTAGTTCTGATCATCAATTGTGGAACTAGATATGTGCATCTATTTTGGACCCAGAATTGCGCATTCAGATTTGCACACAAAACATCCTCATATTCTAAGCCCCATAAAATTTATCTTCTACTTGGAATTTGTGTACTTTTCAAAGCTCCATGCTTCCTTGGATGGATTCCAAAGATCACTTCCCTATTTATATGAGTGTTAGATCACATTTTTGGGTTGACTCAATATTGTATGGTCCAAGGATGACTTAACACTTTGACATCAATGACAACTTTATTTCTAACAATCTCCCCCTTTGGCATAGATGTCAACACCAAACAAAAACTGAGTTCCTCAAACAAGAATAATATCCCCTTGAATATGATATCTTTATCAAAAATTTGTACTCCCCCTTTCATTCAGTACTCTGCAATTCTCTCCCCTTTTGACATCCATGGCAAGGGGATAATTCTGCAACAAACTCGTTGTTTTGTATTTGTGCAGTACTTGCGATTTCTCCCCCTAAATATCAAAAGGTGATATTTTTTGCTTGCTTTTTTTGGTTTCACTTTTATTGTGTATTTCTGCAGATCTTTGTATCTGTACAATTGCAACCTTCTCCTTGATTTACGCTTCTTAATCCAAAATAAATTCTTCCACCTACTCACTGTTAAACGACTTCAGGGTTTTTGTACATTCATCGGTAGCTGCCCCGACTTCCCCTTGTATCTACACAAATTATTATGTGATCTGAAATACTTCATCTTGTAATGGTTAAATCCTATTGGATATACTCTATCGTTCATCCGTGATCTTGCTTAATTCTTGTTGTTGTTTCTTATATTCTCCCATTTTTTCCAACTTGTCAGTGGCTAGTAGTATGGTCAAACTAACACGCATCTTTTGTTCTGACTCTTACACAATTAGTAGATTTTGATCCAGTTCCTTTATTTTTTCATCTGCAACCAACTTTCCCCGTAGATGAGCACTTCTTCATGTAAATTTTCACACTTCATCTCCAAGTTCATAATATTTCCTATAGCAGTATTCATTATTTCTTGTCTGTGTGCTCACTTTGCTCTGACCTTTGGAGATGTCCCTGGTTGTTCCTTTGTTGCAAGCTCTTTAATTTTAACACATATACCTTGAATAAATTCACCTATCTTGGTTACCTTATCTTCTGGAGGGGTATCATTTTCTATCTTTACATATGGTAGCATATCACATAACTCCTCAACTGCCTTCTGCAATTTTGAATTCTTCTGTTGCATTTCCTCTACTTCCTTCTTCAACCTATCTGTCTTTTGTGCAGTTTCTTCCTTCTCTATTTGCATTTTCCAACATTCCTCCTGTAATGTTTCCTTTTCGTTAAAACTTTTATACCATTCTATTGAAACAACTTCATGTCACCCTTGAATTTCCTACGCAACAAATGTATGTAATGCATGCAGCTCATCATGGGTAACTATGGCAAGATCATTTCCACTGGACTTATTGTGAATCTTGATTCACGCATTTCTTGTATGGGAAATACCAGTGTTGATGTCGAAATATTGAAACCTTATTGTGGCTCTATTGTGTCCTTCATATGTGTAGCTGAATACGCCTACACGCTGAGCATGTGTGTTTTTTAGTGTGTCTGCACATTATTTTGCCCCTCTTCTTTCTTAGTATTCATTAACAACTCCTTTATTGTTGCAAACTCTTCTTCAACTTTTATGAATATTTCCTCTTGTTTTGCCACATGATCTTCCATTTCCTCCTTCATGGCCACCTTCTCCATAATATACTTAGTGACATTCTTGACCTCCCAGCCAATCTGATCCACATCATCTTCTATCAAGACCCAAGTGGAGCTAGGTTTGGAATATTTCCTCTTCTTTCTTGATGATTCTTCCACTTCTTCCTTTCCTATCCTTTTCTTTATCTGTGTAGTTTTCTCTGTAGTGTCAGGAAATATTCCTACACTTCCTTTTTATATGGATATATTATGTGGGGGAGTGTTTTGTTGTGCAATCTTCTTCTATTGCACAACATCTTCTTCGTATGTCAATGGGACTCGTCATGCCGGATCCCATTCATTTATAATCTGTGCAATATCATACTCAGAGCTACTAAACATGGTAGGTAACCATTGCTTTCAGGGATCCCTTCTGGCTTGTACATAGATATGATGCATCCCTACCTTTAAGTACACAATTCTCTTATATAGATCAATTGTTCAGGGATGTATGTGTGTTGTCTCATTTATGCTAACCCTAATCTCTTCATTGTATAGAAATAAATTAATGTTATTTTCTATCTGTCTATGTTGAATTTTTTAAAACCACAGATTTGCATACCTTGTTGTTATGAATGGTTTATTTTTTCTATCAAATAATTGGATATCATTTGGATCCTTCTATCCCACTAGCGCAATACATATTAATAGCCAGGTGTAATGAAAATGCGTGCCTTTTTCTTGCGTTTCCTGACAGTCATCCAAAAACTCATTCAAGAGAAACGTCGATCAGTTTATTTGTACTCCCTCCATGCATTATGATGCGGCTGCAATAATTGTTGTTGAGACTTGGTATTTCTGACTCTTCCGAAATAGATTGCATGATATTACCTAAACTAAAAATCTCACATATTTTCCATTTATGTGGACGACTGAAAAATCCTCTACTAGCTCTTTGGGTTCCATATTTTTCTGTTACTTTCTTCGCAAGGCATTTTTCTTTCTACCTATCTAGAAGGATGCTTATGTCTTCTCCTCTGGTATGGAGTCCATTGATCTGTTCTATCAGCTTGGTATCAATGGATATATCCCTATTCATCAACAAGAATTCTCCATGTATCCTTCACAGTAGAATTTTCGAGCACATTTTCACTTGTGGGCTCCTTCCAAAATGAGGAATTTCCATCAGATTCGGGACCCCTAATTTCTGTAACCCATATTCCCATGTTTGAATTTCCATAATAACTAGTGCATTAGGGTCTGAACTTATCCTTCTATCCAAGTAGTTGTTGTTGACTAGCTCAGGAAACTTTTCATCATCAGTTAGGTCATAATCGGCAAACTAAAATTTGTATAGTTGGGCGAGCAAATTTTCTTCAACAAGCACCCCCTATGGTATCTTCAGTGTTGGGACATCTGTATATTCTATTGCAAGTAGGTTTACTGATGCCGTAGTAGGTTTTATTGGGGGAATGTAGTCGTGAGGGAACTTTACCGGCTTTGATGTTGACATTTTTGGTGTCTCTACATTCCCTTCCTACAAACTCACCGATGGATTCTTCGTTCTTCACTATCTCTTGGGATCCATAGCTTTCCTCTAGCTCTAACCTTTCTCTCATCTATTTACTCTTGTGACTGATATCTTCATTAGAGGCTAATGACTTCATTTATAAGTTTTCGATGTCTTGTATGAGAATTTTGGTACTCTCCCATTGTCATTATTTCCTTCGGACTTACGTGGATTCACCTTGATTTGGTCCAAATTCATTTAACCATCATCTTGCACCAATCATTAATGACACTGCGTCTTAGTCTTATCACTACTTTATCCATCATTAATTCTTACAGTCTGTCGTTGTCTTTTTCTGCGCGCAACCTTTTTGTGCAACAGGTCTGGTTATTTATAGTTTACCCCTGTATTGAAGTACAAGAAGTGCGGAGATATTTTTCTTCCAAATATTTCAACATAATTTCTTGTTCCAATGCAAGAGACTTAGTCTGATTTTCAATTGTCCTTTCACTTTCTACACATAGAACCCATTCATCAATTTATTCTCTTTGGTCCACTAACTTCCTTTTCCAAACATTTCTACATTTTTCTTTCTCATGATTTGCAAGGATACTTCTTCTTCTATTTAGAGCATATAGATCTAGCTAGGGTTTTTCTTCAATCTTCTCTGCTTGTTTCTTCTTCCAGAAGTTACTGGATTTCTTTGAATTCTCATAGTCCTTAGCTTTATGTCCTAATATGTTGCATTTCTAACATACTACATTGTTACATAATTTTGCAATATACCCAGAATTGTTGCACTTCCAACATACATCAATACTATCAAATGTTTTGACTTTGTTGTCCATAAATTTACTCCTAACATGTAACTCACAATACACTCTTTTATGCCCAAATTTATTACAAGAGAAACAATAGCCAAAAAAAGGGATTTTGTACTTGAGTGTATGTTGTGTTATTGGTAGTACAACCCTCTATACTACACTTTTGTCAGGCTTTGGTTGATTTTCCTTTCCTCCCATGCTAATGTATTCTTTTGGTTTGAGTTGACCTTATCCTTCTCCTCGGATGATTTGGAGCTTTCTTCAAGATCATTCTTAATTTTGTCGAACCTAAGACCAGTCTTGTCATGTGGTGATCTTTGAAAACTAAGGATGTGATCTAATATCATGGTACTTTTCTCAAACCTTGAATTTGTCTCCAATCAAGCAACTACCTTATCCAAATATTCTTTTAGTGAAAGGATCTCAAGCTTTTTCTTTTTACAGGTTTCAATCTTCTCATGAAATTGTTTTGTAAAATCTTCTTCAGCCCTCTTGTCCTGATCTACTTGGATTTTCAAACCATTAATTTTTCTTTCAGCATCAAGTAGTCGATCATTTTGTTCATCTATGATTTGTGTCACTTTTTTGTTAAAGCTATGAACTTCCTCTTGGGACTTTTGCAGCTCTACTTTCAAAGATATATTTTATTTTATTAGAGTAGCAATATCAGCTTCTTGTCCTTGGCATACTATCTCCTTCTCACTTAGCTGATTTAATAAGGATTCTTGAATAATCTTTGCCTCCTATATTTGATCCTCTAAACTCATAGTTACTTGAGCCTTTTCTTCATGATGTAGCAACTATTTCATTAATACTTCATTTTCTTTTCTTATTTTTCTTAACTCATTCAAAGCACTAATTAGTTCACCCTTCCAGTCAAGTTCTGCAATTACCTCATCTTCAAACTCAAAGGTTCTTCTTCACTTCCAAACTCTTTCTTACTATTACTCATATCATGCAGGCTACATGATTCATTTTCAATAGAATATTTGGAAGAAAAAGAGTAATACTTACAAACTACTTCTATAGTATGATCTGATTTATTTTCATGTGACTCAATGGATAGGTTGATCTCATCCTTCTCTTCTAATTCTTTATTTGCTATCATCACTTCCTCAATGACATAGAAACTCTTTAGGTTGTTCCAAAGCTCTTTGGCTAAGATACATTTTCCAACTTTGTTTTCACAGAATCATCTAGTCCTTCCATGACAGCATTCATTGCTAACTTCTTATTGATTTTCAATTTCTTCTTCGCTGCATATTTTGGAGATCTTTTTGAAGGAGTGTAACCTGTGATAACTGACTACCAAACATTGAGTCCGCGTGATTGCAAATAGGCTTCCATTCTTATGCTCCAAAGTAGATAGTTTGTTCCAGTGAACAAAGGAGCTCTATCCATGTTGAAACCAAATTCTTCACAAGCCATATATGCGTAGTGATCTACATTCCAGTGGTTAAACTGGATCCGAAGGACCTGCTCTGATGCCAATTTTTAGACACCAAGTGACACTGAGAGGGGGAAGGGAGTGAATCAGTATGACATGTGTTCAATATTAATATTTACATATCATTTTTACTTTATAAAACATACACCAATACCAGAACAATTTTCAACACAAAGAAAACATAGCGCGTAGAGTATTTACAAAGAAAATTTGTATATATATATATATAGAGAGAGAGAGAGAGAGAGAGAATATTTGATTACATATATTGTTGGAAGACACCAATCTCCAACTCAAGTTTGAGCACCCACTCATTGATTTTACTGACACCAATCACTTGCAAGCACCAACTTGTTGTTTTGCAGGCACCAACCTCATAGGACACCAATACTCTTATGAGAACCAACTCATATCAGCAAGCACCAACTTGTGTGGTCAGGAACCAACCTGAGATGCTAGGAACCAACCTGTAGAGGACACCAATATTTTGTCCTTTCCCTATCCTACCACCCAGATATAGATTACAGCTCGATCATAATTCAATTTGAACTTTTTTATTTGATTCATCTATTGTGCCTCTATTATGCACTTCTTGACAATCTGATTCTGCACAAAAATCCTTATCTCTCCTTCTACGCACACTACTCTGCTACTACTATTTAGTTATGATCATTAGTTGTGCAACAAGATCTACGCACCTAGACTTGCGCATTCATATTTGCACACAAAAAATATTCATCTTCTAAGCCTCGAAAAAAATATCTTCTACTTTTCAAAGTTCCATGCTTCCTTGGATGGATGCCAAAATAGAGAGATCACTTCCTCTATTTATATGAGTGTTGGATCACCTTTTTGGGTTGAATCAATATTTTATGTCACAAGGTCGACTCAATATTTTATGGCGCAAGGCCGACTTAACACTTTGACATCAATAAAAACTTTATTTAGAACAGTACATTCTATAACCAACTCTATGACATACCTTTTCAGCACATTATCCAACTAGAAGTCTATTGCGCGAGAGATCAGGTTACTTACAGTATTCCCTTGTTGGATCAGTTTAGGGGTCCAGCTCCTTGGTCTCATAATGCATAAAGTCGGATTTTGTTTGGCTAACCTTAATAGCCACTCTGCCAAAATAATATGGAACTCGCAAAAGAAGATATCGTGCAGATCTATGTAGATGTACTTCTATAACCACCACTCCTTATTGATATGAGGGTTCTTATTCTGTTCTCTGGAAAATTCTTAGTCTTTATCTTTAAGCCACTCTTCTATCTCTTCCTCCGTCAATCTCCATGGAATTATCAATTAACCTCCCTCTTCCCTTAAATTATAGATCCTGGTCCCAACAACATAACCATTTGTTGGCGCATGGTGGGAATACCCAAGCCACCGGCCCTTTTAGCATCACCTGCAAGTAGATGAAGTCTCAACCGAGGTATCTAGGGGGACTACAAGAACCAAGATTCCACAATATTAAATGGGTATGAGAATTCATTTAGCAGATCTATCATTCATTCATCTATCATGCATAAACATGTAACTTATATTACCTATGAACTAATAACTCATTCAAAACATAAACATAATTAACGCATCCATGTGCGCAAAAACCATAGCATTCATCATATGAAATACATCAACAATATACTTCAAGATAGATTCACTTCATTCATATTATCAGTGGAAACAATCTTACATAACTTGAACAGTGTGCAACAACTCTCTATTATAGGCCCAAAATCACCCAACATTACACCACAAGACAACAACTATGACAACAACCACAACAACTGCTAAAGATTGAATAACAATTCAGCACTAACCCAAGAACTGTCATCCAACTACAATTGAACAAAAACTCTTAACCCAAAAATCCCTTACATATTTATACATCGCAACAAGGGCTTAGCCTGTTACAAAGTGGACACAAATTCCCAACTAAATTCTAACGAACTTCTTCCTTTTGCACTCTCTAGTCGATTCCCTGAGTTGTCACACTGTCCATTTTTGGTGCATGACTTCCAAGACAGGTCCAAAAACCCACTCCAACAAACTACATCAATACAAATTTATATGGCCACCTTCCTTTCCTTAATCATGCCTTCAAACATAAAAATCATTTTATAATGATTAAAAAACTCCACTTCAATATTTACCTAGTATATTATTCTCTCATTTGTTGTTTAAGGTCTTTGATACAATCCCTTAATTATTTTGATGTGATGCATTTGAAGGATTCCTTGTTTGGTTTTTTTCATGTCTTGAGCCAACGTTGTCAAGATAAAATTTCAGCTACCTTTGCTATGTACATCTCTACAACCTTCAGTTAGTGACATTGCTTAAACACTCTATTTTGAAATTTCTTAATCAAAGGGATTACACTCGAAATATCATTGAAACTTTCTATATTCATCCATGAAGGATTATTTACTCTTCCTTCATTTGAATTCCATGATTTGTTTACCATAACCTTTTAGAAATGTGGTGATCCCTCTTATGACATCCTCCCACCACAATATCCAACCTTTATATTCTCTAGGCCATGGGATAAAGTTATGGATTCATACAATATTCATGTTTCATATGAGATATGTTTAACATGGGCCTTGTGTTCCATGATCTAGGCTTATGAAATACATGTGAGACAAATACAATGGTCAGTTAGTGATTAGACTCTAGTGACTTGTCCCAACACTTGAACTATCCTTCTACCTTCATGCTCAAATAATAAGAATTTTTTATCAAATGGCATTTCTCTATATAGTCTTTTCAAGACCTACTTGTTCCTTTTTAAAAATTGGATTAGTTGAACCAAATTTCAGGTGATTTGTTGCAAATAAACTTTTTAGGTTTTTAAAGGCCTATTCTTTCTCTAATACTATTCTAGGCCATCTCTTATGTTAGAAGTATTCTAGTAGGGGAAAGGGGTATTATTTTTCTTCACAAGTTTCTACATTGTCAAATTCATTAGCAAACAACCAGAAGGCCTTTAGGAGCTCTTTATATAACTAGTTGTGCAAGATTGGCCTTTCATGAACATCATTCAACTCATAAATATTGGCCATGCCTAAAACATGCTCTTCAAAATTGAACATAATCCATATAGCATGGTGTTTTAGTCTAAAGTGCGTTGGATAATGTCCTCCTCCCACCTTACTGAGATTAGGTTTTTTTATCCACCTCTACCATCATCATGCTTAGTATATAAAAATTAAAAAATATGGCTATACTACCCAAGTGTTTATTTAAGTTGAATAAACCTAGTAACTTTAACCCCTTACAAACACAAACTATCAAGCTAATAAATTTTAGTTCTTACTCTCCAAACTATATTTTTTTTAAGGGTCAATGGTAACCCATACATTTCATGAGACTATATTCAATGGGAATATTTAAGCAAAAAATAAATATATTCACCCTCCTTCCTTGCTAATTTAAGGGATTCAAAGAGTTCAAAATATGCATTTGGGGTGGGAGATAATCATTCCAACTTTTGTTCCTTAATTTTCTATGGCTATCACCAATCCACCTTGGTTCGGACACATGTAACCTTGGGGTTTGACACCTATACTAACACCACCCATTAGGAAAAGAGTTAGGAGTTTCAAGGAGGGTCTTCGACTAGCATGGATATAACATGCTTATTTTGGGCTAGACCATGAAAGGGTTGTATATCTACATCATTTTTTTATACTAAGTAAATGGTGAGACTATTGGGTAGAATAATCCTTTCCTTTCTTAAAAATTGTGGTAAATCCATCTTTGTTTGCATTTGGCTAGGTATATTGGGTTTAACTTAAAATAAAAAAGGTTGTGGGTGTGGGGGAATCATTTTTTTTCATTAGGGGGGCAACTTTTTATTCTATAGATGGGACTTGGAAGCTAAAAAAATGTTAGGGAAATTTACATATTGCATTGGTTTTCAAATAACATGATGTCTCACCCTGATGTTTATTAATTATTTCAAATCTTTGGAGATACCAATCCTTAGAAAAACTTGTAATGTTTTTTTATTATAAACAAACACAAATGGAACCAATTTTATAACTCATAGAAGGTGCAACAACAAAGTTACCAATGAATTCATTTGTCAACTTCAAGCTAGGAAATAATTTCTAAATATTTACACCATCTATGCTTATGTGTATTTTTCACAAGGAATGCTACAACTGATAGCTACAAATGAACTAGAAAAGAACTAGTTTCTAGTTAAACATCGATCCTTTTATGTAATACATATTTCAAGTGTCAAGGACTTCATATAAAGTTATACACAAGGAAAATCCATGACAAATTGACCAAAATACTGTCTAGGATTTCAATACATTTTCATAGCTTTTGTTCTTGGTAGAGTTTGCTAATCTTGGTTCTATAAACAAACATAGAAATTCACCATTCCATTATTTTGTTAGAGGGAGTGAATAACACTCAGCTTTCTCCAATATGGTTTCTTGAAACTAGTTCAAATTTTACAATATACTTGGCCTAAAGCTAAGGACTACTAGTTCAAAGTTTACAAGATATTTGGCCTACAAGAAAATGATTTTTTTATTCACATTTCAATTCGTCAAAAATGGTGAAGAGGGGACTGATTTTGTTTTACATTTACATCTCCAAATATTCAAACTGTAATACCAAAGTCAAGACTCAATATACATATATAATGTATGACAACTATAAAATATATCATCCATGAAATACATAAATCAAATCTTATTGTGTTTGGGTTTCATGCTTTGGCACTGTTGAAGAATCAATTTCCTGCATTGGATTGAAAGGAGAACTACAGGATTCTTTCCATGTTTTCTAAGCAAGAGGAATAAAAAAATGCTTGACATATTGAATGGATAAAATCCAATACCCCTCATCTTTCAATAATAGAAATATGTCTACCTAAAATAATCTCTTTATCAAAAGTATTCGTTGAATTAATCTTAGCTAATCCCGTGGATATTTTATCCAACAATGTACCTATTGGCTTCATCAATGTAACCATAGAGTCTACAAAGTGTCTAAGTGGGTCAACAACTCTATAAGAACCTCCATTGTAATATACCAATGCCCTTGAATGGAACTTTTTGAGATCCAAGGATTCATAATTCAATATCTTCTTCACTTCAATGGATAAGAAACACATAGGAAATTGAGACTGCTATTGTATTTTTAATAGGCTATGGTGTTTGTCGATGATCCCAACCACTTATCAGATACAACGTGAGTAAAGTACTGGAGAGTTCATGAATTGGGAAGTGAATCTTAGGTGATGGTCATCTTCAACATACTATATGTTTAACATAAAATATTCATGATGGAGTATATTCACCATCATTGTCTTCTATATTTCATAATTGCTTCCATTTCTCATCAACTAAACAATGAATAATGATTCCTCTGCTCTTAACCATCCTTGAATAGGTCACCAATGAGGTGGGTTGGGAAACCAGGAGCTTCCCTCTTCTTAACTTTGACTTCCACTTTGGGTTCATTTATTTCATGAGATTTAGGTTTAGTGGGATTCTCCTTATGTTTTTTTGCAAATTCATTAGCATAAATATTATGAAACTTACCTACTTTGAACCTCCAATTGATTAATGATATTGATTTCAATATGCTTCAACCCTAAGAACTAAACATGAATGAACTTAGGAATCCTCTTGCAAAATCCTCATAACCTTTAGGTTCAATATCAATCACATAGCCATCTTCCAATATCATAGATTTGTTAAGCTTCTCATACTTGGTGAACCACATGCTCTCAAAAGATATACTATCTACAAGTAATTTAGCATTCCCTTGTTAATAGACCATTTAGGCACACGTATAGAAAAGGAGACCTTCAATGACACGGTCAAAAATATAATCCAATGGGAGGAAATACAAATAAACATCCTCAATTTCCATCAATTTATGCATGCTTGTGCCCATACTTGTTCCTTTCCATAATGCTATCAAGAAGGGTCAAGGTCAATATACTACTTCCTTCAATTAATTGATATAAAATCAAATAGTATATACAGTTGGAAACATAAAACAAGAGCATGATTTAGAGAATAGAGTGAATAAAAACAACCTTCCTTTGCTCCTCTGATGGAATATTGGTATTGGGAGCATGCTCATCCTTCTCCTTCTCCCTTTGGTTTTTGTTATCCATGGTTGCTTCTTTGTGGTACATAGTCTTAGATTCCAAAAAGAAAATGGATTGATTATTGGAAGTGGATTGAGTATCAACAATATAAACCCACTTGCTTCCCACCATTTTAAAATTTCTTCCTTAATTTCTCCAAAAAGGACTCACAAATAGTCAACTAATTTGGTTTCTGGAGACAATGAAAAAAATTGCAAGAACCAAGCTTCCACAATACTGAAGGGATATGAGCAGTCATTTAACAGATCTACCATTCATTCATCTATCATACATAAACATGTAACTTATATTACCTATTAAATGATAACTCATTCAAAACATAAACATAAGCAACGAATCCATGTGCGCAACAACCAGAGCATTCATCACATGAAATACATCAACAATATGCTTCAAGATAGTTTCACTTCATTCGGATTATCAGTGAAAATAGTCTTCAATAACCTGAACAATGCGCAACAACTCTCTATTATAGGCCCATAATCACCCAACATTACACCACAAGACAACAACTACGACAACAACCACAACAAATGCTAAAGATCGAACAACAATTAAATACTAACCCAAGAACTGTCATCCAACTACAATTGAACAAAAACCCTTAACCCAAAAATCCTTTACATATTTATACATCGCAACAAGGGCTTAGCCTGTTACAAACTGGACACAAATGCCCAACTAACTTCTAACTAACTTCTGCCTTTTGCGCACTCTAGTCCAATCTCTGAGTTGTCACATGGTCCATTTTTGGTGCACGAATTCCAAGACAGGTCCAAAAACCCACTCCAACGGACTACATCAATACAAATTTATATGGACACCTTCCTTTATTGGCCACCTTCCTTTCCTTCATCATTCCTTCAGACATAAAAATCATTTAATAACGATTGAAAAACTCCACTTCAATATTTACCTAGTATATTATTCTCTCATTTGTTGTTTAAGGTCTTTGATACAACCCTTACTTCTTTTGATGTGATGTATTTGAAAGAATCCTTGTTTGGTTTGTTGCATGTCTTGAGCCAATGTTGTCAAGCTAAAATTTCAGCTACCTTTGCTATGTACACCTCTACAACCTTTAGTTAGTGACATAGCTTAAACACTCTATTTTGAAATTTCTTAATCAACGGGATTACACTATGTTGCCGTCAGATATGCACCTCGGGGGAAAGGGGGTTAACATGGCATAAATATTCAATCCATTGCGTGCATCCTTGGGGGCAAGCAAAGAGTTTAGATATTGTCACTCGACACTCAACTCCTCCGTCTAGGCCAACTCCTAGCGAAGCCAAGGCGGGTGGTCCCTAATAAAGAAAAACTATGGCTTTATGCTAAGTTAAAGAAAGAAGATAATCTAGGAGTTTGAAATACAAGTAAATATTGAACCAGAGAAAGAAACTATGAATTAAAATAACATCATGATAATGATAAATCCATCTAACACATTGATTCTCTTAATGTTTGATTGTTTGCAGATTAGACCAGTGCTAAATGGAGTCACATGAAATTATTGAAGTGTTGTTGTGTCATGAAAAGTGTTGCAAGTCTTATTGGTCAGTTTTAAATGTATTATTATTGTGTCAATTAAGGAATGGGTTAGTTCTTGGTTTGTCCCAATTCCAACTTAGTCCTTCGAACTAAGCGTAGTGACCACTAAACCAAGGGTCCAATTGGGTGAGGCATAACCTGCTTAAAGTAGCCCACTAACTCTATAGTTAGTTTCATGTGAGTTCTTGAGTTATAGAGATCAAGTTTTCGTTGGATTTCCCTATTAAAATAGTCCCTTCAAATCCCTTTATGATTAACCAACTGATCAGACTAAGCTGCAGCGGTCAAGAGCATACTCATAATTTCAAGCCTTGGTAAATTTTATTAAGTGTTTTGGGTGAGTTGATTAACTAATCTAAACCCAAGAATCTCTTTTGCACAGGTGCAGTACTCCAGGAAAGCAAGGGTGAGAATTTTATTTGTTAATGATCTACAGATTGTAAAAAGAAAAATGTGAAATAGTGAAATAAAATACAAAATAGTAAAATAAAGTACACTAACTATACATGCCAACTAGGGAGGAAGCGTGTGATTTGAGTTAATGTGGAGGTCAAACGTTTGAAAATCAAAGTAACATATGTGCCATCCCTCTCATACTTCACATGAGGAATGTATGTCTTTTCTAAAGTGGGTGAATTGTTGAAGTGGCATCATCTTATTGAAGAGTGATAGGTCCAAGGTTTGGGTGGAGATCCCAATGAAGTATGGTGCCTAACTCATGAGAGGTGGCTCCCATCCTTTGATCCCACATCATATTCATATCAATCATGGGATTTTATCCCTTTATTCACTCCTCATTTTTAGAGATGCACCCCCCTCATGATCCCTTAACTCAAGTGAACTCTGGCACTCAATAATTAAACATTGTGTGGGGTTTCTCAGAAGAAGCGGGAACCACTGTAAAGTGACCTCGAGGCCCTTTTAAGCTACATCCTTGTTGGTGTAGTGTTTAACATCCCCTAAAGACTCAGTTCCATCCCACACGTCTTCGTGAGGAGCCACCTTTGCTTGATTTCTGGACATTACTCCTTGTACCTCACGGTATATCTGGAGCTCCCCTTTTTCCCTTAAGTAAATCCATCATTAATAATTCTAAAACTAACCAAGAGCATTGCAAAACATTTAAGATTCAACAGCAACACTTTATTCTATATTTGACTCCAAGGCACTGGTAATTTATTTCTTATATATTTTGTTTAAGCTTTCATCATGTCAATGCCTTAATTTCATCCTGTTGTTCATAATTTCCTTTGCATAACTTGGATAGTAAAATCACATTTTTAACTCCTAAAAACACTCCATATAATTAATCTTCTAAAACTTGACAGCCTTAAAAACATTCCATAGGGACTACCCCCCTTAACTTCGTTAGGAGTTAAGCCTAAATGGAGGATTCAGGATCAGATGACAACCATGACTCGAGACTTGACCCCAAGGGTGCACCAAGGAGTAGTAATATTCCTGTTGTTTTAACCAGGTGCGCAATCCAGCGGCAACACACTCGAAATATCATTGAAACTTTCTCTATTCACCCATGAAGGATTATTTACTCTTCCTTCATTTGAATTCCATGATTTGTTTACCATAACCTTTTATAAATGTGGCGATCCCTCTTACGACATCCTCCCACCACAAGATCCAACCTTTATCTTCTCTAAGCCATAGGATAAGGTTATGGATTCATACAAGATTCATGTTTCATATGAGAGATGTTTAACATGAACCTTGTGTTCCATGCTCTATGCTTGTGCAATACCTATGAGACAAATAAAATGATCAGTTAGTGATTAGAATCTAGTAACTTCTTCAACACTTGAACTATCCTTCTACCTTCATGCTCAAAAAATAAGAATTTTTTATCAAATGGCATTTCTCTATCTAGTCTTTTCAAGACCCACTTGTTCCTTTTTTGCAAATTGGATCAGTTGAACCAAAGTTCATGTGAGTTGTTGCAAATAAACTTTTTAGGTTTGTAAAGGCCTATTCTTTCTCTAATACTATTCTATACCATCTCTTTTGTTAGGAGTATTCTAGTAGGGGAAAGGGGTATTATTTTTCTTCACAAGTTTCTACATTGTCAAATTCATTACAAAACAACCAAAAGGCCTTTAGGATCTCTTTATCTAACTAATCATGCAATATTGACCTTTCATGAACATCATTCAACTCATAAATATTGCCCATGCCTAAAACATGCTCTTCAAAATCGAACATAATCCATATAGTATGTTTGTTTTAGTCCAAAGTGCATTGTATAGTTTCCTCCTCCCACTTTACTGAGATTAGGTTTTTTTCTCCACCTCTACCATAATCATGTTTAGTATATAAAAATTAAAAAATATGGTTATACTATCCAAGTGTTTACTTAAGATTAAACCTAGTAACTTTAACCTCTTACAAACACAAAATATCAAGCTAATAAATTTTAGTTATTACTCTCCAAACTATATATTTGTGATAAGGTTCAATGGTAATAGATACATTTTATGAGACTATGTTCATTAGGAATATTTAAGCAAAAAATAAATGTATTCACCTTCCCTCCTTGCTAGGGAATTTAAGGGATTCAAAGAGTTCAAAATATGCATTTGGGAGATAATCATTCCAACTTTTGTTCCTTAGTTTTTTGTGGATATCACCAATCCACCTTGATTAGGACACATGTAACCTTGGGTTTGGAAACCTATACTAACACCCCCCACTAGGAAAAGAGTTAGGAGTTGCAAGGAGGGTCATTGACCAACATGGAGATAGCATGCTTCTTTTGGGCTAGACTATGAAAGGGTTGTAGATCTACATCATTTTTTTAGACTAAGTAAATGGTTGACTAGTGGGTAAAATAATCCTTTCCTTTTTTAACAATTGTAGTAAATCCATAATTGCTTGCATTTGGATAGATCTGTTGGGTTTAACCTAAAAGATCAAAGGTTGTGGGTGTGGGAGATTCAATTTTTTTCAATAGGGGGGCAATTTTTTTTTTTTTTTCTGTAGATGGGACTTGGAAACTAAAAAAATGTTATGGAGATTGATATATTGCATCAGTTTTCAAATAACATGATGTCTCACCTTGATGTTTATTAATTCTTTCAAATATTTGGAGATACCAATCCTCAGAAAAACCTGTAATGTCTTTTTTTTTAAACAAACACAAAGGGAACCAAATTTTATAACTCATAGAAGGTGCAACAACAAAGTTACCGATGAATTCATTTGTCAACTTCAATCTAGGAAAGAATTTCTAAATATTTACACCATCTCTGCTCATGTGTATTTTTCACAAGGAATGCTAAAGTGATAGCTGCGTATGAACTAGAAAATAACTAGTTTCCAGTTAAACATCGCTCTTTTTTTCAATACAAATTCCAAGTGTCAAGGACTTCATATAAAAATCTACACAAGGACCATCCATGACAAATTGACTAAAATATTGTCTAGGCTTATCATAGCTTTTTTTCTGGGTAGATTTTTCTAAGCTCAGTTCTACAAACAAACATAGAAATTCACCATTCCATTAGTTTGTTAGAGGAAGTTAATAACACTCATCTTTATCCAAGATGGTTGCTCGAAACTCATTGGAGAAAAGCTAAATCTAAGGACTACTGGTTCAAAGTTTACAAGATGTTTGGCCTACAAGAAAATGGTTTTTTTATTCACATATCAATTCATCAAAAACGGTGAAGAGGGGTTGAATTTGTTTTACATTTACATATCCAAATATTCAAACTGTAATACCAAAGTCTAGACTCAATATACATATATAATGTATGAAAACTAAAAAATATATCATCCATGAACTACATAAATCAAATCTTATAGTGTTTGGATTTCATGCTTTGGCAGTGTTGAAGAATAGATTTTATGTAGTGGCTTGTAACCATAAATTCTACAAAGTGTCTAAGTGGGTCAACAACTCTATGAGAACCCCCATTGTAATATACCAATGCCCTTGAATGGAACTGTTTGAGATCCAAGGATTCATAATTCAATATCTTCTTCACTTCACTAGATAAGAAACACATAGGAAATGGACACTGCTATTGTAGTTTTAATAGCCTATGGTGTTTGTCTATTATCCCAACCACCTATCAGATATAGCGTGAATAAAGTACTAGAGAGGAACAAGTTCATGAATTGGGAAGTGAAGCTCAGATGATGGCCATCTTCAACATATTGTATTTTTAACATAAAATATTCATGATGGAGTATATATGCACCATCATTGTCTTCTACCTTTCAAAATTACTTCCATTTCTCATCAACTGAACAATGCATAATGATTCCCCTGCTCTTAAACATGCTTGAACAAGTCACCAATGAAGTGGGTCGGGAAACCAGGAGCTTCTCTCTTATTAAATTTGACTTCCACTTTGCGTTCCTTTATTTCATGAGATTTAGGTTTAGTGGGATTCTCCTTATGTTTGTCTGCAAATTCATTAGCATAAATATTATGAAACTTACCTACATTGAACCACGCATTGAACCTCCAACTAATTACTGATATTGATTTCAATTTGATTAAAACCTACGACCTAAACATGACCAACCGATGGACTCCTATAAAATCCTCATAACCTTTAGGTTCAATATCAATCACATAATCATCTTCCAATCTCGTAGATTTGTTGAGCTTCTCATACTTGATGAATCACATGCTCTTGGAAGATTTATTGTCTACAAGTAATTTAGCATTCCTTTGTTAATAGACCACTGTGGCACCCATATAGAAAAGGAGACCTTCAATGACACGGTAAAAAATATAATCTAGTGGGAGGAAATACAAATAAACATCCTCAATTGCCATCAATTTCTTTATGCAAGTGCCCATAGTTGTGCCTTTCCATTCGAATTCTCGGGTTATGCACTTGAAGATCGATGCCATCACAAAACAGTTGAGGATCCGCTTCCTAGAGCCTCCTATGTCATCAGTCGAAGTTTGTTCAATGGCTCTGTTGGACTTCCAGCCAGGGTCCTCTGCTCTGTCGGGTTTCTATCTAGGGTCCTCCGCTCTGCCTTGTGGGGTTGAGCCTCACCTCTCTCGGGTTATGTTCTGTATTAGAATTTTGTCTTTTCACTATGTAATTTTCAAGTAGTTTAGGCTTAGTATCAGTCAGTTTTCTAGCATTTTGAAGTTTCTATTAGTCTCTAGTGTTTTGAAGCATCCTTCTCGACCTTATTGTAATCTGAAAGATAAAAAAGGTAGTTTTGTTTCTATTGTGATATGGGCATTTTCAATCTATTTTAGTCTATGGACTGTTCTATATAATGCTTGATATGCACTATATTTTTATGTTAATATAATGTTTTGCTTATTTAAAAAAAACTATAATCATATAACTATAGAATCACTTTCTATCTCTTAAAAGTTAGCAAAAGCAAAATTCTATCCTGCAAGAGAAAAACAATTCAAAATTAATTCAATTTGCACTTGAAAATGAAACATGTAATGATTGAAGATAGAAATCATTCTACCCTGAAATCATTATATATTATAAAACATAAAAACTTTTGCGAATCGATAAGATATCAATCATGACCGCTTACATAATGTTTTGTAATTATGCACAATCTGAATTCGTTCGGATCGCCATCCTACAATTATGTTCCCCATTACCAGTGAAAAAGCATGATATTATAATGGAGGGAATCCTTGGATTAAAAGGAAATAGAATGAGGCCAAATAATATTCCATGAATGTAAATACACTTCAAATAACTTTAAATGATAATCTTTTATGTGCATAAACATAATGCGTTAAAGTCTTCCTTAGGTTTGGTATGAGAAATCAATGTCTTGTATAATCTTTAATGTGGAGATGTTTAACTTTTGTGTAATATGGAGATAGTTTCAAAAAGAACTTTGGTGCAAGGGAACATGGTCCCTTTACAAGAACACTTGTCCCAAGAAGGCTTTTGGGCCAAAAGATAATTGGATGAAATTATAAATATATTAATTGGATAATTTAAAGGTATAAAAATCTAAGAGTATCAATAATCTCACCAAACTCATAATAAAATCAAAGAATTTAAAGTGATCTATGCACTCAAAACTAAATGATGTTATCCACATATGTTAAATATAAGTTTCGTCCAAAATTTATTTAGTAGAGGCTAACATTAATCACTCAATTAAAGAAATTAAAGTGTAATTATACAAGTAATAATATGTGTTTTGAATAAAGAATTTTATTTTAATTAACACATTTTATTATACTTCTTGATCTTAATAATCAACTAATTTACCTCGACTAAAATGCATATTTCAATTGAAAATCTTGGTGATGTTTATGTGTTTCTAACAACATGGGTAAAAGTTTAGGTAATTAATGTTTTCTTTAATTATATATTAATGTAATTATATGTTAATGTAGGAAGAAGAATGAGCAAAATGACACAAAATATATTTCTTGATAAAAGTAATAATTTCATTAAAATTAATAATCTATTTAAATTGAAAATTATTAACTTTATCTCAAATTATTAAAATATATAAGATGCAAACTAAGTTGACTATTCATAAGCTTAAACTGAATTATTTAACGGATAAAATATTAAAAATTTATGAACATAACGTAATTTTTTATAAAAGATTAGTGTTTGTAAAATTTAATAGATCACTCTCAATTCCACTCTTTGATATATATTCTTTGAATACATGGATCAACATCTTTAAAAATAAGCCATTAATCAATTTATTTAGATCCGCAAAAGTGATCATTAAGTCATTGATGTATTGAAAACAGGAAATTAACAAGGTTGTAGAAAGGTCAAGTTAATCCATTTTTTGCAAACTGAAGCATATAATCATCTGGGACAAACTCAAATAAGGGCATGTAAGCATAATTAAGAAACCGAGAAGCCAAAAGTTTCAAAGGACAGAGATAAATCAAATCAAAAAATCTTGAAAGGATAAGCCTAAGGAATTAAAAAAAGTATGGAAAATCAAATACCTAAGGAATGAAACCATAAAATCACCCTCTCAAATCAAGCAAGAGAAACTAAAAACAACCTTTTATACAAAATTTACATGGGCCCCTTTATTTTTGTAAAAATAAGAGGGAGTTGTTGGAGGCCCAACAAGTGAAGAAGGTGAATTTAGAATTCTCAAGGTGATTTTCTCAATCTCGAGAGCAAGGGAAGGATTTACCATGTATACCACTACCAAAATTTTATGTCAGGCTAGTTGTTTGGCAACCACAATACTTGTCCACACAACACAAGGAGAAACTCTTCCTTCTCTTCTCAGTAGTATCTCAAAAATACCTCTCTCAAATGCTCTTCAATGTAGCATATATTAGAGGTCCAAAATATTTGCTATTAATTTACAACATAATTTTTCTTCGCTCTTGACTACTTCCATGATTCTAATGACTTCCTTTCATTGTTATTATGTTTCTTAGTATAGTACCCTCTTCTTTCATGGTTAAACTCCTATTTTCTCTCCTTGCTCTCCTTTCCAATTCAAATTTCCCCTTCTTCTCATGCATGAAGAATGGTACGAAAGGTTCTAATCCAACTCTTCTTGGTTCCAATAAGGTAGGGGAGAAAAGTTTTCTTGAAAGTAGGAGGTACTTGCCTAAATTTAAGAAAATGGTCAAGTCCACTATCTTTATCTCCATTTGAACTATAGGCTAGGATTAATATTATAAAAGAGTTATGGGTTTGGTAATGGAAAAATGGATAAGACACATTAGCATACCCTTAGACCCTCTCACCTTTCCCCTCTTGTTGTATCATATCCCCTTTAGGCATTCATGCTTAGCCAATATTTTTTATTGTATTAACTGCAAAATAACAATATTTTTGGGTATTCAAATCGCCATGGCATATATTCGTCTTGATAATTAAGAAAGGTATAGTAATAGAATACCCTATGCACAACATTACATAATTTGTTCTAAAATAAAAGGGTTAAAACCTAAGCTATTACAAAACCCTTTTTTGAGGGTACCCAAAAATTACAATGGATTCCTTTGCAATTCTACCCAAATTGGGAAATATATCTTATAGGCTTTGATGATAGATAGATAGATGTTCATAACGTTTGGTAAACAACCAAGGTGTTTTGGCACATCTAGCAGTCATGGGATAAAACTTCATGACATTAATGTTCCTCCTTGAAGGAGAATTCCAAAATTCCCATAGTAAGGATTTAGATGGAATCATAAATCCATTGTGGGTTCCCTAGGTGCCCTTTCATAAGGATTCAATCATATATTTTGGTGGGACTTGGACCACAAAATACCTCATCAGTGTGTTTGTTTTCAAATTTTCACAAACTAAATAATATTAATTGTTAAGCATATCAATAGGAGATTCATCCAAGGGGATTTCAATGCCTTTTGTTCAAATTTTGGGATATGAACTTTCATTGACCCTTGGGAGAAACCATGTTGTCCATCGTCATGCTCTAGTTATCCTTACAACGCGATTACAAAATGGAAGCAACATATGATTGGGTGGTCATTTAAGCAATCCCTAGTTTCTAATGACTGACATGAAGAAAATGTAGCCCCTAACTCATGCAAGCTCCAGAAAACCCAAAAAAAATTAATGTCATAGATAAGGAAATAGCCCTGAAACAAACCCTAGATTTATGGCATATGAAACATACTCACTTTGTGATATTTTTTTAGATCTTATACATGTCTTGGGAATCCTACCAATGTATATGCATTGACTATCTCTCCAATGGAATTCTCTAAATTGTTGACATGTAGCACCTCCATTAAACAAAGTGTTGAGTTTATAATATCCAACTATCATTGAAATGCTTCAATTTCCCTAAGTTGATCATACACTGGCATGCTCTACAATGCTCTATCAAATTGATCCATAGGAACCTATGATGTGACTCCACCAATGCCATTAAGTTAACCTTTGATGGTTGCAATCAACATACTCAAATGATGATCATCTAAATGTTCCTCTACTTTTTGACAACTTCTAGTTTGTTGTGTAACGCATGCATTTTACCTTCTCTCTATCAAGTTCATGTTTCATCATTTTTGTCTTTCAATTTTGTTAGGAAATTATGCCAATATCCATATCTCCAATATTTTTCCTGTAGAGCACTCGACTAGGCCCACGCATTGCTCATATGAATAAGGCACATGGGTGTATTAAAGGAAGGTTGGGCCCAAACTCTCCAAATTTGGGGGGGTGGATCCCCGAAGGAAAAAATTTCTAGACCCTTCTAGTGTAACCGTCAAATGTATTGTATAAAAGGGGAATGACCCCCCAACATTTTAACACAAGAGAGATAGAAGAAATCATTGTACTCTTTTACCAAGTAATAATAAAATATTGAAGCTACCATTGCCCCGTGATTTTACCTATGTATAGTAGGTTTTCCACATAAACATTGTGTTCTATTGTTTTTGTTTATTTGCTTATGTTTGTAAATTTTTCTAACATCTAGTATCAAAGCCTAAAAAACTTGCAAGCATAGGGTTTTCTACGTTTGGGAGATGCAACAAAGACAGGATGCTTAACCAAGTTCTAAATTTAAAAGTTTGATGGAAATAATTTCTCTATATGGAAGATGAAAGTGGAGGATTTGTTGGTTCAGAATGAACAAGCCCTATCCTTGAATGGGGTTGCGAAAAAACCAAGCGGCATGACAGATAAGAACTAGATAAAGCTTGATATAAATGTGGTTTCTACTATTCATCTTTGCCTAAGTGACTCTACCTTGTTCAATGTTCCCGAAGAAAAGACCGCAGAATCCATTTGGGATAAGGTTGGGAAGTTGTATGAGACTAAATCAACAACAAATAATGTTTTCGTAAAAAAACAACATTATCATTTAAGGATGAAGGAGGTCTCAATTGTGCAGATCATCTAAACGAGTTTAATATGATAATAAGCAAACTTATCTCAGTTGGTGTTGTTAATACATGAAAAAACTTTAAAAGGTTTTGGGCACTCGTTGCATTTATGATTAATGTGAAACAAGTTAAAGGGAGCCAAAAGATAAGCACTTATTAAGAGATTATTTTTGTTTTGGAAAGAACCAATGTGGAGGTGCTTAAACAACCAATATGAGGCTTTAAATTATAATCACCCATGACCGTAGGGAAAGACTAGGGTATTTCAAGCAGTGAATAGAACGAGTAGATCATGACCAAAACATATCGATGGATGAGAGGCATTATGGCTTGTGAAGAAGCATGATTTTTAGGCTAAACTGCATGCACCGAAAATTCAACACCACTATTATGACATGTCACATATTCATGCAATCTGGCTCGTGCAAGTAGTTTCAGAAAACCACTTATATCAATCGTCAAAACCAATGAATGGTTCCACCACGTATGAGTTGGAGCAAGGTGGAATCCAAGCGATAGGTGGATGAAGAAAAATGAGACACATGGCCGAGAGACCAATTCTCACCCAAGTAGAAGTACAATGCACACGGTAGCATGGGAGAAAATAAAAAAATTAACACATGTGTTAGTAATAAATATAGTAATTTCAAATTTACCAAAATATACGTGAAGTGGAACAAATGAGTCATAGTGCAGATATCTATCATGGAAGAATAAAAAAATCTTCCTTGGCAGAGCACTCACACACTTTTAAACACCATATCTGTATAGAAGAAGCAAAGGTTATTAGCAATGTTGATCATTACACCAAAAGACGGGTCCGTGAAGCTATCGAAATTGCCAAAACCCTAGCAATCTCAATCGAGACGATGGCTGGACCCTGAGCAGCTCATGGGCCCCTGTCATTAACCTAACCAAAATCGAAACATTAAAACATAACATTAGTAATTAGTATGTGCATAATCATTTTAAAAAATTTACACAATAAAAATTTTACATAATAAAAAATTGTATAACCTGTAATGTAATGTTATAAATATTAATGTTATAAACCCTATTAATGTAAAATTTTACATAATATAAAAATTTTACATAATAATTTTTTTATAACATGTATTGTAATGTTATAAATATTAATGTTATAAACCCTGTTAATGTAATGTTATAAATATTACATTTATAACATATTAATTAAAAATATTTATGACCTTTAAATATTAAGTTATCATCTCTTTGCGACTCATATTAGGTTTTCTGCCAAAACTTATAAGAATATCATTATTCATAGGTTATGAGGGCTTCAATTTTCTTCAAGATTTCTATCTTCCTTAGGATGGGCTACGCTATTTAGCCCGAAACGTCGAAATTTCAAATCTCTTACACAGGTTTCCAAATTGCTTCAAAATGAGTCATTTCAAAAGAGGAGCAGAGGATGACATGTTGAGGTTGCTGAAGTGACAAAGAATGCCAAAGATGACCAAATCTCAACTAGTAAATCTAAATCGTTTTTCTCCTGCTATTTTTCCTGAGTTTTACCATGTTCTTTGTTAGATAGAATGAGAAATGGACACTATAGAAATCCCTTAATTGCCTAAAACTAGTAAGAAGCCGAACCCAAATGAAGATCACCTTATGGATAGGGATGGGGATATTTTTTATCTTGTGGTGTCAATTCTAGACCTCTATGAGTCCAATACCATTGCACAAGAAAGATTTAAAGAATCTCATGATTTCCTTAATTTATGGGAATCCAACTTGGCCCTAGATGTTGTGCCCCAAACTTATCATTTCCCTGAGTTAGTTACCTGGTGTGTTCAAAATTATGCTTCTGAAAAATGTGTTATTATGTCATTTGATGGCTCCAAATTCATATGCTCGATAAATAAAGAATCCATTAGCAACATGTTGGATATACCCAACAAACCATACCTTTAGATACTAGATGAGGATGCTTTTGAAACCAATTACTAGTTCCTTATCCACAAAAACAAAGATAAAATCCTAAGTAGTTTTTTGTCCAAAGATATAGTAATCTCAAAAGGAACACCACCTTGTAGAACTAGCATTTTCCCTGACATCTCCAAGCAAGTAAATGCACCATGATAGGTAGTAGATGATACCCTTTTAGGGTTCATGTTTGTTATTTTTCCCATCAAAAATACTTATGGCTAAGTTTGTAAAATTAGTCACAGCAGATCTAATGAACAAGTAAATCAATCACAATAGAAGAAACTCAGAAAAATGGTGTAAAATTGTGCAAAACATGCATCAGTGCTCAATATCCCAATGAGGGTGAATAATTACAATAAAATACAGTAACAATAACTGAGCAATTCGAATTGAATAAGAAGGTCATTCGAATTACTAAATGGTGTAGCTTGACTCCAACTAGAAGTCCTCATCATCAATCAGTGGTGGTCATCAATGCACAAGAACCAGTCATCCAGGTGTCAATCTGAGTCTAACTGGGTGTAACAAGTGTAACTGAAGTGTGTAGCACTGATATAGGGAAGGAGGCTCAGTGGAGGGCGCATGGGAGGCTTAACTGAAGTCAGAACAAGTCATCTAGTCAATCTAGAGGTCCAACAGAGTGAAACAGTCATTCGGGAGTGAAACTAGCCTCAAATCAGGGAGAATCGGAGCTAACTGAGTGTAAACTGAGGTGGTAGGTGAAGAAGTGCACCCTTCTCTAGCAGTAGGTGAGAAGTGGGCGCCTTCATGACTAGAAGGGATAAAGAACTGATTTAAGAAGCTCCTGGGTCCTATAATAAGGTGGGTAAGGTGCTGGAGGAATCAACCTGGTGACTGGGATGCATGCAAAACGCATGCAAACCCTAGAGTTTGCATACAAGGTCCTGAAAATGATGATGTGGATATCCGAACACCCCCCCTCAAGCTAGACTATGATGTGTAAAACAAATAATGTAGGGCCCTGGTTACTAAGACCAAAGGTCACCCCAATACAATAATAATCCAAACTAATAACAGTCAATAAACCGAGGAAATGGGGAAAACCTCATGGGAAAAATACCCCCCCTCAAAATAGACTCTAGCACACCAAAAGATTTAACTGCTCCAAAATCAAGTAGATATGTCTGGAGGTATCTTACTCTTGGGAGTAAATGGATCATGCTCCAAAAACATGTACTTGAATTCTCCATCAATGGATGCAAGCGAATGTGGAGACTTTATGAACTTGCTCTTCATACCGAAAATGGTGAGAACAAATCTGAAAATATGAGGATGATCCTGGAACCTGTGATTCGAACCAAGTGAGGTAGGATAAGCTCCAATAAGATCAAATAGCTCTTGAAACTTGAACTTCTTATCAGTAGAAGTTAAATCAGCTCCAAGAATAGATGAATGGTTTCTTGAGATCTCCTTTGAACCAACAAGGGTGAGATCAAAACCAAAATCAGCAAAAAATGCATGAGAAGTGAACTCAAGCGAATGGTAGTGCTCTTCATCTTCATTAAAACTCTGAGAAACTTGGCAAATGACAGAACACAAGTCTATAGGAGGCATGCAATCAAGGAGGGCGAATGCTTCACCTCCAAATTCATATTTTACCTCTAAAACTTCAAGTAGATCATTATTCTACATGCCGGCAAACTCATGTGAAAGAGAGGATTCAAGAACCTCTTCGGAATCTAGAGTATGAGCTGGTTTATCTTGCTCAGAATTTGAAATAGAATACATTGAGAGAGTGAGTTTTGAATCTACAGTTTCTTCTTCATCTTGAACCATTGTTGAGGCCAAGACATGATCGGAAAGAACACATAAGGAGATCTCACTGGGCTTGTTCTCCAAAAGGCTAGCATGATCCTCTTCTTCCTGCTTTCCAAATTCTCTGTCAAGTTGGACCCATACATCACTTGGATTTTCAGCAGTCTTACTGAGGTAGCGCATACAAGGAGACATACCAAGACATATTGCTCCAAAATCTCTATCACAATCATTAATCCAATCATTCTCCTCTTCATCGGAATCAAAATCTCTTGTATTACAAATGCACATATCAAAAAGACATTGTCTCTTCAAGAATGCAATCATCTTTGGTTTCCATTCATCATAGTTGAATGGAGTAAGAATATTTTGTGAAGAAGAAGTCTCCATATTTGCATTAGCGAATGCACATGGAGGAAGTAAGAAACTTGCAAATCACACACAAACAAACACTGTGTTTTCAGCCTTGCATGCACATGAGCGAATGCACATGATATTTTGCATGCCGCTGCTGAAATATATTGGTGAGCAAAGATTGCTCTCTCTTCATGTAGAACACCTGTAGAAAAGAAATCTTGTCCCTGCCATGGCTCTGATACCATGTAAATTAGTCACAGCAGATCTAATGAACAAGTAAATCAATCACAATAGATGAAACTCAGAACAATGGTGTAAAACTGTGCAAAACATGCATCAGTGCTCAATATCCCAATGAGGGTGAATAATTACAATACAATACAGTAACAATAACTGAGCAATTCGAATTGACTAGGAAGGTCATTCGAATTACTAAATGGTGTAGCTTGACTCCAACTAGAAGTCCTCATCATCAATCAGTGGTGGTCATAAATGCACAAGAACTAGTCATCCAGGTGTCAATCTGAGTTTAACTAAGTGTAACAAGTGTAACTGAAGTGTGTAGCACTGATATAGGGAAGGAGTCTTAGTGGAGGGTGCATGGGAGGCTTAACTGAAGTCAGAACAAGTCATCTAGTCAATCTGGAGGTCCAACGGAGTGAAACAGTCAATCGGGAATGAAACTAGGCTCAAATCAGGGAGAATCGGAGCTAACTGAGTGTAAACTGAGGTGGTAGGTGAATAAGTGTGCCCTTCTCTGGTAGTAGGTGAGAAGTGGGCACCTTCATGACTAGGAGGGCTAAAGAACTAATGTAAGAAGCTCCCGGGTGCTAGAGTAAGGTGGGTAAGGTGCTGGAGGCATCAACCTGGTGACTGGGATGCATGCAAAATGCATGCAAACCCTAGAGTTTGCATGCAAACCCTAATTGCATGCAAGGTCCTGAAAAATGATGATGTGGATATCCGAACAAATTTTGATTATGCTCAATTCCTAGTTGAAATGATTCATTATTAATTGATAAATTTTGTTGCACTTAAGTATTTCATATACCAATATTATCTTGTATACTTGATATTATATCATGAATCTAACTCCTTTGAAGAGCTTGGACTTCATATGTCATATTCAGGTGCATTAAGATTAGTGGTGGAATGGACTCCTCGGTTTAGGAAATAATCAAATAATGCAGGATTCAGTTATTTTGTGAATAATTTTATGTATATCACTTATAATCTCTTACATGGTGCTCCTCCTCGAAGAAAATTTCTAGAATATTAAAAGTTGATTTAGTTGCCAAGATACCAGAATTGGAGACGGGTACCTATTTGAGGAACACAAAAATATCATAATATATGGCTCAGAATTGGAACATTATCCTATATTGGATGCATTCTAGACTCTCGGATTGTTTTCCTTAGAGTATATTAGGAAATGGTTTGACTCTAATTACATTAATTTTTTGAAGCATGAGATCCCAATTAACTTCAAATTTCCTAAAGAAGTGGGACCTTTATTAGTCAAAACTAGGACAACGTAGTCCTTAGTTGAAAGCATGTTAGATGAGATAAATATTCCAAAATGGAAAAAATGGATATATGACCCTCTCAAGGTCATTTTAGACAAGAGGAAGAAGGCCAAATGGTTGAGTATGTGTTGCAACCAAATGAGTAATTGTCAAAGCTACAAATTTAGAGAGCTAGGAATACGTCAAGCAGGTTCTATAGAGAGATATTGCACAACAATCACAGGTTTCGTAGTATTAGGTTATTCATAATCCTCAAAAACAATAAATAGGAGTTAAGAGAATAAGAGCAGAGCTTCACTCTTATATGGAGTGGATGGACCGACTGAATATCATCCCAAAAATAAGAAGAGAAAAAATTATTCATAGGGGGGCATAGTTGAGCATAAAGGTCAAGAAGCCACATCAAGTGAGCCTATTGTTACTATTAAGCATTTTCTTTCATTAATTTTACCTGAATTTGAATCACAAGCAGCCACTTCTAAACAGGGTATTTCCTAATCCAAGCCTATATTGTTCTCTCGGTACCTACAAATTAAAAATCGGAATGTACAAGTAAAAAGGGATTTATATCCTCATAGTTCGAACACATGGGAAGAGCAAGCCAGGTTATTGGCTACTCTAGATGTTAAATAAGGAACATTCAAAATGGATATCCTTGAACCTAAAACACAAAAGGTAAAATCAATATAGGATTATAAAACCACTCAGTCAAAGTAAATATGAATTTAGTAAGTGCAACTGATAAAATTGATTGGCATAGGAAGACGGGAGAGATGATTTTCATGGAAGTGATGCAATCCACTATTATGCAAACAAGCTCCATAATCTAGTTAAGAAGATTGAAAAAGCAATTAAAATAGGAAAAGGTGGTATATAAATCCAAACAATAAAAAGTAATTGAGCTTGAGCAAAAGGTGGTGGAATTAGGTGTGGATCCAAATAATCCAACACCTATTCAGTCATTAATTAAGCAACAATGTTGGGGAACCTCTTGCAATTGAGAAATAGGACATAAAAGAAAGAATAGAATAAGGACTAAAATATTCCAATAAGATGGGTGGTGTCTAAAGACATCGTTACAACACTTCAGCACAACGCATTGTGATCATAACATCACAATGCATTTTCTCATAAGAGATTGCCATCATAAGTCGATATCAATACAACCCATAGGTTCGTTCTTTTATAGTCTCCATATCTAAAAGGGTCATTGGTTCTAACCATTTCAACAAAATATACAACATATCATAGATTAGTCAGTTTCTCTAGTCAATCCAACCATGGCCTCATCAACCATTCAGATGATCAATCATTCATTCACTCGGTCGAGCCTCCAGACGAATGTTTTCCTAGTCGACTACTGTCTTTCGACTGACTATCTCTAGAAGATCCAAAGGTGTGATGAGCCTACATATCCTTAGGTTCCAACACCCCCCCATCAGCACAATTCTCTAGGGATTCAAAAGGTGAAATTATGTTCTCCGGACACCCCCCCATAATTGCATCTTCCTAAAGCCCAAGCATAGCCCGAATTTTCACAAACTTAGCTTCTGGTAGAGGCTTCATAAAGATATCATCAATTTGATCATCTGTCCTACAATAAATAAGAGATACAACAAAGTCTTGTACCAATTGTCTTAAATAGTGAGCATGAAGTTCAGCATGCTTCATTTTGTTGTGAATAACAGGATTATCAGCAACCTATATTGTACTCTAATTGTCACAATGGATAAACGTTGAGGCCTGAACAGGGAAACCAAGCTCGTCTAAAAGACAATGGATCCAAAATTCCTCTATACCTATATTGACATCTCTAGGATATTCAGCTTATGTAGTCGAAAGAGAGACTACCTTATGTTTCTTACATGACCAGACGAAGGGTCCAGAACTAAGTATAAAAACATATCCAGAAGTGGATTTCTAGTCATCAATGTCACCTCCCTAGTCAGAATTAGTGACATGAACAGTGGTTCTATACTACGACAATACTTAATACGATACTGATAAGTTCCTTTAATATAGAAGACAATTATCTTTGCAGATTTCCAGTGGATTTCTTGAGGATCCTACATGAACCGGGAAACAACACTAACAACAAAGGACATATCAGGTCAACTGTGAGTTAAGTAAATCAGTATATCAACTAATTGTCAATAAATAATAGGGTATACTCGAGGAGAATCACAGTCCTTAGACAATTTAACACTTGACTGATAGGGTGTAGCATAAGACTTACATTCATCCCATTTGAATCATTTCAAAAGGTCCAAAGCATATTTTTTTTGAGAAAAGAAGATATCATCATCCATTTTCAAAATTTGAATGCCCATAAAGAAATGCAACAGACCAAGATCAATCATTTCCAAGTTATCTGCAAGTTGATTCTTCAAACCCAAAATGATATTGACATTATTTCCTATTATGACTAAGTCATCAACATACAATGCCACAATCAAAGTATCACCTTGAAGATGTAATATATAAATACTGTGATCATATTCATAATGTTTGAAACCAATATTGGCAAATAAATGATTAATATTCTCTTGCCAAGCATGGGGTGCTTGTTTCAAACCATACAATGACTTCTTTAGTTGACAAAAAACACTAGAATCTTCCACAAAACCAGGAGGTTGTTCCATATTAATTTCTTCAGAAAAATCTCCATGAAGAAAGGCACTTTTAACATCTATTTGATGAAGTTCCAATCCAAAATGAGCAGCAAGGGAAAGAATCATTCAAACAAAGTTCATCTTTGAAACAAGAGCAAATGTTTTGATGTATTCGATGCCTTCTTGTTGAGAAAATACCTTGGCTACCATTCGAGCCTTGTGACATTCAACAACATCATTAGAAGTAAACTTGGTATTGTAGACCCATCAACACTTCACAACATTCTTTCCTTGCAGATAAGAAACAATTTCCCAAGTCTGATTCTTCTTAAAAGAATCAATTTCAGCATCCATAGCATTTTCCCACTCAGGCATTCCCTGAGCATCGGCATAAGTGTGAATATAACAGGTTTCAAGAAAACATGCCATCAGTGCAACACTACCATGTTGTTTCTCACTACAGGTCTACCGATCAATACTAACATCTCCAGCATTAGGTCCAATAACTTGAATTGTTTTAGCATCCCATCGAGGTAGACAATTCAGCGGTGATTTAGGTCGGTGATTAGTAGTCGAATGATCAAGTGTGTCGACATTATTAATCAATGTAGACCAGCTATCATTCGATTCAAGAGTAGATTTCAACTGTCTGGTCAAAGATTCAAAGAAGGGTACAGTTGATCCAGATTCTTCAGTAATATCAAAAGGATCATTGTGCAATAGACCAGAAGAGTAGTTGAATATCTTAGTACCTAAAATATTCCCAGCAATGATCACATTTCTACTCAAAATGATATGTTGTTTGAATGGTTCAAACATTCGATATGCTTTTTGATTATCCCATCATGATGCAAGCATGACTCTTTTCATCCAATTTATTCATGTAGTTATCATTGATATGTTCCCAAACAACAAATCCAAAGGTTCTAAGGTGTCCAACATAGGGTTCCTTCCTTTCCACTTCTCAACTGGAGCGATGACACTGACAACTCTAGTCAAAACAAGGTTCAAGAGATAGTTTGAACAATAAACAACTTCTGCCAAAAATTTAGTCGAAAGGTCTTTGGTCTAAAATAGGCACCATGCCATTTCTACCAAAATCCACTTCTTTTTCTCTACGAATCCATTCTGGTAAGGGTTTTAGGGACAAATCTATGCCATTAAATGTCATTTTGTAAGAGACATACTTCAAATTTTCGACTCACATATTCTCCACCATTGTCTGATCTCAAGCATTTGATGGGTGAGCCGCATTTCTTCTCATCCAATGCCCTAAATTCCTTGAATCTTTCAAATACATTACTCTTATTCTTTAGTAAATATAGCCAAGCAAATCTAGAAAAATCATCAATGAAGTTTAAAATATACTTTGCACCTACTAATGAGAGTTGTTTCATGCAACAGAGATCATTGTGAACAAGTTCTATTTGGTCATGTGCTCACTAATATTTCTTGGAATCAAAGGGTGCTTGATGATGCTTTCCAAGCACACATCCTCTACAAAATCCATCAGGTGAAACATTCTTTGGGAGAGCAGTAACCATGTTATTTTTTATCATCATTTTCAAACTTTAAAAGTTTAGATATCCAAATCATTCATTCCAAATTCAACTTATGTCGTCGGTCTAAGCAATGAGTGCAGTTGGTATAGTTGGACGGAAATCATTCCTGGCAGAATCGGAGAGTCATAGAACTTGTAAAGTATGTATTTGAAATCTAAATATCCTAAAGAAACAATCATCCCCCAAGCCTCACATCCTTTACAATAAAGCGATCTAACCAAAACTCAACAATCTTCTTTGTATGTGTAAGTTGTGCAGCCGAAAACAAATTTGTGCTCAATATAGGTACACGATAGACATTAGATATTCGGCCATGTCTACATTCAAAAATATCTCCACTTCTAGAAAACATGAGAGCATAATCATCAGCTACATAAATATTAGGTTCTAGAGCTCCACTTAAGGAAGAGAACAAAGAAGCATCCTTATCCATGTGATAAGTGCAACCATAATCGACTATCCATTTGGTCTAAATGGTATGGGCATGTAATTCATGGGAAGTGAAAAAAGAAAAAGGTGAAGTTTTCTACAGTTCGCTAATCGAATGACCAATTGACGCACCTTCTTCAACATGCTTGACCTGTTCTTCCAAGTCATTTTTCTTCTTCCAGCAGGTTTTATCGACGCATCCTACTTTTCCAAAGTAGTGAAAGGTTTTCTTCTTTCAATTCTTCTTGGTTGACATCAACTCACCGGTATTTCCCTTTGGAGGTTGGTTGATACATTATGGTCAATGATCCAGTTGACCATTTCTTTATAATTCTTCTTGACCTTTCCCTTGAGCAAGTGAACCTAGTGTTTTCTATCAATCTTCCCTTCATCAAGCAATTTTTGTTGATTCTTGATCAATAAATCAAAAACTATATCAAAGGTAAATTCCTTACCATCTTGTTTGTGTAATATCCAATTAGCGTGAAATGAGAAAAATACATCATAAGGTGTCCTTATATTCATCAAGACTAATTCATTGAGTTGTCCATCCTTCTTCGGAGAACTCTGGCCACATTCTCCCAATTTCAACTATAGCTCCTTGATACGAGCCAAATATGTTAATTTTTCATCATTTAATTCAATAGATCTAGGATCTTAACTGAAAGAATAACATGTACAGCATATCAAGCATAAGAGACAAGAGACAAGAGACACAAAACATTTCACTAGGGAAAACCAAGAAGGTGAAAAACCTCGCAACTTCCTCAGAGATAGAATAAGCATCAATACAAGGATCACCATGATCAAACCCAAGAGATATATATCTTCAGCAGCATGCTCCTCCTCCTCTCTCCCACTAATGCGAAGTGAGTGAATGAGAGAATGTGTAAAATGAGAGACACACACTCTCTATTTATACGCTACTTCACTTGTCTTTTAACTTTAACTAGGTCAGCCCCAACTTAACCACTTAACATAATGTTGATTGGGTCGACCGCCACTAGGGTTGTCTAATAACCCTTTAACCCACATAACTCATTCAGGGCCGACCCCATCAAGGTGGTCTAATAACCCATCAAGTATAAGTTACGACACTTAAAATATAACTTGCGACACTTGCAAGTACAACAGATGACACATCCAATCAGAGGAATAATACATCTTCGTTGGGGTACAATAAAGTACAAATACAATAAACAAGTGAATATCTTCCGAAGTTACAAATACATCGACACTCCATCTTAACTATGAAGGTATTCTCTTGACACAAGTCACCAATACATATAGGCACAACTCTTCAATTCTGGAGCTGGATCATCATCACTGGATCACAGGGCATCATCATCATCACTGCTGCTGCACTCGACATCTCGATCACTGGGCTATCTCTGAATTCTTCTCGTCATAGGAAGTTCTATAGAGCCAGCCCTTTTTCATGCTGGATGTAGGCCTAGCCTCCTGCGGGTCTTCATCAACACCGACCATACTATGGAATCCTCAGGACTTATTACATGCATCACAAAACCTCGAAAGGGTATCCCAAGATCCTTTATGTGCCTAAGCACGACCGGCAAGATCTCCCAAGGAGATATTACATGTGACCGTCACAAAACCTTAAAAGAGTGTCCCAGGAACATTTATATGCATAGCATGACCGGCAAGAACTCTAAAGAGCATCCCAAGATAATTTATGTGCCTAAGCACGACCAGCAAGATCTCTAGGACTGATTACATGTGACCCCCACCACAAAACCTCGAAAGAGTATCCCAGGATCCTTTATGTGCTTAAGCACGACTAGCAAGATATCCTAGGGAAATATTACATGTGGTCACCACAAAACCTCGAAAGAGCATCCCAGGACTAATTGCGAACACACAGCTAAACCTATCGGATCTCCCAGGGCAAGATTACATGTGGTCATGGAAAAAACTCGAAAGAGCATCCCAAGACTGATTACGAGCACACAGCTCAACCTATCGGATCTCCCAGGACAATATTATATGCCATAGGACAAAACCTCGAAAGAGTATCCCAGGATCCTTTATGTGCTTAAGCATGACCGGCAAGATCTCCCAGGGAAATATTACATGTCCTCCCAAAGCAAAACCTTGAAAGAGCATTTTCCAGATCTCCCAGGGAAATATTACATGTCATAGACAAAACCTCGCAAGAGTATCTGCAAATCTCCCAGTGCAAGATTATATGCTCATCTGCACAACCTGTCCACAGCCACAGAGTATCAACCTGATACTCACCATACATCATCCTGATGTACATCATCACATGATCATCCTGATCATCGTCACTACATCGTCCTGATGCATGTCATCATTGCATGATCATCTTGATCATCGTCATAGAATTGTCTCGATGCATATCATCATACATGATCCAACTGATCATACAAAGCAACCAACTGATGCATATACAAATACATGATCCAACTGATCATACAAAGCATCGAAATGATGCATATAAAAATACATGATCCAAATGATCATGCAAAGCATTCAACTAGAGCATCGTCCTGATGTTCATCACACATCGCTTACATCCACAGCCATGGGAAGGATCCTCCTACTACCATGCTTGGAATGGCTCCAACAAATGTGTCCCATCACTTCTTCCTCGAAGTATCTTCTATCTGAAGAACACCAAGCCTCTCTCTAAAGTACTCAAACTTCACTCCGGCTAGTGGTTTGGTCAACACATCTGCAATCTGCCCATCCGTCGCAACATACAGGAGCTTCACTACTCCTCTCTGCACCATATCCCTGATATAGTGATATTTGATCTCGATGTGCTTCGACCTGTCATGGAACAACGGGTTCTCTGAAAACTTCACACAACTCTGGTTGTCACAATAGATACAAGTAGCATCCAACGGGAGATCAAATAACTCAGACAGTAGCTTCTTAAGCCATACTGCCTCACAACTGGCCGAACAAGCTGCGACATACTCTGCTTCGGCTTTACTCAGTGCTATGCAGGATTGCTTCCTGCTAAACCAAGAGATCGCACTTGATCCCATACTGAAGTAGCACCCTGAAGTGCTCTTCCTATCTGCAGCACTGCCTGCCCAATCTGAATCAACATAACCCTCCAGGTTAAAATTTTGATTCGCATCATACTTGAGCCCATAATCAACCATACCCTTCAGGTACCTCAGAATATGCTTTACAGCAATCAGGTGAACATGTTTAGGATCTGTTAGAAACTGGCTCAAAGTGTTCACCACAAAGCAGATATCTGGACTCATGTTCGTCAGGTACATCAAGGACCCAATCACCTAACGGAACATCGTTCCATCAACTGAATCTAATGAAGCATCACTCAATAGATTTAGGTTCGATTCCATAGGTGTGGCCATGGTCTTGCAATCAATCCTCCCGAACTACTTTAGCATCTCTATTGCATACTTCCTTTGTCCAAGGAAGATTCCATCTGCACTCTGCCACACCTCCATGCCTAGAAAGTAGTGCATCATCCCCAAGTCCTTCATCTCGAACTCGGCAGCAAGCTTTCTCTTCGTGTCGGAAATCAATCTATTCTCACCTGTAACAAACAGGTCATCTACACACAATAGTAGTATCACTGGAATGCCTTCCTCAACCTTGTAGTAAAGGTTGGAACCTGCTTTACTCTTGGTAAATCCCAAACTGGATAGAAAGTTGTATATTATACCATACCAAGTCCTAGGAGCTTGCTTCAAGCCATACAAGGCTTTCTTCAATCTGCACACATATGACTCCCTGCCATGTGTCTCAAAACCAAGTGGCTGCTCCACATACACTTCCTCTTCGACTACACCATATCCATCTGGTGTATCTTCCACTTCATCACTGTAGCCAGAGCAAGTATTGTTCTGAAGGAAGTGTATCTATCTACAAGAGCAAAATTCTCTTCATAATCTATCCCCTCTTTCTGGGAGAATCCACGAGCCACAAACCTTGCCTTGTATTTCTCTATGCTACCATCTACATCATGCTTGATCTTATAGATCCACTTGGAAGTCACAACAGACTTCCCTTCTCTTCTTGGGACCACATCCCAAACATGATCGACTGGCACTCCTCGATCATGGAATCCTTCCATTACTGCATCCCGGATCCTGGGAACTTCATATTCTTCAATATCTTCAATGGATAGCTTTCTTGAACTTCGTTGCTGGGACAAATGTTGTAGTCCTTCTTTTGTAGGTGATTGTACACGATCTTTCCTACAAGTCAAATTCAATTGCATGATTAGAAACTTCTCATAGTTTTTCAAAAACACATTCTTATGCATAAAGACATATGTCATACAGTCATGCAATTAGTCAATGCTTCAACACAACATTTATCCATATCCCGTAACTCTCTAGATGCCTTCCATCTCTACCAGAACATTTTTAAGAGTTTGCACTACTCCTAACATGTCAGCAAAGAGGTTTCATTCTAGATAAGTAGCAATGGAATGTTGTACAGTGCCATAGGCTACTTACCCATTACATGCATATTAGTAGTATCTTGTTCATTAATGCAATTATTCTAATATGCATAATACACAACCTAAATCTAGGAACATAAGTATGTACATGAATGAACAACATCATTTAAGTAACAAGAAATGATAGTTCAAATACTTCTCTTTGTTTAGTTGTAGGGGGGACTCCCTCTCAATCTTTGCTTCCTTGCGGGAACTACTGGAGAGTGCTCCCTCTTGATCTTTTCTTCCTTGATTATCTGTCCTTGAACTTATATCCATCCTAGACCACTATGCATGCTTAAGTGTGCACTAGTGTCATCATTGTGTCATCCTCAAGATCTCATACATAACCATACATATATTAGTATAATCTCAATACTATCAAAACATTATGATTCTAAATAATCTTAAATATGTATGGTCATGATCATTTCATACATAGGTAATAAGCGTTAGTATTCAAGGTTTCAAGGAAGAGTTCTTTTACTCATGCATATTCTTATTTGACCATAGGACTCTTCTAGTTAGTCATATCATTAATCAAAGTAAGAAACATAATATGAATAAACCCTTGATTACTTAAACTGCTAACTTTCAAGAATAATCATTATCATTCATACAAAAGTATAAGATCCTAATACAAGGTAGGATTCTAACTTGATATAGGAAAAAAGATACCTGGAATATCATGTTAGCTAGTTATGTCTAACATACCCAAACAATGTCTTCTTGTTCTCTTTAATGACTTGTGCTTAGTATCCTGCATAACTCATAAGTTAACCATTGTAGAACCAAATTATACATACCTCGTAAGTAGAGCTTCTATGTGATCCATGACTATCGATGGGTTTTTGTCTTCATGTCACCATGGTCATATGTTCTTGATCTAGAACTTGATTTGTATTTCTTGATGTTTAGCAGACAATATCATCCTCATGCAACACCACAGTGCATTAGTACAATCATAAGTGTCATAATCCTAATCAATTAATGTCTTCTAATATTCATACTTTTACTAAGGTAATAAGACAAGTCAAGATTGTACTAACCTCAATAATATGAAGACAAACATATCATAAACTTAATCATGAAAAAATTTCGAAACATACCTGTATCTCCTCAAGACATACTTGTCGAGATTGATTGTAGCATTCTTATGTAAGGCCTTAGCCTCATCTCCCTTTGGAACTGGAACTTCTTCACTTATGCAGGTGTCCAATTCATTCTCTTCTAGGATTAACCCAATCCACTTTGATTTGCTGAAACTGGATCTGGAGTTGGATTAGGGTTTGTCAGAGAAACCCTAAAAAAACAAATTTTGAATTTTAAACTTCTGAATGGATGGAAAGATGTGCCTTGCTGAGCTAATCAAGCTGGTATACTTCGATTTTGAAAACTGCAAAATTTGACCCTTCAAAATTGCCTTTGAAACTTTCGGATCTTCTGGACAGGATCCCGAACTAGGGTTTGATAAAGCCCAGTCTTCTTCCCAACCAAAAAGTTTGATATTGTACCCTAAGCTTCAATTTTTCTGAGGAGCATCCAGCCGTGGTCACAGATTTCAAAAATTCCAACTTTTGCAGAAACCCTAATTTTCCACCTTTTCGATCAAAATCCCAAACTAGGGTTTGATGATGCCCGAGGTTCTACCCAGCCAAAAAATTTGATATTGGTCTCTAAATTTTGATTTTTCTGAGGAGAGAAATCCTATCCTAAGACCACTCCAAAATTCCACTTCTGTCAAAAGCCCTAATTTCCCACAGCAATGATAAGCCAAAAATGACAATGCTTAGAATCCAATTCTATTTCACAAAAATATGTGCCTTATTGTTTCTGGTGCATCTCTAAAATTACGAATAAATAGGGTCTGAAACTTTGGCCTGTGGTATCCTGACCTATCTTCTTTCCAACCCCACAAGTCTGACCTAAAATGGATTCTTTAAGAGAGATATATACCAAATGTCGCAACATGACCTGTTTATGGGATGAAACAATATAGCGAACTTGTACGGCGTGCCACGTGTCACTGTTTCAACTTCGACCTCTGAAAAGAGGACCTATGAAACTACAATCCATTCTCTTACTAGAACATTTTACAAAATTTCATTTGGAGCTTCCTAGCCCAAGTTGTGACATTTTTTCCTAGGTCACATGTTTATGACTGAGATCTGGAAGAGGCAGAAGCCCTATATTGTATGGATCATACAACAGAAAGTATAGCGAATTAGATGTTGTTCTTTGGACACAAGGTACATGGGGATGTTATCTACAACATGTAGCAGTTTCAGAACCTGAACCTTCTCCAAAATGGATTTATAGCGAAAGTTCCACGATGCCTGGTTTTTTCTATATCAAGCCCTAGCTTCCAATTTGTCGCAAGTGCAACGAGTGTCATAAATGCCATACCATGCCTTCCTTCAAGCTAGGTCTGATACCATGTTAATTTTTCATCATTTAATTCAATATATCTAGTATCTTAACTGAAAGAATAACATGTACAACATATCAAGCATAAGAGACAAGAGACAAGAGACACAAAACATTTCACCGTGGAAAACCAAGAAGGTGAAAAACCCCGCAACTTCCTCAAAGATAGAATAAGCATCAATACAAGGATCACCATGATCAAACCCAAGAGATAGATATCTTCAGCAGCATGCTCCTCCTCCACTTGTGCGCACTCCTCCTCTCTTCCACTAATGCGAAGTGAGAGAATGAGAGAATGTGTAAAATGAGAGAGACACACTCTCTATTTATACACTACTTCACTTGTCTTTTAACTTTAACTAGGTCGGCCCCAACTTAACCACTTAACATAATGTTGACTGGGCCGACCCCCACTAGGGTGGTCTAATAACCTTTTAACCCACATGACTCATATGGTTCCGACCCCATCAAGGTGTTCTAATAACCCATCAAGTATAAGTTATGACACTTACAATATAACTTGCGACACTTGCAAGTACAACTGACGACACTTCCAATCAGAGGAATAATACATCTCCGTTGGTGATACAATAAAGTACAAATACAATATACAAGTGAATATCTTCTAAAGTTACAAATACATCAACAAAATATTCCTCAATCCTTTCAAATTAATATTGGGGTTCTAAAGAGAATGACTCTTTATCTATTTGTATCACTTGAATTTCATTAACCTTGTCAAACAGTGACTTCATATTACTCCAAACGAAATGAGGGAAATCAATCCAACTTATATGAAAGGGAATCTCCCTTGAAATGTAGTTCGTAATGACCCCAACAACTTCATCCTTCTTTGTGTCGATGAAAAACATAGCTTGGTCATCAGTGGGATATGGAAAACCAACCTTAGTATATTTCCATAGTCCCTTTCTCTTCAACAAAGTTTCCATATCTAGCACCCAGATTACATAGTTATGCCCATTCAAAATAGTTGGATCTATCTTGGAATCTATCCTTCTAATCTCAAAACATATATTATCCAAATTCAAAGAAGAGGTATCAGTCAAAAAAAATTCATCCCTGATTCAATCAACCCTAGATCCAACTCAACACTATTTGTAGACAAAAAACTAGGTCAAAACTAATAGCTCTGATACCATGTTGGAGAATCTCTTGAAACTGACCAATGGGATAGAAAAGAAAGAAAAACAGAAGGAGTAAAATATTCTAAGAATATGGGAGGTGTTTAAATACATTGTTACAACACTTAAGCGGAGCAAATTGTGATTAGGACATCACAATGCATTGTCTCATAAGAGATCACTATCATAAGTCGATATTAGCACAACCCATATGGTCGTTCTTTATAGTCTCCATATCTAACAAACTCCTTTGAAGTGAGGATGATTTGGTCCACAAACAGGGGTCATTGGTTATAATTGTTTCCAAAAAAATACAATGTCCCATAGATTAGTTAGTTTCTCTAGTCGATATGATCACGGCCTCGTCGACTATTCAGTCGACCGATCAATCGAACCATTGGCCAATTGTTCTGCTAGTCAGCTATTGTATTTTGACTAACTATTTCTAGAAGATCCAGAGGCGTGATGAACCTACATAGCCTTAGGTTCCAACAAAAAAGACACAAAGATTCAAGTTTTGAAGAAGACACTCAAGGTCCCTAATATTGAACATACAAAAAATCCTAAGTTGATAGCAGTACAAGAAGAAAAATAGCAAATTTGTAGCAAAATTTAGGGGTATAAGGACAAAATGGAGCAAGATCGACAAGAGAATAGCAAGTTAGTGGTGGAAAACTCTAATTTATCAGCATCCAGGACCACCATATCACCATTTGGCCAAGTAGACCCTATGGATAATTTGGAAAAGGTATTGGAAGATTTAAATATCAAGGAAGTAGAGGTGGGAAATTTAAGGAATACTATTCAGAAAAAGGATGAAAAAAATCTTATTTTGCATGGCATAGTCAAGAATGGGGAGGATATCATTGCAGAGTTACATGTAGGAAAAGAAAAATTGCAGGAAGAAGTGGATCAATTTGCTAAAAGTATGGTTGGTAGAGCAACATTAAAAGGAGAAAAATATTTATTATGGGATCAAATGGTTGTAGAGATGACAAAGTATTGGAATTATTTTGTTGTTGTTCAAGAATAACACTTTTTTAGATAGTACTTCTTTGCAATATATCATAAGAACATGGGATGAGGTAGAAAACAAGCCAGAAATAGAAAATAATGTAATCAACATTCTGGATGCAAAAAACAAAGAAGAATTAGAAGTGATGGGTGTCTTGGACAAAAAAAAACATTATGAAGGCAAATAAAGTGATTACCAAAAGAAACTTAGTCCAAAAGGCCCAATCAAAGGCTCGTCAACTTTTGAGAGATGTGGAATCCTTTAAGTCTATTTTATACCCTAAATAATATTATGATAACATGATCGTTCAATTCCAGAATAATGACACAAAATTGATAGAAATGGAGGGATCACTGAATGGGAAAGTGGTTGTGTTTAAATTATTTATTGATTTTGAATTACTTGTCCATATTGAGGTCATATTTAATAATATGTCCCCTCCTTATTATGAGAAACATACAGAATTAGACATGGCAATCAAAAGGATGAAAATTCATCGCTATCCTATGGGAAAGGAATGGAAAAATATTTCCAAATATTTAGTATTATCCACAGTAGTGCAAGGGGGATCCTCATCTCAACAGGTTCACTAGATATAGTCACAAGAAGTTCACTTGAGATGTTCAGAATCATGCATAGAGTTGAGAAACCATGCATCGACATGTATAAAATATAGATAGCTCATGTTATTTATAGTGAAAAGAGATTTAATAGAAGGATCAATGTTCAGTTTGTTGATTCGAATAAGAAATCAAGTATATGAAGAAGAAGGAGCTAAGAAAAAAGGATCATCAATTTGTTGAGAAAGTGTAACTTTCTCTAAAGGTTAAATATCAAGCAAAGTGCTTGTGGAATTAGAAGCAGGGTATTTTTATGATATCTATTGGAACCTAATCCATCATGGTTAGTGAACAGTCATTGAGAAGTCCAAGAGACCACTTGGGAATATGAACCCAAGGGTCATTCTCATGTATCAATATATACATTGATCAAATGATAATTTTTTGTTTAATGCATATCTCTCTTTGTCGTTGTGGTTCTTATTCTTGTGTATTTGGATTTGTGTTATCCAATCTGATTACCTTCCCTAGGGGGCATCTAAAAATGGTATCAGATCTATTGTTGGATCTGAGGCCTATGCCATTTTGTAGAGAGATTCTACCAGACCTACTCACTAGTCTACCATTCTATGCATCTCAATTATTCCTTCTACATTCTGCTATTCATGCCTGCATACTCATTTATGAGGGCATGAAACACACCTACAAACACTATTTCTGGCATATTATTTGTCATTTGGTATCAACGTTGGATTCGATCAAGCATTGGAGCAATGGTATGCATGGAGACAATTCAATATTTCCTCAAAAGCATGAACCCTAATCAATTTAATCCTAATTTGTAGAGTTGTGCATTGAATAATTGGTATTCTTTGCAATCGTTGGTAGGATTTGTGCAGTATTCTCTGCGATTGTTATTCTCTGCTAAATGTGGTTGTGATATGATTCATCAATTCAACATTCAGAATTGTAAATTGTAAACTATTTTTTTTTGTAAGTTCTAGTGCATTTTTCCGTACTTGCATGTGTTTTTTGTAAGTATCAAATTGAAGGAAAGTTGAATTGCATTGAACTTGGGTGCATTCTTGGATGAGAACGGCACCCTTCACTTTTGAGTTTGAGTCTATTGAGTCTTGTTTCTAAAGGGAGGAGACATAAGATGCCCTCATTTTGTTGATTGAGTCTACTTGGACCTACCTACAGAAGGAGGCCTCAATAGTCCTCAAAATGTCTCAAACTAAAGAAATATTAGAGTTGTTGAATACTCTAACACTTACTAATTAATGTAGACGACTCAATCAAAATCAGCAAAGAAACTCTCCAAACTATTATCACTCATATGCAAGATTCAAAATCCAAATAGGATAATGTACAGCAAAGCAATCAACAATCTAAACTAGTGTTTTTTCATAACAACACTCTCTTTGAATTTGAAGATGATTCCTATAAGCTGCCAACACAAAGTGAAACACTATCAGAATATGTCCAACCTATTCATAGTTATAGATGCCAACATTGTGATTGAGTTGTACCTATGAAAGATCAGTTTTTTTTATCTTCATCCTTGTCATCATTACAGGATGCATAACCATTCTTCAGATAGATGTTCAACATTGAAGAAACATGCAAGAGTGGAAATTGCAACATAAAATTTTACTGCTTCTTATATTGTATCTAACAAGGGGGGACATTATGTCAGGATTCAAGTTTCGAAGCCTTATCATTCTGACAACAAGTAGTCATGGCCTTCCTTAAGTATTCCAGAACAAATGAGCATGATTCATATCCAGTTTTCGAGGCCATATTCAAAGATGTATCCAAAATATAGAAGAAATCCATGCTACAAAGTACTCAGCGTGTTCGTGGTATTACGTGTCTAGTTTTGACACTCATAACCACCTTGACACTTTCCACTCCTCGCATTTTTCCTAATAGGGGGGGTGATAGATTGTTATAAACAAGTGAGTGAGAACAAGCAAGCCAGAATAAGAGAGCCTGAACCAAGTCAATGCCATGTTTGACTAACTTACTAAGAAACAAAGTTTGTGGTCAGCCTAGAACCACATATTTCGCATAAGACTTCAGCTTCTACTACACATCATATGGTGATTCCCAATCCACCATTTTCCATAGAACCACTGATCCTTCATTCCAAGTTCCATACAAAAGCTCTGAGCGATAACCAAATTTGTCACCAAGTCCGAGAGTTCGTGGTCATCCTTAAACCACCCAATTAGTAGAAAACGTCATCTTCTACTATCCCTTTTGGTTTGTGGTCAGCTAAAACTACCACTTCATAGAGCACTTGTATTTAGAAGGAGATGCCATCTTCTACTAACTTGCTTGGAGAATTCAAATTGTCAAGTTGGAAATGTTCAGCAGTTGGTAGTTTTCCACTTCCAGTTATTCATATCTCTTTTCTTGGAGTCACATACCCCCCTTTGGATTAAGGGGGGGGTTGTTGGAACATAATCCATCAAGGTTAGTGAACAATCATTGAGAAGTCCCGGATACCACTTGGGAATATGAACCCAAGGTTCATTCTCATGTATTAATATGTACATTGATTAATGAGAATTTTGTGTTGAATGCCTATCTCTCTTCATCCTTGTGGTTCTTCTTCTTGTGTATTTTTCTTTGTGACATCCAATATGATTATCTACCCTAAGGAGCATCTAACAATATATATCCATTGAGATTCAAATTTTCATGTTATACCATTCTGTAAAAAACTCTTGAAGCCCCCTTTCAAAACTATATAGCTAAGCTTTAATTTATTTCAATCCCCCTTTCAAAACTATATATATAATCTTTAATTGATTAATAAAATCCCCGAGGAAACCATTTATTTCATTATCATGGTACATGTGTTGTGATATTCTATATAGAAAATTGATTTCATGTTTGAATGACCTTTTTTCTTATATGATCTTTTATGTATATGAATAATGTTGTGAAGTATTCATTAGTTATTCATTATATGAGATATCAATACATAATGTTTCTATTTCATTCATACTAAGATATAGTGTATTAACTATTGAATTATATATGCTCAATATGTTATTTCTGCTACTGAGAGAGAAGACAATATTTATTCATCATGAGTACCTTGTTTCATTCCTAAATCTATATTTCTTCCATCCCTTCATTTGAAACGTAAGTTGTCCAATATACTAGAAGAAATGCCTTATGTGTTAATAATACTATAAGTATTCTTTGTTTCATTAGTCCTAAGTGTTTTCAATAACTGGGAGAAATATCATAGGTTTATGTTCCTTAAAACATAAGTCTTAAAATTCATACAAAGTTTTATTTTTGATGTTGTGGCATAGTTCCCTGGCCATGAACATCTCAAGGAATAACATGTGTAAAGTTGGTGGATGAGGAAAGAGAAATCATTTTACTATGTTCCCTAATGAATACATGGGATCATATGGTGGTGACCATCACCAACTCATCATCATGAACTCTAAAATTTGATGACGTGGTAGCTACTTTGCTAGGAGATGAGTTGAGGAAAAAATATTCTATGGATCTCTCTACCAGTGAAACCCTATATGTGAGAGGGTGATCTAGCGGAAGGGGTCAACAAGGGATATCACAATACATAGGATGCAATAAAGGGAAGTGTTGGAATTGTGGGAAACTAGGTCACTTGAGGAAGGATAATTGGTATCTAAAAGGGGAAAAAGAAGGATGAAAATCCAAATCAACCATCAGTTGAAGCTAGTACAATAGTTTCAGAAGAGATGGAAACATGTGAGGCTTTCTGTCTCGATAATAAAATATCTCTATTGGTGCATCTTTCCACATGTCTCCAAATAGAGACGAGTTTTTCAAATATCATCCCTATAGTGGTGGAATGGTCTACTTGGGAAATGAACATCCTTTAGAAATTGAGGGAAGAGGGGACATTAAGATCAAATTGTACGATGACAAAGAAAGGAAGTTTTGTTATGTAAGACATGTACCATATATATGGAAGAATTTGATCTCAATCAAGATGATGGATAAGTTGGGGTATTCTACTACCTTTGGTGAAAATCAATGAAAAATTACCAAAGGATCCCTCATGGTAGAAAAAGGATAATCTTGTGGGACCATGTATCATTTGTGCAGTGATACAATAACAAATCATGTAGAAAAAATAGACTCAAGAAATGCTATGGATGCAATGATGGTGTGGCATCAATGACTTGCACGTATGAGTGAAAAAAGGTTTGAAAAATATGCATAATCGAGATATGCTTTATGGGATTAAGTCTTGTGATTTAGACTTGTGTGAGCATTGTATTTTCAGTAAACGGAAGAGAGTTCGGTTAATTGCTGCAAGCTCTGGAAAAAATTTTGATCTTTTGCAACTTATTCATTTTGATATATTTGGACCACTTCCCACTATGTTTATAAATGGTGCTAGATATTTTCTAGATTTTATAGATGATTATTTTAGAAGAATGTGGGTGTATTTTATGAAAAATAAGTCAGAAGCCTTCAAGAAATTTAAAGAGTTCAAGGCACGAGTAGATAAAAGTTTGGGCAAGTCTATTTTATGTCTCAAATATGGTAATGGAGGAGAATATTGCTCCAATGAATTTGATATATTTTGTATGTAGGAAAAAATTAAGCACCAGAATACTGTTGCATATACACTGCAACAAAATGGTGTGTTTGAGTGGATAAAAATCACACAATTATGGAACATGTAAGAATCATGCTCGATGCATCTAGGTTGAATAATAGATTATGGGAGAGGTTGTTAATACAGTTGTGTATCTGATTATTAGATCACCTACAACTGCATTCGATGGAAATATTCTAGAAGAGGTTTGGTGTGGTAAGCCAATTGATTATTCTCATTTATATATTTGATTTTGATGCATTTTCCCATGTGCCTAAAGAAAACGGGTCCAATAAAGGGGTATCGAATGTGGGATCCTACTAACCACAAGTTAATTGTTATCTAGGATGTTATTTTTAATGAAAAAACCATGCAAAGGAATGAGGTACAATAGTCACCTGAGATTGTACTAGTTAAACTAGTAGAAATGAGTGAAGATGAAAATGAATGTTTTGATTAGCATTAAGAACAATGAGTTCAACAACCACAACTTAGAATATCTACACATCCCAAAATACAGATCCATAAAGGTATTCTCTTGACTTACATTATTATTTTGCTTTGTTAATTGATGATGGTGAACCTAGTTCATTTCGGGAAGCTAGAGAATCTGAGAATGTGGATAAATGGAGGAAATCCATGGATGAATAAATGAAAGAATTAAGCAAGAACCAAATAAGGGAACTTGTGGATCTCCCACCATAAAGAATATTTATTGGAAATACGTGGGTGTATAGAGTAAAGAAGAACAATTATGGGTTTTTGGAATGTTATAAATCTCGCTTGGTAGAAAAAATCTATGTGCATAAGTGAGGTATAGACTTTAATGAAATCTTCTCTCTAGTTATGAAACTTACCACTGTAAGGGTTTTACTTGCAATTGTAGCAGCACGTGATTTAGATTTGGAACATTTAGATGTAAAAATTGCTTTCCTACATGGTGATATTGATGAAGAAATATATATGGATGATCATGAGGAATATAATTAAAGAGGAAAAGAGAATTTGGTTTGAAAAATTAAGAAATATTTGTATGGATTGAAACAAGTGTTGGTTATGGAGCATGATTATCTTCCTAAGTCAGAGGATTGTGTTCAACCGTGTTTGGATACCCGGTTGGAAAACATAAGGGGGGACTCGCGAGACTCATCAAGCCCCCGGCCTGAGGGTTTGCAGGGGTTCATGAGCGAGAGCCCCCGAGAAAAAAGAATTGGAGTATGTTTTTGGTTCATTTTTCGGCCATTGAAATGTAGCGAAAAATTGCCTTGTAAAATGTTGTAATTTCATAGTCAATATGAACCATTCATCATTAGGTCACAGATTTGATAGTAGAAGTTATGTTAAGGTTTTTTTCCCTAGAAGGAAACCCTCTTTATGTATGAGAGAATTGTATTGCAGTTGTGTAGTATTGTGAAAGATCAGTGTGTTTAAGATAGAGACTATGAGAGAGTGAAGAGAAAGTTGCAATGGATGTGGTGTGGGTTGTATCCCTTTATTTATAGGATGGAATAATAAAAAGTATTGGTTGCTTATCTATGGATGTAGCCCATATTCGGTGAAACACGTATATTGGTGTCTCTCTTGTATTATGTTCTTATGTGTTTTATTTCCGCATTGTGTTTTATGTTATTTACTTGTGATCTTGTTTTTCTAACAATAGGCTCCAAGGATGTGGTACAAAAAATTTGACACCGTCATTAAGAGTTGAGGTTTTAGTGGAAGTGAATATGACCATTTTGCATATTATAAGAGATTTGTTCATGGAATTTTTATTATCTTGTTTTTGTATGTTGATGATATGTTGGTTGCAGGCCCCAACATGAAGAAAACCATTGATCTCAAGCTAAATTGGCTAGGACATTTTAAATGAAGGATTTAGGAGAAAAAATTCAAATTCTAGGGACGAAGATACGCAGGGAAGAACATGTAGGAATATATAGTTAATTCAAAAGTCATATATATAAAATATTTGCAACGCTTCAATATGTAGAATGCAAAACCAATTAGCACCCCTCTTCCTACGCACTTCAAGTTTTATTCGAATAGTGTCCTAGCACAGAAGTAGAGATGATAAGCATGTCTCATGTACTATATTCATCAACAATAGGGAGCCTCATGTTCACCATGGTGAGCACCAAACCGTATATTTCTCAACCAATGGGACTTGTTAGCCAATTCATGGAAAATATTGGTTAGGAGCATTGGAATGTTGTGAAGTGGATACATGTATCTTTAAGGGTCACTCCAAATGTTGTTATTTGCTACAGATCAACAAACTTATAAATTAAAGGTTTTACAAATTTTGATTTTAGTGGATACAGAGATGGAGGAAAATCTACTATGGGATATACTTTCACTCTTACCGGTGGATCTATAAATTAGGCATCTAAGTTGCAGCTAGTGGTGGCTTTATCAACCACTAAAACAGAATATGGGGCAACAACTGAGGCTAGTAAAGAGGAAATATGGCTAGAGCGAGTTATGGATGAATTCAAGATGATATAAGGGAAGATCACTTTGCACTGTGATAGTCAAAGTGCTATTTACTTAGTGAAGAACGCAAATTCCAATGATCACACAAAGCATATTGATATTAAGTACCATTTCATAAGGAAAGTGGTGGAAGAAGGTAGGATCTTGTTGGATAAAATTGATAATGATGAGAATACCACAAATATCCTTATGAATTCGGTCAGAACAGAGAAGTTTGAATGGTGCAAAACTTCTCTAGGATTTCTAAAAATGTAATGGAGGAAGCATTTTGCAATGGAATATGGGTGGAAAACATTGGCAAGGAGCTTCCTATATATTGAATTCAAGTGGGAAAATTTTAGGGGATGAATCCAATATCCAGATCCCCAGTATTATTCTTATAGATCTCTCAACTAGGCCCACATGCTACTCATATGCACCAGATGCATGGGGGGGGAGGTGGCGCCAAGCACCCCATTTAGGGGTATAGGGGTGTATCCCCTGAGGTGAAAATTTCTAAACCCTTCTAGTGCAACCTTCATATGTATTATATAAAAGTGTAATGACCCCTCGGCATTGTAACACAAGAGAGATAGAACAAAGCATTGTAATTTTTTCACCGAATGATAATAAAAGATCAAAGATACCATTTCCATGTAGTTTTACCTACATATAGTAGGTTTTCCTCATAAATCTTGTGTTTTATCGTTATTGTTGTTTGCTTCTATTTTTATATTTTTCTAACAGATTTTCTATACACAAGAGTCTATATATCTTTTTTTTCCGTGATCTGTACTTGTATTCTTTGAGAATATTCATTTATCAAGGATTTCTCTCCACCACCAGTTTATCTTTTTGTGTCACTTCAACCATTCCTATACCTCTTTTCTAATGTGAGTATTTTCTCTCTTCATTTATTGTTACTATCCCTCATAAGTCTTCACTTCATGGCTAGTATGACCTCATAATCAATCTCTACTTACTGAAAATGTCATTGGATGTAGTCACATGCATGCATAATTATTTACCTCAATAATTTCTTCGGTTTTTTTATTCATTACTTGGTTAATTAAAGGGATGTTTATGTCCCCACTATGCAACCTTCAATGCACAACATATCTAATGATGGCCATTTCTCCATAATGTGACCAATGCATTTTTCAATTAGGAATGCCTGTGGCAACACCAACATAATATAAAAATATATCATGTAGATTAGTGTTGGTCCCTTCATTTTTGAAGAGGACCAAAAAAGGGAAAAAGAAAAGAAGACCAATGAAAGAAGTTGTGGAAAGGAAGGAAGTTGTAGAGAAGTACTAGAAGTTACGAAAAAGAGGTAAAGAGTGCAACAGCTTTTGGACCAGTTTTGGACCCACTCTGTGAGTATAAAAGGGAGAAGGGGATAAGCGAAGAGGGATAGGGAGAGAAGAGAAAAATAGCATGCGGCGCAAGCCAGAGAGCATTCGAGCATTAGATTAGAGATAGACGGGATAAAGACAGATAGATCTGTAGTATAAATTATGTAATCGGGTTTTGGGTTCTATCTATATGGGATTATATCCGGCGACGGTTAATTCCATGGTGAATGTAAGGATTAAACACCTTATGTAAGTTGTTCCAATGAATACTTGTGAGTGAAAACATGAAGTTGGGTAACACTTTTGGCTTGTTTTTTACAAACAAAACTGCTAAATTTTATGTTTTTCAACTTCGACCTCTTCAAACACATATCTCCCTTAGGAATTTCAACTTGAAGTAAACACAAAGGTTTTAGATAATTGAATTAGCTTTCTACTCATATTTTTTTTTATTTTTTTATGGACATATCGCGGGACAACTTTGGTGCACACCAACGGCATATACTTGAAACATTTAGGTATGGATAATGAGCGACCTATGTGGACGTCGGGTTTTTGATAGATGGTTATTCATTTTAGGGAAAAAATTGTATGCACATAATATACACACACTACATTTGTGCATGGACTATATTTTTAGTTTTTTAAGACTTGGGAACTATTTTTTATTATTTATCGAAACAACATGTGTTCAGAAAATGGTGCAGTATTGACACACATTGGTGAGCTTCAATTTTCTTTTTAGTGTGACTCTTATTGGAAAAACTAAAAGAACCCTTTTGAAAAGGACGAGCCAATTATGATATCTGTGAAAATTTCAAATTTGTTGGTGTTGTCTTTGTTATGATATTGAATTTTCATTTCAGGTGATTTTCAGAGTAATAAAATTCTTAAGGGATAAGGTTTAGAAAAAAATTATTAATAAATAGAAATTCAAATCAAAATGAAACAATTATTATATCATTGAAAACTAGATTCAGAGATGAATCCATTGCTACCAAGTCCGAAAAATAATATTTAAAATTTGCAGGGGTTTGGACTTGCTGAAGTTGTAGGTTCCAGAAAGATGCCAGATTTTTTCACAGGTTTTGTTGACCATAAACTCTTGGCCAAGAGTTTAGTTCAAACTCTCATCCGAGATTTTTCTTAAAAATACAGCGCGGTGATTGGTTCAAACTCTCAGCCTAGAGCTTTTTTAAACTCTCGGCCGAGAGTTTGAACTCTCAAAACTCTCGGCCTAGAGTTTGAGGTTGACTTTTTTTCCCCTTTTCATCCGCACACCCTCTTTTTTTTCACCATGTTGTCACAGAATTGTTTCCTAGCTTCTCATTTTCACCCTAGTCGATATAATGAAAATGATTATTTGGCTCCTTCAAATTTATGTGTCGTACATGTTTCTATCATGTTTGTTTATGCTTATTGTTTTGATTTAGATGAATGAATCATGAATATAGTTAAGTATTGTTGTGGTATAGTTGATTGGATAATGTGGTAATTTTTGTTACTGTAACCCTTTGATCGCAACCATATAGTTAATCAATCCCCATTTTATCTCATTATTGGTTGTGCTTCGGGTGAGACCTTCTCCCTTAAGGGGATTGAAAATTCCAACACACTAGACTACTATAGCAATGCCCTTTTCTTGGCCCATGCGCAAGAACATTAGTCTCCATTTTGCACCAACAAATGGTTATGTTGTCGATACTTGGTTCTTAATGGGACCTTGTTAACTATATGGACACTTTGGTGGTAACAAGTCACATCAAGGATTGGTAGGAGATGAAGCTTGACAATTTGGCAACCTAGGAGGTTAAGCTATGAGGGTGGGAAGCAACTAAGTTTAAAAAATACCTTTTCTATGTAGATCCACCTCTACATGATTACGAAGTTTTGTGGGTTGACCTTCCAATAAACTAGCAGATTGGTTGTGACGAATTGTAGAAGCACCTGAGTATAGAAACATACAAAGAAGGATAGTTGAGTGGACTCTAAGGTATCTGATCAGGTTAAATTATCTAGACTCCCTTTGATAGATATGTTGATTTCTAGGTATAAAGTACTCTATTTGGCTATACTCTAGAATTTGCAGCCGAAAACAACCAATCTGCACTGAAAGTCGAAGACAAACTCAAGAGAGGAGTAAGAGGAAGACTGTTGAAAGAGGTTCCTCTATGGATTAAAACCTAGTTGGTTGAATTTTGGTTTCTTCCTCTAGAATAGATTAGAATGGAGGAATAAAACCCTCGCACCTAGGGGGAGAAGCCGAGGTGATGTTTTTATGTTGTGGAAGGTAGATCTATCATCAATGGAGGGGGTAGGCATTGATGAAGCCAAGGATGAACGAGTAGAGTGAAGAGTAGAAATCAGATAAAAATGGTGGAAATACCAACTAAGAGAAGCACAAAGGAGAATCATGCAACTGGAATAAAACATAAGGAATGGGTAAAATAGCGAAGAAATTCAAGAGGAGCTAGGTCAGATGAAGTAGAGAAAAGAGATGACTAGAATTAGATCAAGAGAGAATGGTATGGAGGTGTTGGACATCCCAGTAAAAGGAAACTAGGGAGAAAGAACAAGCAGGAGGCAAGATAATGAAGACCAGTTTTCGCATAACGAAGTGCTAAAATATCGGACACCAAACTCATCCCTGAACATAGATGAGGATAATCAATAACTATAAAGATCTACCCCAGAAAGTGAACCCCTCATTGAAGCAGGAACCAGAAGCAATGGAGCTAGAAATCCTCTGAATGACCCCCAAGCGCACTTGCAAAATATGGTAACAAACTCTCAAAATTTTGTTTTACAATTTCCTTGGTATAGTCAGATGAAGAGTAGTAGCAATAGTTCTCATATAAGTTCAATAGTAGGAGGAATCAATAGTAGTTCTCAGCAAAATAGTTGCAACATTATATCACAACCAGGACACCAAGGATTTGTACCAGTAAGAACCCCACCAGCAACAATGGTAAGAGCATCAGCAGGACCACCCCTGAGATTCCTATAATTTTGTGGGAATGGAGAAGATGACGCAGCTCAACATTGGTTTCTCTACAAAGAAATATGCAATGCCAGAGTGACCCCAATGGCGTCTAAGTTAGTATAATTTCAAACAAACCTCCGTGGAAGGGATATATAGTGCTACATGAGTTTAGATGAGAGACGGGGAACAAACACGTCGGCCCCTACCTTGGAGAAAACTAAGAAAATGTTATTGGATGATTTTTCATAACCAAAATCTAAACAACAAGGTGTTGTAAAATTGAGGGAAGTCCAACAAATGCATGGAGAATCAACATGGGCATACGCGTGACAGTTCAAAGACATGATAATGAAGCTAAAGTATCAAATCCACAAATGCCATCATAAAGAATGGTTTATTCAAGGTTTGTTTCCATTAACAAAGATACCCCTATCACAACAAGTAATAGACTCAACAAATACTGTTTTAGAGCAAGCAATGAATATTGAGGTTATGGAAAATTATCCCGACTCTATGGGAATTGGAGTGAGAACTTAATCTTCTTCTGGTGAATTGGCACAAGTGCATGATAAGTTGGTAGAAATAACTGAGAGACTTCAGGATCTAAATGTACCAAAAGCACAATGATCATAAGTAGGGTGTATTGGCTACATGACAAAAGGACATCATGCTTCAGAATGTCCAAGGCCACGAGGAGGACAAGTTCCGTTGAGAGGACAATTCAATACAGGACCAAGTGCGACAGTGGTGCAGGTTTCTACAACAAATATATTTCACTCAAAATGTCGCTCATCATATCCAAATCCACCAAGTGTTTCTCCTAATGATTACTATGAAATATGTAAATCATTTGGCCATCCACCATGACTTTGCTCACTATTGCAAAGGTACTCTTCGGTATCTAAGAAGGTCTACTTTGAATTCCATGGATCTACTACGCACAACACTGAAAAATGTAGATCCTTGAATTCCCTTATGGAGATTATGGATCAATCTATATTCTGGGTATCTAATCAACCCACAAGGATAGGAGGAGGAGACCAGGGAGGAGGTTTTGGAGCGGAAAGAGGAGGAAGTCGCACATGACCACTACAATGCTACAACTGTAATGAAATTGGCCATCTGTCTCATGACTATCCCCTTCCCAAAATACAATGGTGTACCTACTTTTTCACTAACACGCACACCATGGAGGAGTACCTTGATCTCATCACTAAATGGGAAGATCATGCAAGAAGACCAGATAAATTTATAAACTATGAACACCGAGAAGACCGAACTACAGCAAGCTTTGTTGTTACTTAGTTAGGCATGTAATCTAGCTCAGTTTAATGATGGCCAAACTCTCTGGTTATTTGTAAAGAATCGCCTAAAAATACTAAATACATCTCAGTTCGGCAGAAGGAGATATACTGGAAGCTACATACATTTTTGGTCGAATACCCACCCTGCCAGGTCGAGAGGGTGCAAGACCATCCCAACAATTTAGGTAGGATGATACCAAAGCTAAGGGCGAGGGATCAAGTACTGATATAAAGAAAAATATTATGTTTCATTGTGGTATCCCTTATTGAAGGATATCCTAGAAGATGTGAAATCGACTCAAAAGTTACGGGGGGGTGCTTCGCAATATTTCTAATGTTGTGGAAATCGATGGAGAAATCTATGCCCTGCTACCAAAAAGAAATATGTGGTTGGTGTTATGAAGATGAAGAAATATAATTGGCCAAGTATTTCGTATGGATGCATAAGTGCATGGATATTATATCAAGAATATGATTTTGGACTTGGGCTCTAATGTGAACATATTACCAAAGAAATCATTGGAAGCAATGGGTTCTCCACCTCTAGTATACTTTCCCATTCAGTTGCAAATGGAAAATCAGTATTGCATCTTCCCTATTGTCTATATATATAATGTAGAAGTGGTCCCAGAGGGTGTTAATACCACTATAGAATTTGAATTCATTGAGATTATGGGCGAGAAAGATCCTTATCCAGCATTGCTCGAAATTGAATGGGCCTATGAGAACTACGACATAATTGATCTGAAAAATAGAATGATGACCTTCAAAGTAGACGGCATGAAGGTCACATAATTTCTAGATTCGTATTAAGGTTCATGGCATACCAATCCAATCCAAGAAAAAATGGAATGATATGTCTTAGATGGAATCTACTCCCTTACAGCAAGGCAGAGAGACAACTACATGAATCCAACTGCAAAGGGTTCAGAAAGTTGGAGAAGTATTTATTCATTTGACAGTGATTCTAAGGACACTTGGGACAACTGGAAAAATAGACACCATGAGATTTCTTTTAGGCATTGTGCTATGGTAAAATATGTTAGATGGATTGGCATAGAATTCAATCATGCACCAACATATGATGCGACCAATCGCTTGGACACATTCCTACAAGAGATGGAATCTACAGTGGAGGAACAATACCATATAGATTTCTTAGACACAACACTTACAGGGACTCCTGTAAGATGTTGGGAGATGCATAAATATTATTTTCTTGATTGGGATACCACACGTCTAATTTTGATGATTCGATGTAGACCATTTATGCATGCTAACATGGTGAAATATGTCTACATGGGAAATACTAATTTGTATCAACACCTTGAACTATGTGAACACCACTAAGAATCAAGAGGGTTACAAACACATTTATGGGTTCATAAATTCTTCCATGAGCTCGACCCGATTCTAAAATCCTAGTATCTACATGAAGAAGCAAGGAGACAAACTGACTGTTAGAAAATGCTATGTTCCAATTTCTGCCAAGACTTTTCCTTTTCTACAACCATTGACTCAGTAATCAATAACAACTATTAAGGGTGCATTATTTACTGAACAGTTGCGGAAGGTAGGCCACTTATATATTTTCCCTACACATCAAGAATTAGAGAACTTCCACTTAGCCATCCCAGAGATGAGGCAACCTCTTTGTTTCGCAAAGGTAGAACAAGACAAGCCAGAACCAAATGAACTATAACACCTGCGACACCTCAGTTTCTAGGAATCAAAGGGTGTTCAAAAATTTAGACACATCAAACCCAAAGATACTAGAGCTATATACACCCAACCTCTGCATATGAAGAAAAACAATATTGGCACTAAAGACAAACCAAAAATGGCAACAATTGGAGATTATTGGGACGACCAAATAGTCTCTGAAGTCGCATCCCTCCTGAAAGAATATGAATACTTGTTTTTGCAAAGCTTCACATAACTAAAAGGGATTCAGGGAGATATCAGGGACATGAATATTGCACTAAATCTAGGCGCAAAGCTCGCCAATCATTGACCGTATTGGATAAAGAAAAAGGTTAAAAAGGAGATTGACCACATGTTGAGTGCAAGTCTGATTTTTCCAGTTGATGAATCTGAATGGATAAGCCCCATTGTGATCCAGATTCAAGGAGTAGAAACACAAATAGGGACAATGGGCCAAGTTCCAAACACAATAAACAATGAAACATTCATCCACAAGAAACTCCAACGGACAACCAAGCAAAGTCAAGAACTCTTCACACCATTAAGCGATTGGGTTGGGATCCTTGAGAAGAAACAAAGAAATGTAGAGACCTTATGGGATAAAGTTAAACAATTAAAACAAGAATCTCAGGCTACAACAGATCTCGTGGAAAGAGAACACAAGTATAAGGAATCCCAAGAGCTTGACAATGAGATGGATAGTATCCATGAAAAAACATACACCTCCAAACTGACTGTGCAGGAGTTGAAGTCTATAGCCCAGATCACATATTCAGAGTTACAAAAATTGGACCACCTTGTAGACAAATATTTACAACAATTAGAGCAATAGAAACCCACCCTCAAAAATAAGGAAAAAGATCAGCAGTTCATAGACATAACCAATGTATTGATTAGAAAATGGCATACAAAGTTAGATGGGTTCACACAACTTCAGCAAAAGGATTTTGCACAAGTACCATATTTGGATCCTCATTTGAAGGACCAATAGTTGAAGATGCTCAAGGATCAATCACGGAATAGAGTTGAATCGAGGGCAAGTCAAATTTTTTGGATGGGGCCTATTGGCTCCTTCATTTCTAAAGAGGACCACAGAAGAAGAGAATACCAAGGAAAGAAGTTGTGGAAAAGAGGTAATGGCCGCAACAACTTTTGGACCCGTTTTGGACCTGTTTCGCCAGTATAAAACAGAGGGGAGGATAATCAAAGAGAAAAATAGCATGCAATGTAATCTAGAGAGCATTTGAGAATCATATCAGAGACAGAGGGCACGGAGATAGACATATCTCTAGTAGAAATGATGTAATCAGGTTTTGGATTCTATCTATATGAGGTTAGATCCTGCGATGGGTAATTTTGCTATGAATGTAAGGCTTAAATACCTGATGTAACATGTTGTAATGAAGATATGTTGATATAATGAAAAGTATTATTTTTCCCCTTCAAATTTCTATGTCCTGCATGTTTTTGTTATGTCTATTTATGCTTATTGTTCTGATTTAGATGAATGAATAATGAATGCAATTGAGCATTGTTGCAATATAGTTGTTTGGATAATGTGGTAATGTTTGTTACTGTATCTCTTCAACCGGAACCATACAATTAATCGATCCCCATCTTATGTCAGTCTTGGTTGTGCTTCAGGTGAGACCTTCCCCCTTAAAGGGGATTGAAAATGCCAGCACACTAGACTATAGCGACACCCTTTTTTTGGCCCATGTGCAAGAACTTTGGTCTCCATTTTGCGCCAGCAATTAGTTTAAATATTATTCTTACTTCATCTATGTAACTTCATTATTTAATAGCATGGTATTTGTAGAAATCCTCTAATATCTATTTAAACCACTTGTACAAATTCATTTATCCAAAAATTAATAATCATTATTTGAGGGTTATTTTTTATTTTTCTCATTAGGTTTTGGTATTCAACATTTTTTGGTTTCTTCGAAAGAGTGATATGAGGAACTTTTTAGGGGTCTCTATGAAATTTTTTACTTTAGATAGGTGACATGAGAATTGAACATCGATGGACATTTTTGTTGTCCATGACGACAAACATGTTGATTCCTATATTGAATTCAAAGAAAACTCTATTAATGACAAGAACCCATTCAACCAATTCCATGGGATCAAACAGAATAAGGATATACCAAGTATATTCCCACAACAAAATTACAACTAGATGGAAGACACTTCACTCTAAACCATAATCTCTCTTCCAAAACCTTTTCTATGATCTTCAATATTAAGAAAGAAAACAATGAAAAAAAATTAAAATTTAAAACAAAAATATAACAAAACCTCGAATGGGGAGGCAAGGAGGAGTATTGGTGTTGTTATCACTCAAAAATTCTCCTTGGCTGAAAAAAAAACTCCCAAGGTAACCTCAGACCAATCTTTAGGACTAAAAACTGGCCTTTTAAATCCAGAGGGAGCTCCCTCTATGAGTCTGTTGTCCAAAGGTCACTATGACAACAACTAATGTATTTAGAACAGTGGTCAGTTCTTTGGTAACAGTATGGATTTAGTAAAGTGGTTGAATCAAGGGGTAAAACCATTGGGCATTGAGTCAGCAAATAAGTATCTTTCGAGCTACAAGAGACTAGTGGTAGAATAAATCAATGATTGAGGAAAGAAAGACATCATTTTCTCAGACATTTTGTAGTTGTAGTATGATATAAGACTTAAAGAAAACAACCCATTAACACAGAGCATCAATTTGGGATGAATTTTGCATTAAATTTAGGGGAAATATGTATTAATGTTTGAATCTAATGAACCAGAGCATCACAGATGAATTCCAACTCATTTATTTTCATTCAAACATGAGGAAAAACAATAAAAAGAATGATACAAGAAACACTTTCACTTAAGAAGATTTACACACCAAAGAAAATGATGGCACATGAATCTCTGCTAAGAAAAACCCTAAACTTCTTCTCTCAACAACTTTCATTAATCTCAAAATAGGAATTACAATACACAGTAGTCTTTTTTTCTCGGAATTCCAACCCTCATTACATTGTAAAATGTGAAATATATACAAAAATGCCTAAAAATCTAGAAATATGTTGCTTTCCCGTTGCCAATTACTCCATCACGCCTCAATTCAGTAGAGGACCGATTTAGTTTGGGACGATAGGTGTCGATTAGGAGAATCTCCAAGAAAACAAAAATTGCATATAAATTAGAATAATTATTCATCATGGGTGAAGCTTATACTTGGATTTGGCGAATTTCTCAACAACCTTCCATTGTTCATGAGAAGGAATCTTATAATCCACCATTTCCTTGATCAAAAATTCCAATTCCACACAAGTTGCATAAAATATAGGAGGTAAATCTGACTTAATCACTTGGATTTATCAAATATTTCAAAGTCGTCAGTTAACTTTTCAATAATGGTATTTTGAGTTAGACCTTTGGTTAAGTCCTAAAATTTTGAATGATCCATACGAACCTGGACCAATTTATTATGATACTGCTCCTAAGGAATTAATTTTTCATTTTCATCCTAGGAGGAAGGAATACCCTTTCAAAGAGTTTACTGAACAAATTCTTAAAACTTTGGACATGTTGAATCATTTGTATTGCTTTAGCTTGCACATTCTGTACATGATTATGTTTCCCAATGATTTTCCTGGACCAAATAATGATAATAGTCCTTTCATTTATCTCCAAATCCTACATTGTTGTCTGAGACAATGTATTCAGGAAATTTGTTGCATTTTGAGCTGTCCCCAATGGCCTTTTGTCCAAAGTTTCATTCATAACCTTGCATCTTTGAAGAGTTTTGTTTGCTATAGTATTTGTGTCATAAATGTAGTTCAAATATGCTATGAATTTAGTAATGGTTGTTGATAATGAATCCCGAATGAGATTTTTGGATCCTTGTAGAGGTAATTTACCTTCCAACTTGGCTTTGAGTTCATTGTTTTTCTTTTACAGCTGCTTTTGTTCACTTTTAGCTTTTTTCTTCTCTTTAATATTTTGAGCCATTTCCTCTTTAATTTTTTTATTTTCTTCTTTCAATTGTTTAATTTCTACATCCTTCAAATTAATGTGACATAGCTTCATTCAACTTCTCTGTGGAAGGCTCACTTACTTACTTTTCACTCACTATGGAAAGCTCACTTATTTGTTTTGAACTCAAAGATGCAAATTTTAATAGCAATTCAGTATTTTCCTTTTCCCAATCTTGCTTCTCATTTTGCAATTCTAAAGCTTTACCTTTATAGTCCATCATTTCTTGATAAATTGAATCTTTCTCCTAATGTAATGTTGTTAGCTCTAGAGTTTGGACATGTTGGGTACTTGGCACTTTTAATTTGTTCTTCAACATCTGAATTGTGTTCTCTTTTTCATCAAGGAGATTCTTGGTGGGTTGCATATTGCCTGGTTTTGTTCCCATGGTTATAATATCTTCCTGCAATCTCTTGATTTGGTTCTGATTTGCTTTGTTTTATGCTTTCTCCTGTCTCAATTGACCCTCTAGTTTCTCTACCAGTGACTGTAATTTTGAAATTTTTAAGGTTGATTACAAAAGGTCAGAGTAAAGGACCTCCCATGTCTGTCTATGGAGCTAAAAATTGTCAGGAATGTTGATCTGATCCAATTTTACTTCCATAACTGATACTTTTTCATTACTTACAACTGCAATACTTAAAGTGTTCTTCTCTAAATATTTAGCTGCAACAAAGGAAACTCTTTATTCTAACAATTGCCTAACCTGAGGGAACAACTTCTGAGTTTCTTCAAGATACTACTTTTTCTTCCTTGCATACTGTGAAATCAAGTTAGTTCTGGATTTATACTGGGAACTTGATCCAACATCTTGCATGTCTGAGAATGAATATTGTTGCATATGTAGAGTTGGTTGTTGAGATAAAGCATTTTCTTCTGAATTGTTCAAGCTTTGCTCTTCTAGATAAACAGTGTCTTTATGTTGGTCAATCTTGATCTTTTTGCTAGAGGTTTCTTCATCAATGTCCATGCTAGTCACTTCTGAGATAGTCCTCTTATTGGAAAAATATGATTTAGCATGTGTTTGAACCACTAGAGCAAGTGATTTTTCTTGATCTACATTAACCTCCTCTATCACCTCTTGGTTCTCATCAAAATTCAACAAATTAGCCATTTTGTCTAATCGCTCCACCACATGATGTTCAAATGCCTTGTTTCTCTTATGTTGTCTTCTTTGAGATATGATTTGATAAGGGTCATAATTAACCTTATCAGCTTCCTGGAAATTCATAACCTTCAACAATTTATCCACTATGGGAAGAGATGATTTATTATTAATGATGAATGGGCCAATATTTAAAGGAAATTTAACATCTTGTGACTTTTTAAAGCTAAGGAACTGCTCATCCTCTCAGTAGAGCTTTGTCTAATAAATTCAAGGGCAAAAATTATTAGAGTTAGAAATGTTGGTAGGATATAAGGTGCATCAGTAAAGTCATAAACCCGGGTAATAGTGTGGTCCTTGTATAAAAACCAGTCCCCTGTTATGTTTTTGGAGTAATATCCTCCAACACCCTTAGCAATTCAACATTACAGATGATCTTGTAAATCTACGACATAATTGTGTTGATGAATTCAAAAATATTGATCTAGTTTGAAAGGTTTGAAGAGAACATTGTGTCCATAAATTTCAAGTCTGCCATATTTGAGCATATGAACATATTCAACATGTATGGTTGGTATCTGAAATGATTCAAAGTGTGCAAATTAACTAGTTGAGCATGGATTACTTCAGCTAGGAATTCATCAAGATTAAGAAAACTAACTTGACTTGATCTGACTGATTAACCTTCATAAGAAAACCTAACATGAATTCAACAACAAATTTATCATCATCGAGACCCAAAATTTGACTCAATAGAGACAAAACTAACTGGACATCTTCCTGGAAGATATTGACATCAAATGGCAAGTGAATATTTTCAAAAAACTGACCAAGTTTCAATATTTTAGACATGAACTTATCCTTCTCCTGAGGCATACAATATATGTAAGCCCTACATATCATTCTTCAATAAAGAGTTCGGGGTCCTTGGGAAAAGACTCAGGAAACCCTAAAGACTCTCTGACAACTTGTGAGTTGACCCGGCAAAGAATTTTGGTCCCATTTGCATTCATTATCACTCTCTCCAACTGGGAATAATTTTATGCACACCAACTGAAAAATTCTATGAAATGGAGACTTTGTTCTAGGCTAAAATAGTAAAGAAAATACCCAAATACATTCAAAACATCTACACCTTGTGACTTCAGCTCGTTCAATTTCTCCTTGGATTGAGAAACAAAACCAACAGACAAAATGGGGTCGAAAACATCCCCTTCCCTATCAACTATAAATTATTCCTCCTCATCCATGTCTTTACATTGTCAGCATACAGACTCATCTTTGAAATAATAACAAATAATCCCTTTTTATTTTTCAAAATACACTTTAAAATGGGCAAAGGTGGTTTCAGAACCTACAGAGAGTGGTTTATTCCTGACCACTTTTGGTAGCAGACTCCATAAGGAAAGGCCACGTGGTAAGCGGTTTAAATTCTGCTACCACTTCAAAATTTCAGCTCTGGAATGGATAATATTGCTTGATGGGGTTTGACTTTAATCTCTGCCATCGATTTGGTACACCACTTTATCTATGCCATTTTATAACATTTAACAACCTCATCTAACCTTTAAGTGCCTCATTTCCTAACTTTAGGTCACAGCTCGCGATCACGTGTGCTTTTTGGCTTAACTTTGCTTCCCTCTTTTTTTAAATATTCCCTTCTAAGCACCTTTTTCCTTATCCCTTTGGTCATATTTGTTGGTTATATCGTGAGCTTTTATACTCATCCCCGCATCTTTATTCAAAAATTCATTTTTTAAAACACAAAGTACTAAGATGTTATAATAATCACCCAAAAATGTGTATGTGCCAACAGGTTCCATATGACACCCATGAAAAGCACTAGACATGCCACAACCTCCTTTGTTAGGTACTAATGGAAACCATGTGACAAGATTTGAGCAAGACAATACACCGGGGAATACAAGGAATGATGACAAAGGTATTGATGTGGAATGTATCAAACAATGAGCTTGCTCCTTCGATGACGGTTTGGGTTGTGATGCTCCTACTAAAATTATCATTTGAATTCATTGAAAATATTTATGATGAGAATGGTTCATGTGATGGGATTATTCTAGTTTGTGCTCAGTTTTATCAGTGGAGAGTTATGGAAACTTTCCTTATCATACTACATTTATGGGGAGTTTATGTGTCTTATTTCTCCACCTCTCATTAGTCAATAGATACAAGAATTTTTTGGGTTTATCCTACCTAAGAGTAATATCCACCCATGACTCTAGCCTACGGATAAGTGTGAAGCCAATATTTACTCTATCCTGATCAATGCTCTATGTGGTGAGTCTCGCATATTCGCTCATTGTAATGGCTAGCAAAACATATAACAATAGAGTTTTGGGGGGAGCTTGCTTTGGTCCACAAACCAAATATATAAAGGAAGCAAATGAAGTTGAGGCTATTTACTAGAATACCACCCCTACGTTATTAAACAAAGCATTGAAAAAAATGAGGCTTGCATAAATACTGAGATGAAATATGTCCAAAAGGAGGATATTGAGGGTGAGACGCATCCATGGGTTCCAAACGCGGGTAGTACCAAATATAAGAAAAAAAAGTATTTTCAAACTATTGCCCTTGGAAAATGAAATCTTTTCTCGGCAAGGCTCTCATGGAAACCAAATATGAGAACTAGGAGGTTCTATTGCAGCTAGACAAGGCACAAGATAAGATCAAGTGACTCGGTGCAAAACTAAACCTCATCCCCAAGGCCACTACTGGATTGCAATTCATTGAAAAGGATCCCAAGTCAACTCCTGATAAAGAGGTGCCTATCAATTTCGCTCTTGGATGAAGACATCATTACCTAATCTATTTTATTCTAGCCTTTTTGTTTTTTTGTTACTATAACTCTATATTAGTTCTATTTGGAAAGGTTATTCTAGGACTCTTTTTAAGCATTAATAAGATCATACAAACTACTATTTTGTTCATGGCATGTTTTCCCTAGTGGCGACCAAGATGCAAATGTTAAGTTTAGTTTGTTATATAAATAAATACAATATACTATATATATATATATAGATATATAGATATATTGTCATTAATTTTGGAATTAAACCATTCATGAAATGGTTTCAATGATAACTATATTCCATATATCAAGGCACAATCTTGATAGCTACTATAGAAGCCATTAAAATTGGACTTCCGCATATTTAACATGGAGATACTTTTGATCTTTTTAATGCTGAGAATCCTACCCAAGAATTATTAATCTTCATATCTAAGATGAAAATGCTTTATTATGAATTACATCTTCACAAGGATGAGATGCTAAGCAAGAGAGTACATCATTGTGTGGGCCTCTTCCATGAAGTTGTAGTACCAAATCCACTTAACATCTTTTTATCTCACGACAAACTTTCGAGCACTTCCCCTCATTTCAAGGATGGCACCTTGGGGACCGCACGGGTGTGGCTCATTGGCGATTCGCTTGATATGAAGTCACATGTAAACAGAGGTCACGAGTTCAAATCACACCCAGGATTACCCGTTTCCCATGCTTGTGGGCGGTTGTGGGGAACCTAGGGGTATAGTGGTACGGGATTGGATCCCTGGACCCCGTGTCACGTGAGTACCAGCCCAGTCTCCAGTTGCAGATTCCCCTAGTTACAAAAAAAAGGATGGTACCTTGGGTAAACCCTAGACTCTTCAGGGTACAAAGCCAAGTCAACAACATGACATGAAGCCATTAGAAAAATATAATATTTATGATCTCAACATGTCACTTAGGAGAATAGAATTAGAGTGAGGGGGATAACACTCCATCCCAAAAAAACTCGGATTATATATGATTAGCATCAAATTCACTTAACATATATAATTTCTTGTATATTATATTAAATTATTACATAAATGTGAATGTGTGTGCATCCTTGTTCATTATAGAATTGCAACGATAATGTGGTGCAACAAATATAAACACATATGTAAGTAGACAAGTCCAGCTTAACTAATGTATGGCCTAGAAGGCCATCTTCAATATATTCACAAAGGGGATAAGTAAACATGGATGTTTTACAGATACATATGCATGCACAGAGACAAAGGGATGCATAAACAGAAACCAAAAAAAAGTTAAGTCTTGAGACACATAAAGTAACATGAATGGTGAAATAGACTAACATTAAAGATGTCATGCATTCTATGAAGAAAATCTTATAGTACGATTACATACTTTAAAAAAATGGTAATAGCAAAAGTTGACTTAAAATCTGTTTTTTATTAATCAACACAAAGGTGTAAAGTTCTACTTTGAATTATATATATATATATACATATATATAAGAGGGAACAAACAACATAAAAAGGAATGGGGAGTTTGATCTAGAGCTCTGCTGCTTTCGGCGATTCTGTGAGGAGGACAGCTGATGGTGTTCTATGGAAGCAAGGGTGGGGGGAGGAGCTCTGACCTCCCCCAAGGAAATTAATGAGGGATGTTGTTCAGAATTATTACCTTATAGTGAGGAGAGACACTACCAAATTGGGTGGGTTTGACAAGTAAATACATTCATTGCATTACATTTAGTTCTTACAAATGAAAGAGATCAAGATATCGAAAGATGTACCTTTTATCGACGGCTGGTCCTAGATTTCGCTTGGCCTTTCGCTTGATCTTCCGTTTGATGAACCTGCAACACAAAGGAAACCTTCCTCAGCGTATATTGAATATAATGAATATGATGAATATTGAAATCAATTAAACATCAACAACAATCAGATACTAAACCAAATGAACACACAATCCAATAGACATTCGATTTGGGACAGGAAGGGTATTTCCACCTTTATATTGTCAAAGAAGCATAAATCAGTACAAGTATACCTGACGTGTCAAGATGATTCTGCAACCGAGTCCTGGGCTCCTGCTCTTCACAATGACTTGGGAATTCCTCCAGCGTAACAGCACTTAATTCCTTTCTTCTAGGTCCCTCTCTCATGGATCCTCCTTGTATTTATGGGACAAGGTAGGAAGTTGGATTCGAGAGGTGGTTGAATTGGGAGGTTGAAAAAGTTTCAAAACCAACTTCAACTAATCCCAATTCGTAATCTTAATATATTTTTTGACTTCATCTTAAGATGTACGCGGGTTTCACATAACCAGAGTAGTGTATAGTAAGCAACTTCTCTGCTTTACAACAAGTGTTTGCAACATTTTTATTTGTGTACGTTGGTTGTCCTTGAGGAAAGTAGAGTATCTTTTCAAGGTGTACGCTGGTTTTCTATACAGAGAGTAGCATACATGTGATAAAATCTAGAGAAACAATCAAATTTCTCAGCTAAAGAGTGTACTACCACCACTAAGTCATCTAGGTCAATCTAACTCTTCAATCCATGGTGTCCTTTTGTGTGATCGACATAGCAATGTGATCACGGACGGAGAAGTGCATATTTGACCTATACCAGATGCCCCCTAATGTGTGAGGTCAGAGGGAAACGATGGCCAAAATACATTATAATTCCAAGTCAGAGGAGGAGTAAGAAACCACAAAGCCCAGTCACACAAGTACCTGAAACAACAATCAAGGTCAGCGAGCAATTACAATCTTTACATCATATAGATGTGTAGCATGATACAACATGATCTCCGATATATAACTAGGAGATGTATATATAGCATGGCCACTGAAAAACAAGCGTGGATCCATGTCAAAATGAGAGATCATAGCCATAACAACAAACTAGATCTATGTCTCATGAAAAGCCAAAATGAGTGAGGCTCAGTCTTGCGCAGCTTCAGGGATAACATAAATATGGTGATGCTATCATGGTCCCAAGGTCTTCATCCAAAAAAAACCCAAGGTACAAACCCTAACCATGCGAATAAATGAGCTGAAGTCAAATATGGGGGGTATCATTTGATTACCAGTCATTGATGTATACCATTAACAAACACGAGGACTTCCATCGATAATGATAATAGGGTCCAAGGTACCTAGTACAATCCAAACAAGTGTGAATAATTGGACTTGAATTCGAACACCTGAGGAACCTGTCGAATAAGGGACATTGATGTATTCCCATAATTCAACAACGAGGGAAACTACCACTGATTACTGCAATCCCCAAGGTACTAATTGAAACTCTAAACTTCGTTCCCAGAGCATAATGAGCTGAATTCAATGGGAAGAAGTCTGCTAGAAGGGAGGCCTTAATGCATCCTCCATCATCCAACATGAGGAACACTCAAAAGGTATGAGCTGATGTGGAGTAGGACAAGTAACAAGATGAAACAAACTGACACAAGGATGGCCGACACATGAATTCAAGGTAAATTGCAGAATGGCTGACACAGGCTGTATCCTTCAACATTGAGCACAACACAAACTGACTTATGCGGCTTTTAACACGAAGAGTAAGTGATATAATCCTGCAATGTAGGAGACATTAAAAAACCCTCCATATGGTTGGAAGAATAACCAACCGGAGGGAGTTAAAAACTCGAAGATCAGGTTCACCCTAAGGTCAAAAACTAAAACCCAACCGACATGAAAGACTCAAGTAGGTGCTATGTCCAGGGCAATGACTGACTTAACTGCCTTTCAAACTGAAAAGATGTGATATACCCTTCGTATCCCTTATTCTTTTTTGTAAAAGAATGTACTTCTTGTTGTTTTAATGAGTCCAAGAAAGAAAGAAAACTCAATAAGTCCAACCATGTAAAATTTTAACGAACCCATGGGAGGAAGACTCAAGACCTTCTTCATTTTTTACAGAGTTTGAAGAAGAGATGGACGAATACTCTATAATACTGATCTCTAGATTTTAATATCGAGCTGAGATCTGTTCTTGCTCGTCGGTGTTTTCTTGTTTAAGGAGTCAGAAAAATTTAAATAATCCTCCATACACTTACTCGTGGATTTTAATATCGAGCTCAAGTAGGTTAATGCTCACCGGTGTTTTCCTGTTTATAGAGTTTGAAAAACTTAAACAATCATCTATATACCCTCTAGTGGATTTCACATCGAGCCCGAGTAGGTGAATGCTCGCTTGGTGTTTTCATGTTTCGAGAGCCTGAAAACCCTAAAAAGGGCTCCAAAAGTCCTTTTTCATACAATTAGTCTCCTCCCCCGAAAAAGTATAAAACGATGAGAGAAGAACTCTCCTAGCCACGTATGACTAGAGTATTCCTTTTTCGTAAGTAATCCTCAAAAGTCCAAAAAAGGGTTAAACTTATACTTAAGTGGATGTCACTCCAAATCCTTTAATGAGTATGAAATGACAACTATACTTGGAAATCTTGTCATATTTAAAGAGTCAAACAAGAGCATGAAAGAACTCTATAAAAATCTTTTTCGTAAATTTTTAATGAGCCGAAAAAGTAAACTCGTGACCTCCTTATTGTTTTTAACGAGCTCAAAGGAGAGATGGAAGAATGCTCGTAGCCTCCTTACTGTTTTTAACAAGCTCGAAGTGAAAGTAGAAGAATGCTCGTAGGTGGGTCAATGTCCAAATGAATGGTAGAATGCATTATAGACTCTAGGAAAACTTCATCAAATGGAAGTATATCATTCCCAATAGAACGCTTGTATAAACATTCAGATGGAGTTATTGCCTAGTCAATTGTCGTGACCCAGTCCCGAGAAGGTAAGCATGAATTTAGAGGCTTCTTCTCAGTAGAAATTGGACTCATGGAACAATATGCCACATAATTTGATTATGACATGGTAGTGCCTACTGACGAGTGACATACTTGGTATATAGTTGGGTAATAAGAGGGATCAACAAATGTAAGTTGATCGATAGTGACAATGCTTTTGTTGTGAGGAAAATGCATCACATGAAAGAGTGTAGACACCACAGCCTGCATAGCATATACGTAATCACGCCTGAGGATCATATCAAAATCCATAGGGTCCTTTAAAACCATAAAATCAACTAAGACTGTTTTTCCACTCAAAGTAACAGGTACCCGAGGGAGGAATCCCAACGGTTCATTAGGTCTTCTATCGAAGGTAAACGACCAATTAATAGCTATAACAAGGTTAGGGAAACCTAAATCTCTCCAAGAATAAGGGGATAAGATACTAACAGAGGCTCCTTCATCTACAATACATCGGTGAACCACATGGTTTCTGATATCAACCTTTATCTGGAAAGGTGAAGAAGAAGGAAGGCGAGGCCCAGTTAGAGTATTCCAATCAAAGGAAATGATCTTAGAGCTTGGTAGGGGTTCACTCGACACAAATGAAGTGCCCCCCACTTCCGAAACATTTGAACTGGTAATGCATAAGACTTCAGGGATAGGTGCATCAGTCTCCAAAGGACTGATGGGATCGGTCGAAGATTGCATCGATTCGATCGCTTCACTCTCCAAAGGAAGAGTGGGGTTGACCAAAGATTGCATTGGTTCAACCACTTCATCAACCAAAGGTTGATCAGGTTGTTGGTAATCTATAGACAAGTCAGGAGCAGGGGATCCTTCAAACATGGACCACACTCTCCGCACCTCTCGAATAGCAGGGCACAGGTGAGTAAGGTGATCTCCCTTACAAAGTTTACAAGGGAACTTTGGTTTGTGTCCTATAAGCTTAGACTCATTTACAACAACAGTACTCTCAGCATGACTAGCATTGGCTGACAGCTTGCCCCCAGCATGATTTGCAATGGTTGGTTGCTCAGAAGCAAAAGACTTTTGAACTATGGACCACACTCTTTGCACTTATGGAAGTACAAGGCACAAATAGGTAAGGTGGTCTCCCTCACAAAACTTACAAGGGAACTTAAGCTTTTGTTTATTAGGTTTGTCGACAATGTCAACTTTCTCAGCATGACTTCCAGTGGCTGATTCAGTGTCTCCAATATGACTCATAGTAACTGATGACTTGTCATTAATATGACCAGCAGTGATCAATGACATGTACTCAACATGACTAACAGTGGTTGAAGACATACTTTTAGTATGATTTGCAGTGACTGAAACTTTGCTCCCATCATGACCTCCAGAGGCTAGGTAGGTTCCCCCAGCATGTCTTTCAGAGGCTGGGTGGGTGCCCCCAGCATGACCTTCAGAGGCTGGGTGGCTAGGTTCAGTATGATTCACAGTAACTGAAAGATTTCCCCCAACATGACCTTCATAGGTTGGGTGGGTGCCCCCAGCATCACTTCCAAAGGCTAGGTGGTTTCCCCCTTGCTTTGGCATCTTCTTCCTCTTCTTCCTCCATCTATTCCTTTTAGACTGTTGGTTATTAGTATTACTAATTTCACCACATGAGGTAGAAGGAGGAGTAGAAGATGTTACTGGCGAAGCGAGCATAGGGTTCTGATCCTCTTGATGTGAGGTTCTTACTTGAGAAGCATTAGGAGCATGCAAGGCGTTCGGAGTGGAAAACAACCAAACCGGTAGCCCGATAGTGAATCCTGGAAGATTCAAGGTATCCATTAAGGGAGTACCAATGTTCCCAATGAATGGAAAAGCACAGGGAGCCCCTTGAATAGGGGTAACTTGATTGGTTCTCAACGGGGTGCTATCCATAGTTTCTGACTCAACGAGCCAAAAATATCTAAGGCCAACTAAAAAAAAGCAGCACAAAGAGCACACCACTAAAAAGGTCCTATGTAATCCAAACCAGAAAAACAAATGCCTTTAGGAGGGAATTCTGGGATGATTAGGGCCCAGAACTAACCAATGAAGGATGAAGAATAGTTACCTGAGGTCCACATACAGGTCCTCTGGGTGCAAGCGCTTGAATCACCAAACCACCTTCCCAAAATTTTGTAGAGGGTTTCCTCCCACGTCTGTCCTAGGTACAACATAAATAGTCTTTTGTCATCACCTGTGTAGAGCCCTAAAGTCTGGATACTAAAGTTACCACCAATACGAAATAGCCTGGGGGGACAGTCGTTAGCCTAGTTGAAACGCATGGGCATGGTAGCAAAGCCTGAAGTCCAAAAGGACCCCCGTACGCGAATCAACTCTGGTTTATGGTTGAGAGGAAAGTGAGGGGATATCCTCAACAATTCCACTCGCCCACGGCCTCGTGCTTAACTCTGGTTTGAGTAGAGAATCCCAGGACTATTTGATAGATATGGATTTACCTAATAGATAGTCGTAGTATGATTGTTGAGTAATGAAGCCAGTTTCGAATAGTTTAAGGTGATTTAAGTCCGAAACTCTAGCCTAAGCTAGTTGATGATGTGTATACCTAAAAAGAAAAATGTTGCTAGTTAATTTTATTAATATTTCTTTTTAAGGGATACTTGTTACTCAAGGGTTGTAGTGTGGTGTGTGGAATGGTTTCGACAGGAAAGCAAAGTGCATGTAAAGTAAAGCTTTCAAATTCAAAAATACTTTTTCTCTTTTCCATTTATACTCTTTCAAAAATCGAAACTAGGCAATCCTAAATCAAATTCTTTTTGTATTTTCTTTTAAATTTCAAAGTAAACTATGCTACTTCAAAACAAAGATAGATCTTACTACTAAGCTACTCAAAACATTTTTTGTCTTTTCTGATAATTGTAAAAGAAAAAGAACTTGTACGAGCAAGTAAGACCTAAAAGTAAAGTGTGAGTAAGACAAGCACCTAAATGGCTCAAACAAACAAATCGAAAGACTTGAAGAAGACTCAACCTACCAAGTTGTTTCAAAAGAAAAAATTTTGGGCTTGGAAACAAAGTGTAAAAGAAACAAGGAAAAAGAGATGCTTGTAACGGAAAGGCAAACTTAAAAAGCTGCTCCTAAGCACCAAAACCCTAAAAAAAACACTAAGCCAAGCAAAGGAGTAGGCAAGTGAACCAAGAATGACCTTACCAACACACAGACTCAAAAGAAAGAAAAGTAGAAGGCTATGAATTACTTGGATTGAACTGACAAGACATTCAGAAAGTATCTAAACCAAGCAACCTTTCGAAAGCAACCCTAAGGACTCAAACTTGAGTTCAAACCGTAATGGGAAGGATAAGACATAGTGAGAGTGTGCTAATGTTTCCACAAATAAAAAACATTAAGAACGCAGGTCTGTATGATTGCAATAAGCAACTGGGGTAAAAGTATGCAGCTATGTCCAAAAGAGAATAGTGCACGAACTTAAAAAAGGGCTAGAAAGCAGTAAAGACACTTAAACAAGTACTCAAGCAAGCAAAAGCAAACTAAAAGACTCAAGAGAGGAAAACAAGACTCAAAAAAGACATGGAAGTCTCAGAGTTCAGTCAAGGAGGCAAAGGAACCGGCTAGGAGCGAACCCAAACAAACTGGAAATCAAAGCCTAACAAAGAACTGGAAGTTACAAGAAAATACACTACTGTGCAGTGCATAAACTAGCGTATACTATGACAGAAACGCTACTGTGTAGTGCACAAAGCAACTTTCATCAGGTAAAAAACACTACTATAGGTAGGGTAAACCAACGTACAAGGCTCAGAAGCAAACAAAAAGGCTTTACAGCAGTGGACTGAGATGAATCAAGCAGTAAGGAACAAGTAACAAAGACCAATTAGAGCTCTCAGAGAATCAAAAAACTGAAAATGGACTCGAAGGAACCCTAAACTATGTCTCCTAGAGTAGAAAAACTATCGGTTACTCCCCAGTGGAGTCGCCAGTCTATTGTTCAGGATTATTATCTTATAGTGAGGAGAGACACTACCAACTTGGGCGGGGTTGATAGGTAAATACATTCATTACATTACATTTAGTTCTTACAAATGAAAGAGATCAAGATATCGAAAGATGTACCTTTTATCGACGGCTAGTCCTAGCTTTCGGTTGGTCTTTCGCTTGATCTTCTGTTTGATGAACCTGCAACACAAAGGAAACCTTCCTCAGCGTATCTTGACTATAATGAATATGATGAATATTGAAAGCAATTAAACATCAACAACAATCAGAGACTAAACCAAATGAACATACAATCCAATAGACATTCGATTTGGGACAGGAAGGGTATTTCCACCTTTATATTGTCAAAGAAGCATAAATCAGTACAAGTATACCTGACGTGTCAAGATGCTTCTGCAACCAAGTCCTGGGCTCCTGCTCTTCACAATGACTTGGGAATTCCTCCAGCGTAACAGGACTTAATGCCTTTCTTCTCGGTCCCTCTCTCATGGATCCTCCTTGTATTTATGGGACAAGGTAGGCAGTTGAATTCAAGAGGTGATTGAATTGGGAGGTTGGGGAAGTTGCAGAACCAACTTCAACTAATCCCAATTCGTAATCTTAATATATTTTTCAACTTCATCTTAAGATGTACGTGGGTTTCATATAACCAGAGTAGCGTACAGTAAGTAACTTCTGTTCTTTACATCAAGCGTTTGCAACATTTTTATTTGTGTACGCTGGTTGTCCTTGAGTAAACTAGAGTATCTTTTCAAGGTGTATGCTGGTTTGCTATACAAAGAGTAGCGTACATGTGATAAAATCTAGAGAAACAATCAAATTTCTCAGCTAAAGAGTGTACTACCACCACTAAGTCATCTAGGTCAATCTAACTCTCCAATCCATGGTGTCCTTTTGTGTGATCGACAGAGCAATGTGATCACGGACGGAGAAGTGCAGATTTGACCTCTAGCAAGGGGGTTCAGATCGGAAGTGTTCATGTCCCTCTAAAAAAAATGGGAGGAGAGGGATCGAGAAATCAAGGTTCAAATCTGAAGTAGGCATTTGATGGGAGACAACCAGGGCAGTGCATGTTCAAATCAACCTGAATCCTCTCTATGTAGATCAAATCGGAAAAATTAAGAGATTGTATCCAATATATGAAATATCATGCCCTAATTGGAAAATTTGTGGGTATGCTACCATCCAAAAAATCCCTAATCTAGTGGATCAATTCCACTTGGAAACCGAGAGGCCATTACAGTCTACACCTTGGATCCAAGGGTTTATTTACCATCATCTTTATTAGTCTAGAAGATTGAAACTGAGTATTGGATGGAGGATCTTAATTCTTCTACTCAACGGGTCTTTTCCTTCGACCATGGAAGGAGTGATTCTTTCCAGAAAAAGAGGATATGAGGGTTGCGCTAGTTTGGATCTGACTCTGCTCTCTCCCAAGAGAATATTGGGACCCAAAAATTTTGGAGGATATTGGAAATAGTCTGTCATCTTTCATCAAGATCTCAGAGCACACGAAATCCCATAGGTACACATCATACGCTAGGATATGTGTTTATATGGATCTATCAAAGGAAATCTCAGAGGCTATTAACTTATCATGTAAGACAAGGATTGGACACAACCCTTAGATTATGAACAGATCCCCTTTTGATGTCATCGATGCCACGGGTATGGGAAAATATTTAGGGAATTCCCTCAGAACAAACCCCCCCTCATCCCAAACAATCTGAGGATGCTAGTGATCAAGGGTTTTCAAAATGGAATTCACGTAATAGGGGAGGTCAATGCCAAGAAGTGTTGGAAATCCATAAAAAGGATTTTGTATCCAACCAATATGCAATTCTGGAATACCAGAGCGAGGATGATATGGGGCAGGAACCCCATTATAAGAAGCAAAGTGATATGATCCCAGTAAAAATTGAGTAGGGAAAGGAAGGGAGTCATGAGAAGGATGAGGAAGAGCAGATCCCGATCCAACAGGATATGGAAGTAGAGGAGGAAGGAGAGGATATGGAAATAGGTGAATTGAACTTAGATGGAATCGAACAAGCCTGCGAAGATAAAGAAAAGGGATACATTCCTCAATAGTAGGTTTCCCTTCTTAAGAAGGCGATCATCAAAGCTCGATCCTTGATCCCCCTGGGGATAGTCCCGCGACCCAGAAGGATAATAAATGGAAACATGTGGAGATAGCTAAGAAACCAGGGAGGAAATCGAACCGACAATGCATTGCAGCAGCAGATATTAAGCTGGTGGAATCAGGTCCGTACCCTACCATTAGGGATACTCTGGGTCTTTAATTCTACTTTTTGTTTTCAATTAGAATTATAACCGGAATATCATAGTGCTAAATAACCCTTAGAAAGTCAAAATTTTGAAGAAAAAAGTTCAGAGAGAGAACCTTGCAATCATCTTTCTACAAGAAACCAAATGCTCAGAGATCCATCTCAGGGAGGTTGGAAGAAAAACTTGGAAAGGTAGTGAAGGGATGGGTATTGATGCCCTAGGATATATGGGTGGTTTAGGAATCCTATGGGATCTGAGCAGGGTCTCTCTAACAAGGTTCATGGCTGATCCACGATCCATATCAGCTAAATTTCGAGTGGTTAGTTTCCCAATCAGTGGAGTCCTTACTAATGTCTATGGCCATCATCTGCCCCAGCATAAAGTAAGCTTTGTTGAGTCCTTGAGGAAGACCCATATATGGGCTGAGGGAAGACACTGGATAATGGGAGGGTATTTCAACTTAATTACATCCCTAGATGAGAAGAGAGGGGGGAGAAGACGTCTGGAGTATGAGAAAATTCTTGTCAGGGAAACAATTGAGGATTTTAAGCTTGTTGACATAGTTTCAAGGAACAATATCTTCACCTGGAACAACAAGAGGGGTGGTGATCGTCACATTGATTCCCGTATGGATCGTTTCCTAGTATCGAAATCAATTATGTATCTAGGAATTGATATATATACCATGGTTCTCCCTTCAGTAGGCTCTTACCACTAGCTTGTATGTTTTTGGTGGAGTGGCTTGGGATCCGAGTTCAAAAATCGCTTCCATTTTGAACAATTCTAGCTCCACCACCTTGACTTTAAATAAAAAGTGCACCGATGCTTGACAAAATTGGACCAAGGGGAGGGTCAAAGTATGTACCAATTCTAACAAAATATCAAGCCTCTTAAGGAGAAGATCAAGAAATGGAACAAGGAGGAGTTTGGGAATATCTTCTCTGACAAAAGGAATCTTGAAAAAATATTAAAGAAGATTCAGATCCAAGGAATGAGGGAAGAATACTAAGCAGAAATCTAGGAAGAAGAAATACAAAATGAAGCCAAGTTGATGGAAAGAGAAATCCAAGAGGAAACCCTGTGGAAAGATAAATCCAAGGTGACTTGTCTAAAGGAAGGGGAACATAAGACTAAATTATTCCATATATCGGCCATTCAACATCGCATACAGAATAAGATCCTCATGATAAGGAATGGGAATGGAGATAGGCTAGAAACCAGGGAGGAAATAGATGGAGAACTTTGCCACTTCTTTCAGGACATCATGGAACAGCCCAACCGGGATAGAAGAAGGAATATTGATAGGATCACCCAACATATCCCTTCACTAGTTTCTCATGACCAGAATGACCTCTTGATGAAACCAGTAATTTTTTTGTAAGTCGAGGAGGCAGACAAACAAATGGCAGATGGTAAGGCCCCTAGACCTGATGGGTTCATGGTTAATTTATTCCATCATTTTTGGGACTTAATCAAGAACGAAGTATGGAAAATTATGGAAGACTCAAGGTGTTCACAGCATATTCTTCTTGCATTTAATGCCACCTTCCTCATCCTAATCCATAAAAGTGAGGGATTGGATTCCACAGGAATGTTTAGAACCATTTCCTTATGCAATGTTATCTACAAAATTGTGATCAAGGTGATGACTAATAGATTGAAGCCCATACTTCCCAACTTGATCTATCTGGAGCAGTCAGGATTTGTGGAAGGTCTCCAGATAGTGGACGTCATAATTCTTGTTCATGAAGTAATCCACTCCCTCAAAATAGAAAGGATACCAAGGATGATGTTGAAACTTGATATTGCAAAGGCCTATGACAAGCTTAGTTGGCATTACATTCGTGAGGTGTTGGGGGCGTTCGAGTTCAAGGAGGAATGGATTTGTCGGATCATGAGCCTTCTCTCTTCATCCTTCTTCTCCATACTAGTAAATTGGGCTCCAATGGGCCTTATCGGACCGTTCAGAAGAATTATGCAAGGAGATCCTCTATCCCCATTTATTTTTTTCCTTATGTTTGAAGGTCTAGGAAGGTAAATCAAGGCTATGTAGGCTAGTCAAGAGCTCAGGGGGCTACCGGTCCACCCAACAACAGACCGTCAATCCCACCAACAATTTGTGGATGACACTATGCTAATGGGACACCCTTCAGTGTAGGAGGCAAGGGCCATCAAGCGGCGTCTCCATGGATTTGGACTTGATTCGGGCCTGGAGGTAAATGAGCGAAAATCCCAAGTGTTCTTTTTCAATACTCCTTGAGTGACCATACTCAATATCTGTTGTATTCCTTGTTTCCAAGAGAGCTCCCTTCCATCCAAATAATTAGGGGCCCCACTTGCAGATTCCATAGTTCGGAAAGGGTTGTGGTCAGACATTTTGGATAGGATGAGGAAAAGAATGGCAAGCTGGACCTTCAGACCTCTCAACCTTTCTAGCAAGATGGTCTTGGTTAAATTTGTTCTTCAAGCTATGCTAGTTTACCTATTCTCAACAATGGCGGGCCCTAAGGCTATTTTAAAAGAGATCGAGAACATTCAGAGGAAATTTATCTGGAGCGGGATCAGTGAACATAGGAAATGGGCCTTGGTAAGTTGGGAGACTATATGTGCCCCGAAAAACCATGGTGGGATAGGGTTACGAGACCCATAAAAGATCAATTTGGTATGTGGTGCCAAAATCTGGTGGAAATGGGAAACTCACAGCTCTGAGCCGTGGCCGAAACTATGGCACTATAAATACTCCTTGGGATGGGAAAAAAATATCTTATCCACTACTCAGAGGACAATCAAGGCCCCCACATCCGGAAGATGACGAATCTGGGGAGAAATATTGTCTAAGAAAATAGCTTCTAGGAAATTAGAAATGGGGAGTTGGCCCTATTCTGGGAAGATTCCTAGCAACAACTGCCACCACTTGAACAAGCCTTGGATGCCCCTCGCCTCAGGTAGGCATGTTCATATCAGGGGAAGCTGAAGGTAAAGGATTTTGGGGGGGACATGGACGGTAACATAGAATTCTGGGCATGGTCTCATGAAGATTGGTGGGAACAGCTAGGCCCCCAAGAGGAAGTATCCTCAACAATGGAAGCACTTCAAGAAAGGAGCATTTGAATCCATGATGGGGATGATAAACCACGATGGGGCTTCAAGCCAAAGGGATATTTTTTTATTAAGGAGGCCTATGAAATCTAAACTGGTTTTAGCAACCTTCCGCAAGAGCAAGTATGGAAAAATTTATGGTCGACCCAGTTATGACCAAAAATTTCAACTTTTGTCTAGCTTCTGATAAAGAGACGAATTTTAACAGGGGATAACCTTATGAAAGAGGGATTCAAGAACCTTACCGGTGTTTCCTATGCATGAATGATGATGAAACCTTAAATCACCTCCTGGACCTCTACCCCTTCTCCGTGCAATTATGGGATAGAGGAGTCACTTCCTTCTGGAGATTCGACTGACAAAGAGGGCATCCGGACTTACTATCAACCACTAGACAAAGAACCCATTCCAAAACCTCACTGTCAACCGACTATCGCAAATTTTCCCGGTTTTCCTGGTCTGGGAGATTTGGAGAGAGCGGAATGCCAGGACGTTCAAAGGAAAATCAAGCTCTAAGGAAATGGCATGGGACATTATCAAGGATAGAATGTTGGAATCCATAAGAACGTAGTCATGGGAAGTAAAGGATTGGGAAGCTAAGGGGGGCGAATCCTTCATCCTACAATCCTGGAGGATCCTGGGACCTCTGCAATGTTTCGGTCATCCTAAGCCCCGGAACCTGGATAATTCCAGTCCCCACCACTGGTCGTCCCCCCCAGCAGGTGTCTTCAAACTGAATTTTGATGGGGCATCAAAGGGGAATCCGAGGCCTGCAAGGTATGGCGGTATTATCAGAGATCACAATGGAAAGCTGATGAGTTTTAGCATGGAGTACATTGGGGTTGATTCAAACAACGCTACGGTGGTTGAAGGTCTGATCCATGGTCTGATAATGGCTCACAGGAGAAACTAGACCCCTCTAATCATGGAAGGGGACTCGGAGGTCATTATGGATATGGCTATATGCAATCACAACGAAACATCATATTCAAAGGTAGTGACAAATTGGATGCTGGAATGTCGTCTAGAAAGGTTGTTTGGCCTCCTTATGGCCCTATTGGCCCTCTCCTTTAGCCACATCAGAAGAACTGGTAACGGTGTGGTGGACCTACTGGAAAAATTAAGGACCCAAACCTGCAGGATTGTCATGGCAGACTCGTGGGAAGAATTAAATGATGGAACGTTCAGGGAAAGGTGTGAATCCCATCTCGCTCGAGACATGTCAAGTCAGGAAGAGGATGGTATGCTTGGACATCAGAAGGATCGTTGACAGGCCACGTGGTGTAAAGGATCTCCTTCCAGTACGAAGGTCTAACAGATGTGAAGGCACAGGGATAGGTAATGAGGCTTTAAATGTCATTAAGGAAGGACATAACACATTCATTTAGCCGAGAAGGACCATAGACGAAGTGATGAGTACTGGTGGTGGTGGATCAGGAGACCCATTGGGAAGAAATCTAGAAGGTACTACCGATCGGGGGGTTGGCATCAGCGGTGATTCAGATACAATTATGGACGATTATGGAAACATTCTATTTATTCCCTGGAAAGGTGGCCATCCTCCTCGTCGAGACGGTAAGATTCCTTACATACAAGCTGTGGGTTTTCTGTTAAAGGGAGGGTGCATTATCAGTGTGAGGTTTATTACGGAAGGAAAAGCTGAAGTTGTTGGGGGAAGCATGGCCAAGAGACTGAGGGTGGCCAAGCGGAAACCCTCTAGCGAGGGTCAGCGCATCACCCATTCCCAAAAATGCGCAGTGTAGGAAGTACACATCTTCCAATTAGGTCTACCTTCGTAGGTTCAGAACAAGTTAGATGCGGTCGAAGCAAAGTTGTGGGAAAACCTGAACAAAGAGAAACTGTAGAAAGAGAGAAAGGAGTTGGAGGATTGGGTTATGGACCCAGGGAACAATGAGAGTCGTATTGGGATTTATGAGAGGAATTTTTCTCTCTATTGGGTGATGAAGAATATCATGGGGCACGTTCTGTGGGAGAGGCAGAAGAAGGAATAAGGGGATGAGTTTGATGTCCAGAACTGGAAGGCACACCACGCAGAAACCAACGAGTTGCATATGAATATCGACTCCATCATGAATGCATTGGGGATTCGCTGGCTGATTCCTTCCTTTGCTCCAGTTGGTGGCTCCAATAGTGGTTTTCATGGTCGGTTTCCTGATTTACTGACTATCCCACTGGGGTTCTGAGGATTGGGGTAGTTCTGCATTGCTCTGTTTTTATGTTTCTAGTTATGTATTTGGTTATGGGTATAGGATGGGGTATATGTTCTACTTTCCTTTGTAGCAATTATGTAACTGAGCAATATGTTTCTATCAAGCATGTTTTGAATTTTTGGCAAGATGACAAGAAGGGCCACGATGTATTAATTCTCAAGGGGGTTAGGATGTGGGAAATCTGTGGGTTCTGGCTATGTATGGGGGTCATGATATGTCAAGAAAGTGCTGACGGGCTAAAACTGATCTGATGTATTCTCTATTTCCGTATAAAATATCTCTTACTTACAAAAAAAGAGGGTTTTAAAATTTACATCTTATGAATTAATAAATGTGAATAATTTTCCTACCAAGGAATATCTTGATTGACTAAAATCCAAATATATATGTTGGTCTCGTCTTCGAACATGTTTTTTTAGAATGAGAAAAATGAGGTATTGTTATAGTCTACTTCACTTATAAGGATACACAAGATAAACATTGATCCAACATTTTTTTAAAGAGAAGTGTTGTTATAGAGGTGAAAATATTATATGGTTTCCATCATTTACAAGGATATACAAGATAAACATGACTCAACATATTGAATGCTTTTAAAATGGGAGGATTGTAACTACAATCATGTGAAATTGAATAATGCACCATGCATGGTGATAGCAAGTCAACTAGGAATTGAACTTAAGTTATCATGGCAACAATCTCTCCAAGTTTTTTCTAAGCAATAATCTAACGAAATCAAAATTGGTTGGGTTTAAATGATATGGAAGTGAGATTTGATACGCTTATGTGTACATGAGAATTGGTATGCAAACTCATACATTTGACCACTACCTCCATCCTTGGTGTTACTACAAGAAGGAACCAAAAAATCACTCGTATAAATTGAATCTTGGGCATTGATGGAAGACTACTTGTTCCCCACTAGTGGATCCACCCTTTTTGTCACACGTGCGCGCATGCACACACACACACACACACACACACACCATGGGAAAAAAAGCATTGAGGAAACACCCCCTCCTCTCTCTCTCTCTCTCTCTCTCTCTCTCTCTCTTTGTGTGTGTGTGTCAATTGGGTCTAGCTTGAGTTGTTGTGGGATGGAGCATTATCCTCCCCACCTAGGTTATATTCTTGTATGTGACATGTGGAGCTCATAATGCGTATATTATTGTAAGAAATTCAAGCCCTATTGTTGACTTGCCTTTGTGCCCTAAAGAATATAGGGTTTACCCAGTACCATCCTCGAAATGAGAGGAAGTGCCCAAGGGTTCCCCCCCCCCCCTCTCTCTCTCTCTCTCTTTATATATATATATATATATAGATATAGATATAGATATAGATATAGATATGAGCATATCTGCTAAGGAAATTGTGATGATCATAGTTAAGAGATCCATTTTCATAAAGCCCTTTCTTGTTACAAAACATTCATGTGCACTAGCACTTCATACCTCCATCCATCTAGGATATTGAGAACAAGAGGGAATTCCATGAAGTTATTTCTTTAGAAAAAAATATCCCCCGCAATTATCTTGATTGGTTCAACCATATCACCAAAGACACAATGTCGATGGGGGGTGTCAAATCCATTCTCATCAAGTTCTTTGGAGTTACTAGCTGCTCATGCATGTAACTTGTAGTAAGAGTGCCCTCCATCTAGGATTCCAGGAAGAGATGGGAATTCCATGAAGTTATTTCTTACATACACACACACACAAGTTATCTCTATTGATAGATGCTCTTATACGAAATTTCACCAAGGTCTTGGGATAGAATCTCATTAAGTCTTCTAGGGTTACCATTTGGTATTTTGGGAGGTGGTAACTACCATCTTCTATCTAAAAAACTGCAAAAAAGTATGGAAATCCAACAAGGGTTGGTCTAATACCAACATCCTCACTTGAAACACTTAATGTGTGGGCGAGTGAGGGATTGTGTTTCTTCAAAAAAAAATACACACGTATGCTTCCTTTGACTATTAGAGTTAATCAATCTATACCAAAATGAAAATCCATTAACATTGAGGTTTACATTGGATTTAAAGGCTTTATCCATCACCTTGTTCATTTACTTGCACAACTATGATAATCCATAACAAAATAATATATATTATAAGAAATCCAACCTTAATGTAGACTATCACTATCCTCACTTTACAAACCAAATAAACCATCTTAATCTTAGAATTTAGATTCCCACATTCATACATATTGTGATGCAATCATTTTGGATTGATTTGTGTTAATATTTATCATTCTTGACATTTGGAGTGGACACTCCATCCATCATCAAGAGTTTATACAAAGTACATCAAGTTATAGAAAAGAGTGGAATTTAAGTGAATAAATACAATTTAAGAATAATGATCCTTGAAGATTAGTTATGGAAGATGTAATAAAATAATAAAGATTGGTTATGTGAGGGGATAGGAAAGAATAAATTAAATATAAAGATGCCAATAAAATAATAATAAACTAAAAATATAAAAAGGTGGGGTAGGAATTTGTGAAGGAGAGATGAGTATAAGATGAGGAATAAATTGGTTATGGATTAGATAGGGGAGCAAATCATAAAAGGAAATTATTGGATCATCTTGTGGTGATAAGGGAAAAAAATAATTAAATAAATAATTAAGTGGTTGATTAAGGAAAAGAAGTGAAAGTGAAAGGTTGAGAAAAGAAAATAAGAATTAGGGGTAGGTTGTTTGATAGATTATAGGTTTCCACAAATTACTAAATTTGTAACCATCATCTTTATTAAAATTGTGGGGAAGTTTTTCAATTTTAAGGGTTTATCTGATGAGACGAGTTGAGTAGAGTAGTGTGGATGCTATGATTTTAGCTTGATCAAAACAAATGAGGTGTTTGGTGGTGAATGAATGCTTGGCAATCATTGATTTGGTGAGGTGATTATGAAACGTATATGCCATGTGTTCTTTTAGATGAGTTTGTGGGGATCTTCATGTCTAGTTGATGTGGGATTTTCCACAAGAGAAAGGGATTTGGTAGATGCCCTAGGAGATAAAAGGGTCAGATTTATCTTTGGCACTACATAATAGATCTTACCCACTTCTCTCTTAAGGCATCTACCAAATCCCTTGCTCTTGCAGCAAATCCTACATTTTAAAGATGAGAAGATCCCTCTAAACCCATCTAAAAGAACACATGGAAGATACCTTTCATAATCGCCTCACCAAATTAGCGACTGTCAAGCATTCCTTCACCACCAAAGACCTCTTTTTTTATTGAAATAAAATCATAACACCCACCCCACTCTACTCAACTCGTCTTATCAGATAAGCCCTCAAAATTAAAAGCATCCCCACAATTTTAATAGGGAGGATGGTTACAAACTGAGTCATTCGTGGAAACTTATAATCCACCAACTGGACTCCCATTAAATGACCTAACCCTAATTCTCGTTTTCTTTTTTCAACTTTTCACTTTCACTTCCTTTCCTTAATTGATAACTTAATTATTAATTTATTTAATTTTTTCCCTTATTACCGCCAAGCCAATCGAATATTTTCCTTTTATTATTTGCTCCCCTATCTAATTGCTATGCATTTATTCCTCATCTTAGACTCATCCCTCCTTCACAAATTCTGACCGCTTTTTATATTCTTAGTTTATTAATTTATTTATTTTATCTCATTAACATCTTTTTATTTTATTTTATTCTTTCCTATCGCCTTGCAAAACTCATTTTTATTATTTTATTACATCTTTTCTAACTAATCTTCAACAATCATTATTCTTAAACTCTATTTATTCACATAAATTCCATTATTTTCTATATCATGGTGTACTTTGTCTAAACATGTGATGATGTATGAAGTGTTCACTCGAAGCGTTGGGAATAATAAATATTAACGCAATTCAATCTAGAATTATTGCACAAAACCCTCTTATGTCAAATTGGATTTAAAAATAAATAAAAAATTACCAACATGTTACCTAAAATATCACTATACACGTCCAAAATTTAATAATAATAATTGCACCAAGAGTAGTCGAGGTGCTCTATGGAGGAGATGTTGTCACGTCATGTTATATAACGTAATGTTCCAAAAAATAAAAAGTAAAAAAAAACTCATGTTGGCTCATGACTTATCAAAAATAAAAAGTAATTAAAAAAATTCATGTCGACTTATAAAATAAAATAAAAAATTAAAACCAACATAGACCTACTTAAACCCGCATTAAGAGGGATCCATTTTTTGAGGAGTAAATTGTATACACATCAAGAAAAAAAAATACACTTTCATGAAATTAGATCATTCTTAATGCTTAATAAAATTAAATTTAAAATGAATCTACACTTATATAAATATAAATATACCTAACTCAAAAAAAACTTGAAAGAAAAAAAAAATACTTAGCAAATGTATTCATTGTACGTTGTACATGCCTCATCTTACCAGACAACCTTCTTTTTAGCTTCCCTAGAAAGCAAGCCAACATTGTTCAACGTTTGAGGTTGACCAGCGACATTCCAAAGGCATAATTAATATGTTAGAATTTCTGCCCACAATACCCAACGGGTATAATACAACTATAATCAAGCCCATGCGCCACATTTAAAAATGGTTGGAACATTTATATTATGGTGGGGGATAAATTAAGTGCGAAAAGAGTTCATAAGTCTTGAAGTCATTTGATTATATGGAAGAAAACGCTGAACATATAGAAGAAAAGGTGGAAAGGGGACACGTCATTTGATTATATGGAAGAAAACGCTGAACATAGAGAGGAAAAGGTGGAAAGGGGACAAAAACACTTATGGATCAAGATCATTCTGCTAGAAAAAAAACACAAAATGTTGTGAAAAACCTACCATGTAATCATTATACAAAATGTTGTGGCATACACTTTATCTATATATATTCTTTCTAACCACTTTTTAAGGATAACTGAGTGTTCCCTCAATCATGACATATTTTATACAAAATGTTGTGGCATACACTTTATATATATATTATTTCTATCCACTTTTTAAGGATAACTGAGTGTTCCCTCAATCATGGCATATTTTATGTTGGATTTCATGTTACATTAATCCATTTTTCTTTAATATTTTGTTTTTCCTTCATAATATATAAATGGGATTTGGTCGATTTGTAAATGATTATCCTAAAAATATCATATATTTTGAATTAAAAATTAAAAATCTTATTTTATGGTACTCATTTAGAATAAACATACTTTGATGGTCCAATCCCTTATTTCCCTCGTCCCATTGATATAAAATATCATATACGTGTTGTTATAGGGTTCTTTTTACTTAACCTAGAAAAATGTGCACCCTATAAATACTAAATGGGGCTACAATCACTTTACATTTGAGATTTGTATATATTTTTATATTCATAGTTGGTAGAGTTGTTGGGGAATTGTCCATTGGATTTCATGTCTCAAAATTTAGGTTGTAAATGGGACAAGTTCGTACAAATCAAGATTTGATTATCCATCTTATTCATATTTTTGTCAGAATCATATTTTTGTTACAATCGAAAAGGTAATTGATGTCCACTCCTAGAGGTCGAATCACATAATTATTTAGTTGAAGCACACATTATTTAGATTTGTACATTATTATATTCATGTTCTTCACTCTAGTTTTTATTTATATGTCTTATTATTCATGTTCGAAATTTTATATTTAATTTAAATGATTATATTTATTTTTAATTTTTGTATGTGTGTGCAAAGAGGAAATTGTAAACATTGAGGTAGAGTAAATTTGTTTATTTTTAAATGTTAGGAATTAAAAACTCATCATCATTTTTTTTATAGAGGTGTTTTATGAACTAACACACCAGTAGACAAACTCAACTCTTTTTTAATTCAATTTTTTCACAAATTTCAAGGGTGTATTTTATTGTCTCATTGTAATGTCTAGATAATAAAAAAATAGTCATCTAAACATGTTATGGTTTGGACTTTTTTCACTCATAATTTTTCATTCATCTTTACTGGAAATCAAGTAAAAAATTGAGATGAATCGTTGGAATTGCAAATATAAGTTGTTGAGATTACACAATGTGGGTGCAATAGGGGTAGTTGAGAGATGTTGGATCCATTTATTAATTCAAAAATGCAATTTCAACAATAAAAAAATGCAATTTGACCCAAGATTGTATAGATCAATTCGTGATGATAGCTAGAAAAGGTTCAAATTCTATAACATTTAGGCTACTTCACAAAAGAATATATAAAGCAAAGTGTGTCTAATGGGTTGGTGAAGAGCTTCTCCACTATAAGGTTCAAATAAAAGAAAAACTATTTCTAAGTAATTTTCTATGAATTTATTTTCTTATAAATGGTTTGATTGATTTTGAGAAACCAAAATCATTTTTAATGGTAAGATTCTTTGAAATTGTAAATGTCATTTATCTAATCTTTAAACAATATTAAATCCAAATTTGATTAGCAAACTAAATCCACCGAGAACTTTGTACAACTTATAACTTTTTAATTTAAATCTAATCTTTTACGAGGAATTTGACTAATCCAAAGGTATTTTGTTTGTGTTTATTATTAAATTAAACATTGTTTTCTTTAATATGCATGGATAATCCAAATATAAACTCTTTCAATTTGATAACAGTTTGTATTCATGATTTTTTTAAACTTAAAATTAATAGACTATCAATTTCTGTGAACATAAATTAAAGGATAATCTTTATTTAATGAACAAATGTAAATGTCAAATTTCAACATTGTATCCATCATAAAATTTGGTAAATACGATTAAAAAAACAAAATATGCAAAAGCAAAAAAAAAGGTAAAAAGCAAAAAACTTAATTGTAATCGTATTAAAACTTGATTCAAAAGGAGCTATAAAAAGGAGATGAGCAAAAATGTACAAAGATATAAGTGGAGCTAAGTTAAATTCCTTTGAGGATATTTTTTCCCCCGTAAAATAGTTCACAATTCATTATATTAAACAAATCACCTTGTACAGAGACTTCATGGAGTCTTATCAAACATGCCATACACCTCAAAATGTATATGAAGAGTATAAAAGCAACATCATAACTAGCAGAAGGTCCATAGAACCATAAATTTGTCATAGAGACTACAATATAGATATAGCATCATTGATCATAAATAAGAGAACTATAAAACAAAATTTCTCTTGTAATTCTTGATCTTCATTAGTGTTCTTCATCAAAAAGCCTGCAAAGTGAGAGTGAGTGTATTTTATCCTGGATACGGGCTTGGGTCAAGTTCCATGATAGTGTCATGTTCCTGCTCCCATAGCTTCTAATTGCCTTCTTCTATCTGAAGACGACATTTAGATAGTAAATCAGGCAAAATATTCCTCTCCTACAGATGTGTTGGAAACTAATCCTCTGGAACATAACAACAATGTGAATAAGTTCATCATATAAAGCCTGCAAATATATGTTCTTGGGTGGCCTCTTCTGACGCATCTAATCCACTATTAGCTTAGAATCACTAAAATTATGAATATCCTGGATTTCTTTAGAAAGAGCTAATAAGAGGAGCAGCTTTAGGGCCATCATTTCAACCTTATTATTTGAACTCATTCCCACACCAGCTGCAAATTTAAAACTTTGGTGTTTTGAAATATAAACAATACCCCGTACCCCACCTCTAGCTATTTGTCCTTGCGCAACCCCATCAAAATATGCCCAGCTACGAGATCAATCAATGTACTCCACTTCCACTCTGCGAATTCTGTTCTAGACATCAGCTTGTGGAAAGAGTTTAAAAATAGTCATACATTGAGAAGCATATACAACAGCAGGACAGACGATGTCAAAAAATGTTGAGGTCATATAGAAAGAGTGGTTTCATTTCATATTTGAGGTTAATAAAAAATGAGTAATACAGTGTAGTGGATCCACACTTTGAATAGAACCTAAGATCTAAACTATATAAGGGATCCAATGTTGAGCGCCTTTTTGAAAGTCAATAAGATCCACATGTCACTTCCTATCTAAGTGAATAATGGACTAGTAAGACAAGAGATCCACGATGGAGTTGGATATGGGGGAATGTAACAACTTCTTTCATAATTAAGTATGATTTGCAATCAAAATGAAATAACACATATGGTATTCATAATAAATCCAAGATCTCAAAGTGTGAGGATCTCTAAATATGAAATTATGTCTATCATGGATATCATAACAAGCCAAACACAAGAAATTGAATTATTCTTTTGATCCTTGACACCTACCTTACATATATGTTAGTCACAAGGTATGTGATGGTTAGTCTCCATCTTCAGTAATCAGAACAAGACCTAACCTAGCCGATATGCAAGTAAAATATATAGGCCAGTTGCTCCCTTAGTAACTTAGAGTAATAATAGAAACATTCTCAATCTAAAGATAAGTATTAACAATGAGAAAGCTTATTCAAAAAGGTCATGTCTTGATACTAAAGTAGGGTTTTTCATAGTCCTAGGTAAGGTTCAAATACCTTAGAAACATGTTTCATTCCTTGTAGGTCATCATTATTATACAAGAAAGCCTTCATACAAATGGGGCTAGTGCAATTCATGGGAATATTTACTGGAGTAAATTCTAATTCGTGACATCGTAGCCAAGAGATATTTTTTACAGTTGTAAGTTGACTACATTTCATTGGAATATTCACATACAAGGGAAGGATATGCTTGCCACTAAGTTAATGGAAATCAATTCCAAAAGAATGATGAAGTTTAGGAGAAAGCAGTAATCTTAGTAAAGTCCAAGTATACTTCCAAGATGTGCGATCTTCCTCCATCATTTTTCAATGGACATCTCTTTAAGATAATGTATGACAAAGAAAGGAGATCTAAATGGTGATGACTGTTGATATCTATGACAAAGTAGTGCAAAAGAGTTATAAGGAATACACAAGAAGGTTGTCAGTAGTCATGTTTGTCTATTGGAAGACTTAATACCTCTACTTATTCATGAAAATGAGCTACACTTTTTGGAAAGAAGTGCTTAGAAATTTGTGTGGCAACATTTTCTCGACCGAGAGTATTGGTCAATGTAAATTTTTGCCTTGGAGTTTTAAAATTCTCCCCCATTAGGGTTTTGAAACTCTTGGTTTAAAGTCTTGGCCTACAATTTTAAAAATCTCTACCTAGAGTTTAATCTTAGATACCATGTTCAAGCCTAGAGTGTTTGAACTACATAACTTCCAAACTCTTGGTTGAGAGTTCAATAAAATCTCACCTGATTTAATAAAATCTCAATTTAGAAATGAACTATAAGAAACTCTCATGCGATCTTTTTGACATCTTAGAGGAATACATTTCCCATTCGAGCATCCCTGTCAACATAAATTGCCTCACAACTTTTCTTTTCATTTAATTTCATCTTTGGAAAGAAAAACCCTTGCAATTCTTTCAAATTTATTATCAAACATGTCACCATTACATTCAACAACAAATTTGTTTTCTATGAATTACTTATTTTTTCATTGTAAAACCTATACACTAATTTTTATATTCGTGTTAAACTTGAGTGATTAACCAAACAAAATGTAAATATTCCTCCACTAATGTTCAATCCCCCATAAGTGACACATTTCTAACATATTGTTACACCTAAAATATTACCATCATGAGACTCAGTGTAAACATACCTAAAGTTTCCTTGGCTAAGTCATTAACCTGGAAGAGATGCAAATCCATTTATACGAGGTTTTGAGAGGTCGTCACAGGTTGTCCTCATGCAACCTGCGACGTCGCAGGTTTGCCTATTGCAACCTGCGATGATGTCAATTAATGGACAAAAATAGCTTCTTCGAGCCAATTCTCGAAGCTAGATGGCATGGATCCCTATCCCTGACCATTTGGGAGAGTTGGCCTTCGGTTCCTAACCTCTTGGAAGGATCCCCTATCTCTCTCCTACCATATCTCAACCTACCCTATCCACTTACTCCTATATAAATGAAGCTCACTCCCATTCCAAAGGGAGGAAGTCTATAGTGTCTACATTCTGGTGAAATTACCTTAGGAGAGATCTCTACTCATCTATTGGGAGACTCACACTTCCTTGGGAGGCTTTAGCATTGGTTTGGTCGGATGAGGATTGCTACGTCAAGTCATTGGTTGTAATCTTTCTATCCTATGTATTTCCCTTTCAATACAGTAATATAAGTGTTTTCCACCAAAATTTCATTGTGTTAATGATATCTTGTGTAGTTTGCCTGCTTGACTGCTTACTTAGATCTATTCTTGTGTAGATGTGTTTTACTTGTTTTGTTTTTGTTATCTTGACAGGTTTTGCAGCTTAGATCTGAAGATTGTCAAGCTTGGAGCAACATTCGAGGAGAAAAGGATTAGCTATCTATAATGTAAATGTGTCTAGTTCCTTTATCTCTAATTAGATCTAGGAGAGTGATTTATATTCTGTTCTATTTGTTCTAGACTTGCGTTGAGCTAGGGAGATCATGCCTCGAGCCCGCTCTTGGTAGATTGTTCGTCAAACAAATCTGGTGACCATACTGGGGAAGACATTGTTTGTAGCTTTCAATTTGAATGCCATTTTCAGTTGATTGCTTTTGCAAGCCATCCATACTCTTATTTTCCTTCTAAGCCTTGTTTCACCATCAGATCTTCACTTTGAATAGTCTATAGTCCTCCTATGAGTTTGTACTCTCCATTTTTAAACCATTTCATTGCTCATTTTTTGGAGAATTGGTTCATTTTTTAACTTAGATCTCGCCCGTCGCAGCTGGGCAGTGGAGCCAGAGCGACACTATGTCATTTTGTGATCTATGTTCTCTGTCTTTTGGCCTATCGTCGTAACCCATTCATTAGTAGACTGCAACATCGTCGCACTTCCCGCATTAGTGACATGCGACGGTCGCTCTGTGTACAAACACAGACTGCGTCGATCTATCAAAACTTACCTACATGCATCCCTTCTCCATTTCTGATTTGAGCTTTGGTTTTGTGTGCAAACTCCCTCTGTGCTGCAAGATCCAGTCAGAGACACCATTTTTTGATTAGTGTGTTGAAGTGTTTGGTTTCATTTGGAATTGTTTTGGGTTTCGTCTTGGACAATTCTGAGATTTGGTAGTGGTGGACACTCTCATCTCCCCCACCTGCATCCACTCATCCTTGCATTCCCTCCTCTCCTTGTCGTATCTGGTCATTGTATTGGATGGTTTCCATACCTCATTTGCATACATTTTTTAGCTTTGCTTGCTTTAGTGATTGCTTGTTACTAATTGATTTCGAGTGTTTGTGTGTATTTTCAGTCTGTATGAGTGCACGTCATTTTCTTGAGATTTTCTGAGTCATCGGAGTGCTGCAAGTGATCTTTTCATTTCAGTATTTGTGTTTAAAAGCATCGCTGTCATCAAATTGTTATTTTTGATACATCCATTGAAAAATCAAAAGTACTTCATTTCCATCATTTTTCAAGCTCATTTGAAGAATTGTATATGCATTGGAATGTCTCATTTGTAGATCTTTTGGAAAAGTTGAAAGAAAATTATGAGTTGCTCATTTTCTTGAAAAATTCGAGTAGATATCAAGTTTTGCAAAAATAGTTCCATCCTTGGAAAGTTACATGCATCTTTTGGTTCTTATGCTCTTTGGCCATTATAGTGAAAGTAAAAAGCTTGCATAATCTACTTAGAAACTCTTTCTTTTCATCACTCAACATCATTTTTGTTTTGAAAAGATAAAAGAAAAAGAAAAACATGCTTTGATTTGGCTTAGTGGTGTTGTGTTATTTTTGTGTTTCGCTTGAAAAGGAAAAGAATACTTCATAATCATTTTTTGGTAGACTTAGGATTGTGTTTCATTGTGTTGCTTTGGTAAAATCATTGGAAATAAATTTCTCCCTCCCATACATAGGGTTCATCAAAAGAAAAGTACATTTTTTGCATGTAGTTAGGGCCTGCATTATGTTTACGATTATGTACTCACCTCATGCATTCACCTAACCGTCTAGATAAAATTAACGGTAGAACTAGGGTAAAATTTTTAGTAACTTGTGTGTAAGTTAGAGACGTGTTCCGGCGTCGTTAAGCATGGCAGTTGTCGTTATTTTCCAGCACTGTATTTCGGGGATATTGTAGTATTCCATGTACTTATCGGTATATCGAAGCTCTTTCACATACCAACCAGGTATATCGAAACCCCCGTCAACCTTTACTTAGTGATCAACAAGTTGTTGTTGGGGGGAAACCCCTGTCTCTTAACCATAATACTGCAGCAGGAGTTACCATCAGTGCTTCCGTTGGAAACTCCTTACCTCTCGAACCTTCCACTATGGGATTATCCCATGTTGAGGGACCGTCCAATGTAATTCAACCACCATCGAGTCAAGCGTATCCAGGTCATCTTAACCCTGTGTCGGGTCAACTTAATCCCGGAAACGCACTCTACGAAGTACCCTACCCTAGAAATCCTTACACGCTATGGGGATAGCAAAATTTTTTACAACATGGACCCCCGCTTACAGTCTCTCCACCCCCGTTTGGTCCACCCCCACCTCCCATTGGAGGCAGCAGGCCCCCACATAACTCTGGAGGAGGCGGACCTCTACCTTCCGGCGGAGGACCACCTCATTCCGGTCATCATGGCCCACCCCCCTAGTGGTGGAGGACCATCCCATCCTGGTGGTGGTGTTGGAGGACCATCCCACCCTGGTGGTGGTGGTGGAGGACCATCCCATCCCAGTGGTGGTGGTGGAGGACCATCGCATCCTGGTGGTGGTGGTGGACCACCACCCTACTATGGTGGAGGTGGCGGAAGAGGACCCTACCCTTCCAGTGGCATCGGTGGCCCAACACCCCCTCCCGATGGAGGTGGTGGAGGCCCACCCTATTCCGACGGTGGTAGCGGACCACCACCTCCTCCCGGAGGAGGCGGTGGAGGCCCCTCCTACCTTGGAAGTGGTGGCAGACCCCCTCCCAACGATGGAGGCGCCCCCCCCCCTTATGTTAACGGGCCACCTTATTATGGTAATGGACCACCTTACTATGGCGGCAGACCTACATTTGGTCCGGGCGACCTGTACCCCTATGGTCAGTTTCCTTCTGGAACACCCTATGGTCAATCGATACAAGGTCCCACTAGTCCTTACACGCCTTATCTATACTATCAGTACCTGCAGCCTAATCCGCAACTGCCCTTTTTGGCTACTTTGGACCTGCCTAACCAACGACCCCATCTACCACGGAACTAATTGTCCACCCATTTCGGTGAAACTTCCATCATATATCCCAAATTTTGATGGAAAGCCGGGTGAGGATCCTAAAAACCATGTGATGACATACCACTTGTGGTGTTCATTCAACTCCTTGATGGACGACTCGATCCATCTTAGGTTATTTCAACAGACTCTCATTGGTTCAGCTTCCAAGTGGTATATTGAACTACCACCCCATTCTTTTCCTGATTTTGGTTCTCTTGCTATGAATTTTTTGACTCATTTCCAACTGCCTATACGGTGTGAAACTGGTACGAAACTTCTGACCTTGCTTCGTCAAAATACTGCTACTTACATCTCAGATCATATACATGAGTGGCGAAGGAGACATCGTTTTATTAAGGCTCCTATTCCAGACCAACTCCTAGTGGACTGGTTCACGAAGTCTCTCATCCCTACCATAGCACGAGATGTTGCCATGGGGGGCGATGTCACTGAGGAACAAGCCATCTCCCATGCCCATTTGCTAGACTTAGTCTATGCTCAATCTGGAACGTTGTTTGATATCCTTCCCGATGCACCCCGTAACACGTACGACCCCGTGAAACCACCCAAGGGACTCCAAGCTGATGGCATCGTTGGATCCCTTAACACCCAACCTCCCTCTCAAACTGTTGGATCATCGATCCCCCAAGGTTCTTCCCCATCACCAACACAGGCTGGTCACGGCACCACCAAATCATCTTCTCCTCCTGTCACTAAAGAAGTGAACTTTGTTCAATTAGCTTCACTTAAGAAGTCTGGTGGTAAGAAGAAGAACAAAGGGAAACCTAAGAAATCTTCCACCTAGCAGGAACGTAAGAGCACCCCTGATGACACCAAACAAAAAAGGAAGTTGAAGTATCCTTATCTACTGTGTGGTGATGATCACTTTTCTAAAGAGTGCCCCCATAAAGACGAAGTTCAAAAGTTCCTTAAGGGAAAACCCACACCCGCAGTTCTCAACGATCTCTTCCCTACTCAAAATCAGCAGTTGGTTGCTCACACCTCTCCTTCCCAAGGAGAAGAATCTACCACCGTGCATGTTCTTATGATGCGTAGTGAGACCATCAACTTGAACACCCATTCTCGTTCATATGACTCTGTCCCAGCAAAGGAACCTATTGGAAGTAATACTGAAAAAGCTTCCACTTCGATGCCTGACGTCACCATACCGGCTGCTTCTCTCACCATTGAGAATCCCTCTTTCGAGTCAGTGTTGCGTCCACCCAAGAGCACAATTAGAAAATCGGTTTTCAATCCCAATGCTCGGGCTACTCAGAACTACAATATTGTAGAGGACCTAGCACAAGCCCCTTGTGCTATGTCGATGCTCGAGGTCTTGCAAAACTTCCCGAATTAGCGCGAGACTCTCCTCGCTGCCATCGCTGCAGTCGACCTGGATTCATCAAACACCATCATGTTCTGGTTGGAGTACTTCAAACCGAGGCTCTCCCATCAGTTGGCATTTCAAGTTGCCACAAACATTGCTGGGAAGACAATCCATTGTACCGTTTTGGGTGAAGGTGCCTCTACTTCAGTCATGTCGATTTCATGTTGGAGAGCCATTGGCTCTCCCGAGTTGAACCATTCTCCTACCACTTTGATAGCATTCGACGGACGTGCCTTTCAACCTCATGAGCTGTTACAAGCTTTAGCATTCGAGCTGGGGGGAAAGACCGCAACCATTAACGTGGAAGTGGTCGCTGCCCCGTTAGATTACAACATTCTGCTTGGTCGTAATTAGTTTTACGCCATGACTGCGGTCGCATCATCTGTCTTCCGCATAGTACAATTCCCCCATCAAGGCCGAATTGTCACAGTCGACCAACTGGATTTCTGCACACCTAACACCGCTACTCATGTAACATCCCGTAAAATACCAAAAATTTTAAAAAAATTATAATAGCAATAATTATCGAAATCAGTAATGCGGAATAAATAACTAATTAAATCTCTTATCTAGAGTAGTCGAACATGGTGACCTGTCGAAATTAACACATATAAAACATAACACTAAATGAATTGCTAATGCGGAATTTAAGTAGATACTAATCTTTCGTCGCAAGATATTTTATGATTGAAACATCATTAAATGCAGTCTTCAACCTGTCTGAGTTCTAAAAGTACTTATGTGTTGTACATACACTTATATTAATATGTTGTAATTGATGATGTACTGATAGTTTGCTTGTATGATTATGAAGGGGTCCTACGAGGTACCCCGGAGTTTACTTAGATACGATTAGCTAAGGCATTTGAAACAATTTCCATGTACAGACGACAGGTAAGAAATTCTACGGCAACAAAGTTAAAGTATCTTTCAATTCATCGTTAAAGTAGAATTAAATGCTATGTACGTCCTTGTGAAACAAGTTGCTGGAGGTATGAATATTTCGGTTTCCATTCAAGTCAACGTGCTGAATTACAAACTCTTTAATGCTATTGAAAACACGTCGTTAGTTGATTGTTATAATGCTATTTAATATTATCGTAAGACTCCTGTCTTTATCGTGAACACCTTTGAATTTATCATTAAACTTTGCAACTACAGAACTTAGATTATTCTAAGTCCTGAGTTCATTATTTGATTATCAATGATCTATAATGTATTTGAATAGTCTAGTGATTAATGTTATGAACTCTACATTATAATGTATACGTCCTTATTTAAAAATATGCCCTTGGCATCATGTTTATCCATGTACCTATATGGCTAGTTCTATTAGTTACTTATGCATTTACCTATTACAATGACATGTAATTCAACTATTACGATGCCTAACGTTGAAATATATGAACTATACACATAAATTACAATGATATGATTATCGATATACAATGTTATGACTATGATATGCAATAATATAATTATAATATGCAAACTATGGAATATGATGTAATTCTATCTATTTCTATACTTAGGCAATAACTTGAATCGACCTTTGAAAAACGAGACTAAGCAATGAATGGAACTATGCTATTATACCTAGCTCTTGTCCTAGTATTGACAACATATCAAAATAACTTCATAAAGGAGTGATGAGTTGATGGTTATTAAATGCTATCTGCAGGTTGACAATGTCCCGATCGGTATTAAATATGCTAACCAAAGTCCATAGTGGAAAGTATGGCTGTCCATCCACGTAATCCCTCCACGTGAACTTTGGTTGGTATTACAACTAGGAATCCTGGTTGGCATGGTTGTTATAACGCTTCTCCTCAGAGTTGTACACGATAATATCTCTTGACAGGCAGGGTTGGCACTGTTGTGGTTGATGTAATTAATGGGATATCAATGCAATGTTGCTCGACTTTCAACGTGGCATCGTTGGCATCTCCATGCTCGTTGATCTCATCAAATCTCGATCGTTGATTTTGTTACCCTAAACCTCGTTGTATGTAATGTTTTGCAAGCTTCCCGGTCTTCATTGTTACGCTAGGTTGAGGCCGACAGGCTGCCCAAAAATGTAGGGTTTGGCAAGAGTGTCTCTCAGGGGTTTCGATATTATGACCTATGAGTGGTAGTTTTCTAAATAGTTACAGGCATTTAGCCTTCTGCACTTGAGCCACGATACCAAAATAGTGATAGGGTTTTCTTATTCTAGTGTAGTATAATTTTTCGGACAGGGTTCGATTCTCTACGGTTAAGATTGGTCTGCTGTGATAGCTTTAGGGTTGTTGTAAAACACCAACTTGCTTCGTCATTTGATGGTGTAGTGGATCGATACTTCGAAATTCCAAATTCAAAGGTAAAAATTCAAAAACTGTAACATAAAGTTATAATACTTGATTTGGTCTTGTAAAATCTTGTTTTGACCTTTCACTGCATGTTTTGGCAGGTACCCATTCGAATGAGGTTCCTGGGTGAAGAATAGGAAATGGGATATTGCTATGATTTTCCTGGTAAGCTCCGGTGGTTCACAAAAAACCTCGTAGGTGCCTTGGATGGTGTTTGTTGTATGCCGAGAGTTGGAAACATTCATCTTATTTCAGTGATGACCGACTGCGAAGTTTTTAGTTTGACTTGGTTTGATGTCAAGATGTAAGAGGTTGATCTTCAGTCCTTTTTAATGGTCGGCTCAGTAGGTTTTTACTGAAGCATTGGAACCAACTTCAAGTTGGTATTTACACCTTTGGTTATTTGAGGGAAAAGACCTATCGTGTTTTTGGAAAACTTTAAATGGAAATTAATACAGCCTCTGTCATGTTTTAACTATGCTATTAGGCAATCTTTAATGGAGTCCTATATATTTTCACTTGCCTCTGAGCTATTAATGATACAGTCTTTTAAAAAAAAAAAAGTATAAGATTGTTTTGAATACTATTGATTCGAGTCCGAAAATGAAATTATCTCAGGTCTAGTGTAGATGATTGTTTTCTATTCTTCGTCAATGATTTCAATAGTGAAGTTTTGGAAAGATTGTTAAATGAGTTCGAATGTCAATAAATTCTGCAAAAGATGGTGCACAAGGTCTAAATTTGAAATGTAAAAGTGTTCTACCTGTACCTTTGATTTCTATTTGACTTGCATTAAGCTATGATTCCAGAAGCTTAACCTGTGTATAAATAATTTTGATAGTGTGACTGTTTTCAAATGTTGAGATGTGTTCTACTAGGGTTACGAGTTCTTAATAAACAATGGTAAAGAATCGTGCTTTCTGCTGTGTGAATTTACTGTCTTGAAGAGGTTTCGAAATGCTAGTTAGGGTTTGAAAAATAAATGTTTAGGATTTTCCATGAAAGGCTTGAGTAGAAAAATGATGGACTGTGTAATTAATTCTAGGGTTTGGAATTAAAATAGGGTTTGATACTACTTTGAGATATTCAATGATTGAAAACAAAAGTATAAGTATTGCAGAAATGAAATGTGAATATTTGTACTAGATTGATACAAAACTAATCATTGAAAATATAGTTGTATTGAAAACATATAAAGTATTAATGTGTGTTTGCTTACTATTTGAAATGAATAGGGTTAAGAGAAAAATATATGACTATACAGAAATTAGGCTATGTTTTCTTTCATGTATTAACAAAAGAGTTCTATATTACTGTTGATGCTATACAGTAATTTTTACTATGTTTAAATATAGGACAAAATTGTAAACAGAACACTTACTGCAATTATTTATCCAATCAATGGCAATCTTCCTATCTCTCATCTATCATTAATTTGCTTCTCTATACTAGAGTACTATGCAGAGAACGGCATGGGGAAAAATATAGACATGGTTATCTAATCAAATAATTCACAGGATTTATCATTCGGAATCAAACATAGATTAGAAAATAAAATAAATTCTTTCACATAACAGAGTTTGAATAAGTAGAAGAATTAAGCTATAAACAACGTAGGAACAGTGAAACCTGGTTAACTATAGGGAAACAAACAGCCCAAGGAACCTGTTCCACCCAACCAATTCCTGAATACAGCCAAGTTACTTGCCTTAGGACCCCCGAGCCTGTTCACTGAACCACCAGGAGGAAGAAACTTAGAAGCTTAGGACCTCAACTTGTAGTAGCAATAGTTATCCAGTCTTAAAGACTTAGCATTCAAAGGGACCTGCACCAGCACCTCTGGTTTTCCTTCTCAGAATAATTTGCAGTCTTAAAGTTTCACTCTCACATAGCCTCCCTATTAGAATCTCTCAATGATCACCTGATGCACTTGAGGAATATTTCTGCAGAAAATGTTGTAAGAGCTACCTAGTCAATTCGAATTTGCCTTATGTAGGCTGCCCAGGCCTTTTAGTGGTTAACTGGTCATTTAATGAGTTGCATGCTCACTCCCACCACCTGGGGGATAATGCCACAATTTTAGGGGTAGTTGTCCCATAACCAACAGCTAGTGGTGAAGTGCAATTGCTACCATATGTCCCATACCTTCTAACAGCTTCCATTCCTCCTAGTGGGTCAGTGAACACTCATTTAACAGTTCCCTTGGGTGTTTGTCTCCTGTTTTTAATTTATTAAGTAATAATAATCAATAATTACATTCATCCTTGACCAAACTTGGTCATAATTACAAAACTTTGTAATTAAAACTTAACATAAAGTATTTTGCAAATAAAATAATATTCTCAGAAATTGGGTAGGTGACAACTCACCCAGGCGATAATGTTCCATCAATTGGACAATCTTCGCAACAGTATGAGAGCGTGGGGGTTGGCCTCATTAAGGACTCATCCCTTATGGGCGTTTTTCCTATTCCGGATCCCCCAAATCATGTTGCCACGGTGAACATGATCTCCTCGCAGATTTCATCTATCCCCAACTCCACCGATTCATGGCTTGTACCTGACGAAGCCACCACACACCTAATTGGAGACATGATGCCTCTGTCGCCTGCCAAACTCACGTATGAGGCTATCCATTCAGCACCAAAGAACCACTTAACTGTGGCCTCCACCTCCTATTCGCCACAGCAAACATCATTCGACCCCCTGCTACGGACTTTTCATTCTGACGAGTCCATTATGGAAATCATGAGTGCGGATGATCCTCCGTGGGAAGACCTCCATCATCGTTCGTATTTCCTTCCCTTTTTGGACACTATGGAGAATAGCATTAGCACCATCTTTACACCAGATGTCTACTCTGGATCTCAGTCCTCGATACTCACGTGTCAAACGGACTCCAAAGGCAACTTAACCAACATTGAGCCTACCAATTCGATAGACATTTCGGTGACTCCTGGTGTAGTGGAACACATTCAGTTAGGCCAGAAGTGTTCCCCTGAAGAAGTCACTGCTTATATGGCCTTATTCAAGCGATTCTGAGACGTGTTCACTTGGACCTACGAGGAGATGTCTGGGATAGACCCCACCATTGTTTTACACGAAATCAAAACCTATCCCGACGTCAACCCTGTCCGCCAAAATTTGCGACCGGTACACCCTCGGAAGACTGCGGCAATCAAGGCAAAGATTGAGAAACTCTTGAAGGTCGGCTTCATCTAACCTGTCCCATTGACAGAATGGGTCTCAAACGTCATCCCTGTTACTAAAAAGCAGGGCACCATTTGCGTCTGTGTTGATTATCGGGATCTCAACAAGGCTTGTCCCAAGGACAACTACCTGACTCCCTTTATTGACCAGATCATCGACAATTGTGTCGGAAGTATCATTTTTTCATTTATGGATGGCTTTCCCGGATACAACCAGATTGAGATCCACCCTGCCGACCAACACAAGACTGCATTCATCTTCCCTTCGGGAACGTTTGCATACCGTAAACTTCCGTTTGGCCTTAAAAATATCGGTGCCACATTCCATCGGGCCATGTCATACACCTTCCATGATGTGAAGGACTTTGTGGAACCCTACTTGGATGACCTCCCTGCCCATTCAAATCAGCGTGAGTTCCACATAGATCATCTAACGGTTGTTTTCCTCAGATGCAGACGGTAAAATATCCGTTTGAACCCTCATGAGTGTATTTTTGTGTCGATTCGTACGCCTCTTAGGGTTTATCGTCTCGAAAAACAGGATCCGAATTGATCCCTTGAAGGTGGAAGCCATTGTCGCTCTCCCACCTCCAACTAATATTATGGAACTTCAGAGTCTACAAGGAAGAGTGACTTATTTAAGGCATTTTGTCTGTAATTTCGCGCAAAAGACAAAGGGTTACATGAGATTGATGAAAAAAGACATCCCCTTCATTTGGGATGACCAAGCTCAACAATCTTTTGATAGTTTGAAACATGCCATCACTGTAACGCCCCCTTCCATCATTGGATGCAAGGAAGGAAAACGTTAACAACACACGGGCTTATCGGAGACTTAGCCCCAATAATTTTTGCACATAAATTCCTAACATTTTAAAACTTCTATATGCAAATTCGTTTCCATATAAAACACAGCGGAATGAACATGCTAACAAGCACTCAAACAGACAGTAATTGCAATCATATCAATCACAGCAGAGAATGATTCAACATACAGAGACCCAAGTGCATTCATATGCTATGCATGGATTCTATATTAATTCATTTCATTACACATGGGCAATTTAACATATTGCAGAACACAAAATGGAACAATTTATAATCCACAGAACACTTATCTTGAGAAGTTGACGTCCAACAACTGGCTACGTGAAGGCAACGTTCCTCCCAACCGTAGATCTCTATCCAGCCTATATTCCTTCAGCTGAGAGATCACCCCCGAGCTGGGCTGTGTATCCACTAAGGAGGACTAGTTGGGTTAACTCATAGGCATGGTTTCAGTCAAGCATCCAAGCAGATAGAGGAGGGTAATGCTAAGCCAGTGAGCTCAACCACAGAGCTACAGGCATCTCAAGTGGGCTCAACAGTCAGGCACCCACATTACCTACCGCATCCAACACAAGGAAGATCCCCTTCTCTGTTACACAGTCCCTCAGGCAACTCTTCCCTCCAGTGCTCTTCAGGATGGGCATAGAAAGGTCCAGCTGCTGATCCTTGAGATCCTAGCCTTCACAGGGTTTATCAAGCATACCCAACCTCTGCATAGTCAATCCCCACTTGATTTCTCACCATTCTGCTCACCAAATACTCAAATCCGTCACTCGTTTTCTGAGCTGCAAAAACTGGGTTTTTCCATTGATTTCGGGGTAGCTAATGCTCCCAAATTCGCCCCAAGGTTCATGCTAATGGATTCCCCATTGGATTTATCTATCCCATGCCAAATCTGGACATTTTTGGTCTTTCCAAAATCTGAGTTCTCTCAAGGTCGCGATTTTCTGGTTTCCTCACTGTTGGATCTCGTTTTTGGATGGGAATGATGCTAGCTAGTTTCACCATGGAATGGGGTGAGAATGAAGCAACCTCCCATGAGTTTGAGTGACTTCTTGCCCAAGTAATCAGAGCCCATGCCTACCCATACGAATTTCAGGGCTGCCCATGCTCCATTGAAGCCATGGGATGAAATCTCAACCACCTTCTTACAGCAGGCATTAATGTCACCTAGGGAAGTCAATGGGTTCTCATAATGACAAATGGCAGCCTAGGGTTTAAACCCATAGCCCCCTCACCACTCCCTAGTGGATACACATGGCCCCTTCTCATTCGTTGCCTCCATAGCCAGTTTTTTTGGTATTTTATTTCAATGTTAAATATTTACATCAATTTACAATATCCCATGGCTTAATAGCACGTGGGTAACAAAACATCAAGCGGGTCTAATTTAAAATAAAGTTCGAGCATAAACTAGCGGGGCCTTGGCCTTGAGCTCCACGCTAGGGAAACATACATCGTTTGTTTACAATATTTACATTAGAGCCAATATTTCCGAAGGGTTCAAAATTGGGGTATTACATTCCCCTCCCCCTTAGAACAACACCGTCCTTGGTGTTCTCAAAACTGAACAAAAATGGGAATGCCTCCCTCATGGAATCCTCTAGCTCCCATGTAGCCTCGTCGGGACTAAGGTGCTCCCATTGGACCTTTACCTGCCCGATGGCTCTGTTCCGGAGCACTGTGACTTTCTTGTCGAGGATGCGCATAGGTTCTACTTGGAACTCTCCCTCGGGTTCCACCTGTATCACATTCCAATCAATCATATGATTAGGATCATGTACATACTTCTTAAGCAAAGATACATGGAAAACATTATGAGCTCTTATGCTAGCAGGAAATGCAATTCTATATGCAACTGGCCCTATCCTATCAAGGACTTCAAATGGACCACAATATCTTGGTGACAACTTGGCACAACTCCCCAACTTGAGGGAACTCTTCCTTGGTTTCACTCTCAAGTAAACATGATCTCCAATCTGAAATTCCTTATGTACTCTTTTCAAATCTGCATAACTCTTTTGCCTGTCCTGAGCTGCCTTTAAATTCTGCCTGATCTTAACAATTTCCTGTTCCATTTCCTTGATCATCTCTGGTCCAAGCACCACCCTGTTCACTGGGCCATCCCAATTCACTGGCGTCCTGCATCCCCTGCCATACAATGCTTCAAATGGACTCATTCCTAAGGATGCATGGTGTCCATTATTGTACGCAAATTCAACCAAGTGTAGATAATCTTCCCACTTGGATGGTTTGTCCATCACATACATTCTCAGCATGTCTTCAAGAACCTGATTCACCCTCTCGGTTTGGCCATCCGTTTGAGGATGGTAAGCTGCACTGAAATTCAATTTCGTTCCCAATTCCTGAAATAATCCCTTCCAGAAATTGAAGGTGAACTTTGTATCACGATCAGAAATTATTGCCTTAGGCAATCCATGCAATCTGAATATCTCTCTCATGAAGATGTTCGCAATGTCACTAGCCTTGTGAGTGGACTTTACTGGAATAAAGTGAGCTACCTTTGATAGCTTATCCCCCACAACCATGATTGAATCATGCTTCTTCACTGTCATGGGCAGACCTGTTATAAAATCCATGGAGATCACTTCCCACTTCCATTCCGGAATGGGTAAGGGCTGCAATAACCCTGCTGGATGTTGGTGTTCTGCCTTGACTTGTTGGCACTTCTGACACCTAGCAATGTACTCAGCTATGTCCTTCTTCATGCCATTCCAAAAGTATTGCTTTCTTGCCGCTGTTATAGTCTTCTGATATCCTGGGTGTCCAGAGTACAGCATTTGATGTATTTCATCCATCACTAGTTTCTTCAAATCCGCATTATTTGGAATGTACAACCTATCTTTGTAGATGAGGATACTATCTTCCCACAGCTGATATCCTGCACACTTTTCATCCCTATTACCATGCTGCAACTTCTCTTTAATTTGAAGGCAAGTTTCGTCACCGTTTTGGGCTTCAAGAACTCTTGTCTTCAAATCTGATTTGCACATACTTACTGCTGAAACATGAAATTTTCTGCTAAGAGCATCTGCAACGCTATTCTCCTTCCCTTTTACATGTTTAATTTCAAAATCAAATTCACAAAGAAATTCCATCCATCTAGCTTGCCTAGCATTCAAGTTTGGCTGTTCAAACAAATACTTCAGGCTCATGTGGTCTGTTCTAAGCTCGAATCTTCTTCCCATCAAGTAATGCCTCCACATCTTAAGAGCATGCACTATGGCTGCTAGTTCTAAATCATGTGTGGCATAATTCTTTTCATGCTCTTTTAATTTCCTGGATTCATAGCAAATCACAATTCCTTCTTGCATGAGAATCCCACCTAGTCCTTCAATGCAAGCATCTGTGCACACTACAAAATCCTTCCCTGGGTCAGCTATCTTCAAAACAGGAGCGCTGGTAAGTAACTCCTTTAACTTCTGAAAACTTTTCTCACATTTCTCAGACCATACAAATTTGATGTTCTTCCTTTGCAATGAAGTGATCGGATGAGCTATCCTGGAGAATCCTTCAATAAACCTTCTGTAGTAACCAGCAAGGCCCATAAAAGATCTAACATCTGAAACATTTCTTGGAGTTGGCCAATCCATGATGGAATTAATCTTCTCTGGATCCACTGCAATTCCTTCTTCTGAAATGACGTGACCCAAATATTGGATCCTCTTTTGATAGAATTCACACTTGCTTAACTTGGCATACAGCTGATGTTCTCTAAGAACTTGCAACACCATTCTTAGATGCTCCTCGTGTTCTTCTTCATTTCTTGAATAGACAAGAATGTCATCTAAAAACACAATCACAAACTTGTCCAAATATTTGCTGAATACACTATTCATGAGACACATGAATGTGGCAGGTGCGTTGGTAAGGCCGAATGGAACCACAGTGAACTCATAATGACCATATCTAGTTCTGAAAGCCGTCTTATGAATGTCTTCTTCTTTAATCCTCACTTGATGGTAGCCAGACCTCAAGTCAATCTTTGAAAATAATTTGGCTTCCTTCATTTGATCAAACAAGTCATCAATTCTTGGTAATGGATACTTGTTCTTAACTGTCACTTTATTGAGCTGCCTGTAATCAATACACAGCCTTAAAGTCCCATCTTTCTTCTTGACAAATAACACCGGTGCTCCCCAAGGGGACACACTAGGCCTGATATATCTTTTATCCATTAATTCTTGCAGTTGTATCTTCAATTCCACCAACTCCAGTGTACTCATTCTATAAGGAGCTTTGGAATTCGGTGCTGCCCCTGGAACAAGATCGATGGTAAAATCAATATCTCTCATCGGTGGCAACCCTGGTACCTCATCCGGAAACACATCTTGAAACTCTTGCAATATCCTGAAGTCTTCTAGTCTTGGCCCTTTGTCCTCTAATGAATCTGGCATATGGACTGCATATAATTGACAACCCCTCTTATAAAACTTTTTCAATTGCAGGGCTGAAATCTGTCTTACTGAAACTTGCTTGGGAATCCCTTTTACCAATGTTGGCCCTCCCTTTTCATCAATGCACTCAAGTGCTTTCTCATAACAGTCCAATTTGGATCTATGTTTTTCTAACCAATCCATGCCAATTAATGCATCATAGGATCCTAATGGTAACACATTCAATTCAGCATATGTGTGGAGTCCATTCAATTCTATGGGACACCCCATCACTACCTCACTTACTTTTCTCTTGGTTCCCGTGGCTAGTTGCACTAGCCAAGACTTATTATGCTTTATTTTTCTAAGAGAACATCCTTCAACCACTTTTGGGGAAACATAACTATGAGTAGATCCTGGATCAATCAAAACAGAAATAGATTGCGTAGCAATCTTACCTTCGACTTCCACCACGGAGGACTGATGGTCTGCTTGATGATTATCCAACGCTGCATAAATCCGAGGTGCTTCCCTTGCCATGTCCTCCACCGTAGCTACTCCCTTCAGGTTGTTCAACTTTCGAGCATTGTTTTTCCGATGTGGACAATCCTTCAACATGTGGTTTTCTCCACATCCCCAACACTGAAGTGGTCCCTTTGCTGCTTTGTCTGCTGTCACTGCTGGTTTGAATCCACTCCTTGCCTGTTGTCCCTATGGAAAGGTTCTAGGCTGACCTCTGAATGGTGGCTTGAAGCCATCCTTCTTCTGGTCAAACTTCCCTCTTGGCTTTCCTTTCCATGCTGGGTTAGCCTCTGTTTTTCCCCTATTTTGCTCATAGCAATGCATTGCCATCCTAATGGCTTCATCCAAACTTGGTGGATTAACAAACTCAATACGATCTCTGAAACTCTGAGGTAAACCCCCAAGAAAGCATTGGATTTTTACTCTCTCATCTTTGATATAGTCAACATACCTCAATAATTCTAAGAATTTGTGGACATGCTCTTCCATAGATTTTTGTCCCAACCTGAGTTCATTAAACTCTTTTCTCTTACCGTCATAATACCTAGCAGAAAGGTATTTCTCCTTGAAGTATCTCTTAAATCTTTCCCAACTGACCCTTCTTTCGTTGATCCCTTTCACTTGCAAGAGATTGTCCCACCAAATGGAAGCTCTGCCATTTAAGTTGTAAATGGCAATTCTGGCTTTCTCATTTCCTGAGTAGTCTTGAATTCTGAAGTATTTCTTCATTCCCAGAAGCCATGCTTCTGCCTCTTGGCCTGTCTTTCCTTCCCCATCAAATGTGGGAGGTCTTGCCTTCCTGAATTCTCCCTGTGGGATGCCCTTGAACCTCTTTCTTCCGTCCAATCTCTTAGGTGCATGTCCTGGACTTCTTCTAGAACATTTGGAGTCACACGACCTGCTGGAAGAAGACCTTGATGAAGATGTTTTATGTTTTCTGCTCACCGAACTCTTCCTTGGGCTTGGAGTCCTCCTCCTCGAACGACCTCTAGAATGACTCCCTGCTTCTCTTCCTTCTTCACCCATATTGCTTGGGTTGGACCCAAGGTTTATCTTATGCTGCATATCAGTGAGGCTTTGTAAAATAGCAGCATTGAGTTGGTGTTGTTCTTCTTGAGCCTTCATCAATCTTTCATTGAAGCTCACCATGGTTTCAACCAAATTTTGAGGAGTCACCTGCTCCCTTCTCCCATTGGATTCAGTCTCCGCATTCCCTTCATGCACATTTTCTCCTAAAACGTCTTCTTCGTGTTCATAAGGATCTTGAGCATCATTAATGGTCACCATCTTACCTCTGCTACAATTATAAACTTTATGAGCTGCAAACACTGTGCATTATTATGATATTTGTTAGACCTCATAAAAATGCATCTAGAAATATACAACAATCAATATTTAACATAATAGAACTCATGGAATAATTCACATAGATGTTACTTATTCAATTCTTTTGCCCATTCATGCAATTCTGAAAATTGCCCATATTGTCATTAATTTGACAAAACAGTCACCGGCACTTTTTTGCCCTGATTATCTATGATGTTTGATAACCCAATTCAAATTCTGGTCATACTCCATTCTTCCTTTCTAGACAAGCTTTCCAATGCCTGTCCCCGTGCTCCATTCCGACATCGGGTGTGGAAACAACGTTGTCTCAAAAATGACAACTTTTACCAATAATTCTGCACATTTACACAGTTGTATTTTGGTCCCGAAGGCCAACTTCAGCCACCTGTGGAAGAAAATCTATGAGGAATCACAAAAACTTATCTATCGGGCGAAGTTATTCCATATAACAAGGAACACTCAGCAATTTACGGATTCCAAATCCGATGCACCATTCATCTTCTGTGAATTTCTGGGTTTTACTACTTCTCACTTTTCATATTTTTCCAAAATTCCAAATTTTGGGCCAAAAATGGCTATCTCCCAAACGGTGCATTTCTGGGAAATCTTCATCTAACGGAAGTTGTCCATCTTAATGAGAATATGAAATGTCTAGTTCAGTAAAAATTTTGACTCCCACATCTAGGGTCACTTTTACTGCCCACAAGCTTTTCAAAATCCCGAAAAAGTGGCCTGGAACAGTGCTTTTTGGCCTTCTTGCTCACCCTGACTCCACATCCTTTGGAGTTTGGTTCCAAGATTCGGAACTTAACATTGTGCCTGCTTCATGGCCGCGCCTGATCAATTTCAGCTTAAACCGACCTTCTGTCAAGCCTCGGGACTCTGTCCTTCAAAAGTCACTATTCCCCTTTTCCTGTCCAACTGGAGTCTAATGGGCTCGGGGTCTTCACTGGTTCTTTCATGGCCCCCGTCAATGGCCTCCGAGCCCCACAGAAATCATCACATTCTGAGCCCCGGTGCTCCCCCTATCCAAAAATTGAGTTTTTCTTTTTTTTTTGGGTGGAAAATCTCTCCGCAGCTGCGGGCCGGTTAACTGAACCCTTTTGCAGTTGCGGGCCGGTTGACGGTAGGCTTCCGCAGTTGCGGGCCGGTTGACTGAATGCTCCCGCAACTGCGGGGCGTTTCGGCAACGGCTTCCGCAATTGCGGAGCAGTTCGCCGAACGCTTCCGCAATTGCGGAGCAGTTCGCCGAATGCATCCGCAATGGCGGGGCGATTCGGCGAATGCTCCCGCAGTTGCGGAGCCATTCGGGGAATGCTCCCGCAATTGCGGAGCCATTCGGCGAAGGCTTTCGCAATTTCGGAGCCGTTCGCGGAATGCTTCCGGGGTTTTTGCTCAGTTTTTGCGGAAAGCTTTTGCGGAACGACTGGCGGAATGTTTCCGCAATTTCGGGACGATTCGCCGAAGTCTTCCGCAATTGCGGAACGATTCGGCGAAGTCTTCCGCAGTTGCGGAACGACTCGCCGAAGTCTTCCGCAACTTCGGAACGACTCGCCGAACTCTTCCGCGTTGCGGAACGATTCGCGGAATCCTTCCGAAATTTCGGAAGAGAATTCCTTCCGCAAAAGTTTCCGTTCGACGCCGACACTTAGAAAATTTTTCACAAAAACGAATTTTTCTCCGCTGTTTCGGAGCGGTTCGCTGAATTCTTTCGCAATTGCGGGAAGGTTCGCCGAACTCTTCCGCAATTGCGGGAAGGTTCGCCGAACTCTTCCGCAATTGCGGGAAGGTTCGCGGAACCTTTCCGCAGTTTCGGGATGACTTCCCGAAACAGTCTTAAAACCAAAAATTTCAAAAACAGTCTTAAAACAACATTTTCCAAAACAGACTTAAGAAAAACTCTATCAGATTTAGCCCATAGAGGCCCAATGCTGCAACGCAGCTCTGATACCAAACTGTAATGCCCCCTTCCATCATTGGATGCAAGGAAGGAAAACGTTAACAACACACGGGCTTATCGGAGACTTAGCCCCAATAATTTTTGCACATAAATTCCTAACATTTTAAAACTTCTATATGCAAATTCGTTTCCATATAAAACACAGCGGAATGAACATGCTAACAAGCACTCAAACAGACAGTAATTGCAATCATATCAATCACAGCAGAGAATGATTCAACATACAGAGACCCAAGCGCATTCATATGCCATGCATGGATTCTATATTAATTCATTTCATTACACATGGGCAATTTAACATATTGCAGAACACAAAATGGAACAATTTATAATCCACAGAACACTTATCTTGAGAAGTTGACGTCCAACAACTGGCTACGTGAAGGCAACGTTCCTCCCAACCGCAGATCTCTATCCAGCCTATATTCCTTCAGCTGAGAGATCACCCCCAAGCTGGGCTGTGTATCCACTAAGGAGGACTAGCTGGGTTCACTCATAGGCATGGTTTCAGTCAAGCATCCAAGCAGATAGAGGAGGGTAATGTTAAGCCAGTGAGCTCAACCACAGAGCTACAGGCATCTCAAGTGGGCTCAACAGTCAGGCACCCACATTACCTACCGCATCCAACACAAGGAAGATCCCCTTCTCTGTTACACAGTCCCTCAGGCAACTCTTCCCTCCAGTGCTCTTCAGGATGGGCATAGAAAGGTCCAGCTGCTGATCCTTGAGATCCTAGCCTTCACAGGGTTTATCAAGCATACCCAACCTCTGCATAGTCAATCCCCACTTGATTTCTCACCATTCTGTTCACCAAATACTCAAATCCGTCACTCGTTTTCTGAGCTGCAAAAACTGGGTTTTCCCATTGATTTCGGGGTAGCTAATGCTCCCAAATTCGCCCCAAGGTTCATGCTAATGGATTCCCCATTGGATTTCTCTATCCCATGCCAAATCTGGACGTTTTTGGTCTTTCCAAAATCTGAGTTCTCTCAAGGTCGCGATTTTCTGGTTTCCTCACTGTTGGCTCTCGTTTTTGGATGGGAATGATGCTAGCTAGTTTCACCATGGAATGGGGTGAGAATTAAGCAACCTCCCATGAGGTTGAGTGACTTCTTGCCCAAGTAATCAGAGCCCATGCCCACCCATACGAATTTCAGGGCTGCCCATGCTCCATTGAAGCCATGGGCTGAAATCTCAACCACCTTCTTACAGCAGGCATTAATGTCACCTAGGGAAGTCAATGGGTTCTCATAATGACAAATGGCAGCCTAGGGTTTAATCCCATAGCCCCCTCACCACTCCCTAGTGGATACACATGGCCCCTTCTCATTCGTTGCCTCCATAGCCAGTTTTTTTTGGTATTTTATTTCAATGTTAAATATTTACATCAATTTACAATATCCCATGGCTTAATAGCACGTGGGTAACAAAACATCAAGCGGGTCTAATTTAAAATAAAGTTCGAGCATAAACTAGCGGGGCCTTGGCCTTGAGCTCCACGCTAGGGAAACATACATCGTTTGTTTACAATATTTACATTAGAGCCAATATTTCCGAAGGGTTCAAAATTGGGGTATTACAATCACGCATGCCCCTATGCTCCAACTGTCGAATTACTATCGAGATTACATTTTATACCTCGTTTCTTACGACACCACTATCACCATGGTTTTGGTGCAGGAATACCAGAACGGCCAAGAACATGTGATATACTACGCCAGTAAAGTTCTTATTGATGTTGAAACTCGATATTCACATGTTGAGAAGCTCGCTCTCGCGGGAGTTATCGTCGTGCAGAAGTTCCGACATTACATTCTCTTTCGCACCACCACCATCATCGTCGATTCGAACCCCATGTACCACGTTCTAACTCGTTAGGTGCTTGGGGGCAAGTATTCACGCTGGATTGTGATATTGCAAGAATTTGATCTTCTTTTCAAAAAATCGAAGTCTAAAAAATCTTTGGTGTTTGCTGAGCTTATCTGCAACCTTCCCCGTGCTGATGTAGAATCTAAGCCCAATGACTCTTTTTCGGATGAGTCATTGTTCCTTATCAATACGTCTGATCCATTTTCGGATGAGTCAATGTTCCTTATCAGTACGTCTGATCCGTGGTATGGAGATATCAATTTATATCTCTAGACCCAATGTTTCAACCCTCAATTGTCTCGTGACGACCGTCGTCGAATACGCCACCATGCGAAGTATTACCTGATTATCAGTGATACTTTGTACCATTGTGGTATCGATTCTATTCTTCGACGTTGTCTGACTCATGACGAGGATGAACAGGTCCTAAATGACTGTCACGCTGGGGCTTGTGGCGGTCATCTCTATGGGATGGCTACAGCCCAGAAGATTCTTCGCGTAGGATATTATTGGTCGTCTATCTTTAAAGATTGTATCAAGGCCGTAAACAAATGTCCTCCATGTCAACATTTTCATACGAAGAAGCACATTCATCCCACCCCGTTACACCTGGTTATTGTCGTTGGCCCCTTCGCTAAATGGGGCATTGACTTCATGCATTGTAATCCTACCTCAGTCGGGGGGCATATTTACATCATTGTAGCTATGGACTACTTTACAAAGTGGGCCGAGGTAATGCCTACATACACAAATGACGGCAGGACCACCGAACTCTACATGTTCAATCATGTAATAGCATGGTTTGGAGTTCCTCAAGTGATAGTTACTGACCATGGTTCTCTCTTTATGAACCACATGGTTGATGAGTTGAGAACTAGATTGGGTTTTCGCCATGAAAACTCAACACCGTACTACCCACAGTCAAACGGACAAGTAGAGATCATCAACAAGGTCTTGAAAACCATGATCCAACGCATGGTGGGTACGCACAAGTCCGAATGGCATAACATGCTCTTCTCCGCACTATGGGCTTATCTAACTTCCGTTAAAACCGCCACTGGATTTACTCCCTTCCAACTAGTATATGGATAGGAGGTTGTCCTTCCTATTGAGTGCAAGATTCTGTCCCTCAAGCTCGCCATTGAACTTCTCCCCAACACTATTACTGAGGAAGAACGCTTCCTCTACCTAGATAAGCTCGATGAGACTCGCCGAGATGCCTCTCTTGCCAATGAAGCTCATAAGAGACGCATCAAAGCACAGTACGACAAGTCGGTAGAACCTGGAACCTACAACAAAGGATATTTGGTCCTCACATACGACCAAAAAACATGATAAGCTAGGGGCAGGAAAGTTTGAGTCCATGTGGCATGGACCTTACATAGTGAAATGCGTTTTAGAGAAGGGAGCTTACGAGCTTGAAGACTACGATGGGATATATTTGGGCGAGCCCGCCAACAGGCTCTACCTGAAGAGGTACTATGCCTGAGTCTTTCATGCATAAGTACTTTTGTATATACTATACATGGCGTGTGTGTGTTTTTATGTGGTGTGACTCTTTGATTTTTGCGTGCTTAGGTCTAGTTTCGCTTCTTATACCATGTTTTGCCTATGTGTGTAGATGGAAACTTGCTACGGATTCATGGACGACGCCAGTCGGCATACCCGCAACCTTGCTTCGACAACCTAGGTACTCTATTTACCTACTGGCGAGCTTAACATCTCAGGAGGAATGTGTCTAGGTTTTGCAACCAACAATGCTGCAGAATACCAAGCAGTCATTGGAACCCTAACTGACGCTATTTTTTTGGGTGTGGACCACGTTGTCATCCACTTGGATTCTCAACTAGTGATCTCTCATCTTAACCGAGTCTACACCATCCATCATCCTACCTTACTCCGTCTCTATAGACGAGTTTGTCTTCTAGAAAGGTCCTTCGAGTCAATTCAGTACCTACACATTCCATGAAGCATGAACACAATAATTGCAGACTCCATGGCTAACTTCATCTTAGATTGGTACGTTGCACACACATAAGCATATTCATGAACTGTTAAAATAGATATAACATGTAAATAACTCATTTTATAAGCAAACACATAAACAAGATCACAACATTCATCCATTTAAAGCACATAATGTATAAAACCGCCAAAATTTCTGTATATATATATATATATCATCATAAAAAGTAGTGCTGGTACAAAATCTGAAGCACGGCGGCTTTCAGTGAGTCTCTACAAAATCTGAAGCCTCATAGCTTTTAGTAGTACAAAATATGAGGCTTCTGAGCTCTCAATACATACATAACAACTGCATAGGGCCCAACGCCTGGCCCATACACCCCTAGGTCTCGCAGCTCTAGCCTGCTAAGTATGGAAGCAGTCAACTGCTCTCGTGACCTTGCGAAGCAGCACATTGAAGCGCACAGACGCTCCCACCGCATACCTCTGCATAGGCCACGGTAACTCATCCACTATCGGCTCTAGAACGTCTAATGTCAACCCAGTCAGGTTCTCGTAGACATCCTCCATATCCACGATGGCAGCATGCATGGCTGGGGCCATGGATGCTCCCCCTCCTCTTCTTGCAAGAAGAGAAACTCCTACTGGTTGCACAAGGCCCACATCTGCACACACATGTTATTAACTTATCAGCACTATAGCAAAAAAATCATAAATACACAAAACTAAAAAGTACAAGGGTCATTTTTCTTACCGATGTCTCCCCACTCTGCTCCCTTGGGAAGCGCCAAGTCTGGGTCCTCCCTTTAATCCGTACCACTGTACGGGTAGTCCTCCACCATGAGCAGTTGGTCTTCCAACCAGGTGAAGAACTCAGGACCATACTCGATGATAGGACCCGCACCATGGCGGGCCATCACCTCTATCCATCTGGCCATGTGAGGATCCCTAGGATCCCTGTCATCCAGAGCTACCTACGGGCGCAAGAGGGGAACCCGCTCCAATAGAAATGAGATCACTATAGATCTGTATCTGAATTGCTTGAGATCTCCACGCCGACACTTGGTCAGTTGAGATCGAATGTTAGCGAGGAGTCCCTCGCACTAGTTGAATACCTTCGGAGACATGCAGTCCTTTGCATACAGCATCTGGGACCTAGTAGCTAGATGGGGCGCTTGGCTCCCTGCTATCCTCGTTATGGTGAAAATAATAGCTTGCAGTGGACGTTCTCGTACCTCTTTGATGGGAATCTTCCCACTAGAGGCATGGGCATGAGGAGTACAATGTTGAAGGATCAGGTCATCCACAGTCCGGTCACTTCCCCGTGATCCGGTAAGAGCCAAATTGTCCCCCCTCCGGGACAATCTAGTCAAGAAGTAGATGTCCTCGACATCTATAGTCAAAGTGTGCTCTCCGATCACTAAGTATTGCTACGCAGCGTCCCAACAACGGACCATATGTTCTAGCAGTAGTACTTAGGCCCTCATGCCCTGAACATTGAAGAACTTCAGTAGCCCGCAATTCCATAATGCCTCTACACATAATGGGTCATTCGCTACTTGCACATCATCTATCTCGTGTTCTCGTTCACGCCACTCTAAGACCATTTTGGTTGCTACTAACCTGCCAATAGGAGCATTTTAACATCATTAGAACTCACTCAAGCATTTAAAACTTTTTATTTTGGCTTGGGTTTTGGTTTGAACATGGGCGTTTCCACCGTCGCACCTTGTCCTTGTGGACAGGGCGACATCATCTCAACCCAGCTTTGTGGGTCTTGCGATGACTCGGGTTCATCGCAGTTCCCGTAAGGGAGACCTGCGACAACCCGAGGGCGCACAAGCTCCCCACAAACCAACTCCAAAACCCTAAAAAATGACCTAAAAATGAAATTCTAAACCACTGGAAATATGTTGGATGAGATTTAGAGTTACCTGCTCTGAACGGCTCGTGAAATGGTTGCTCGTAGCTCCAGCAATCGGCAAGTGAATTCCTGCTCCAAAATGACACTTCTTCTCCCAATTTGGAAAATGAACAATGATAACTTTATTTGGTTTTTTGTTTCTATTTATAGACAAAAGGCATATTGTTTTTCAAAGATTTGATGCTTTTTAGGTCATTTGCTATAGTTTGGATCATTTTTATGGAATTTGAATACCCGGTTGACTTTTTGACCTAGTTTTCAAGTGTGCATTGGAGCAGTCATTTCTGGTATGAATAACCCCTTGAATGTTTTGTCATTATTTTGTATTTCGTTAGATGGTAATTATTTAATTATGATGAGCTTACTCTTTGTTCTTTCTCGTGCTCTTAAAACCATGAGAATAAGTCACCGAGTTACGATTTATCACTTTTCCGGGCTCGTTAAACTCCTACGGAAAAGGAACCCCCCCGGAGTCTATCGTTAAGCTCTTTTCAGGCTCTCGAAATACAGAAAGATTGCCAAGCGAACTTGTCGTGTTCATGCTTGTTAAAGAATTTGAATGGTCATCTTCTTGGTGATATTTTACCCCTTTTTCGGACGAGGGGGCACTATTTACAAAAAAGGTATACTCCAGCCAATCATGACTGGAAGAGTAATCTCCCGTGTTGTTTTACCCTTTTTCGGGCGATGAGGCTAACTTTACGAAAAAGTACTGTTGGAGTCTTCTTTAGTTCTTTTTAGTCACTCCAAACATGAAATGACGATCGATTTTACCTTCTATGGACTCGTTAAACTCTAACATTGAAGGGCCCATCATGGGATGAACCCCTCCTATCCCAAGTTCGAAAAATATTTGGGATTGGACTCATCTATGAGATGAGCTATACCAAGCATCTGGTTACCCTCATCAAGCTCGTAAAAAACACATGAGGCACTCATCGTTCATGATGGGGAAAAAGGAAATATTTTATGTTACACCCTTTATCGTTCATGATGGGGAAAAAGGAAATATTTCATCATGGCCCTCCTTCGACGGATTCATCCTTGTTGACTTCAACACATCATCCGAGGATTGAATCTAGAAACCAACCAAGTACCTTGTCCCTGCATGCCTCAATGGCAGGTTACCTCGCTTTCAACATGAGTTTACATCATTGACTCTTGATTGAAAGATTTCATCCAACGTTCGACTTCAATTCATTTATTCACACTTGGTGATATGTACTGTGATACCTTGGGGATCATTGACATCAATGGTGATTTCCATCGCGCTTGTTAACGGTATACATCAGTGACCGATAATCAAGTGGTTTCTACCATGTTCGATGTCAAGACATTTGTAATCACATGGATAGATTCGTATCATCGCGGGTTCAACTTGAATACCCTAGGGATTCATGTTTTACCCAGGTTGCGATGGAGATTGTATTGAGTCATATCACACGGATCCACATTTGTATTGGTCGTGGCTATGTTATCATCTCATCATGGATCTACGCTTGTGTCTAGTAGCCATGATTGTGTTCAGTCGGTCTTTATTATCGTGGATCTGCCATGTATTGGTTGGCAGCCATGTTGTACGTCATATGAGACTGTGTACTCAGAGTCAGTTGTACTGCAACAACGCCCTTCGTCCGACGAACCATTGCCATTCCTTCTATCAAAGCATTTCACCTGTCCAATTTCAAACAACCTCATGCTTTGGGGGGCATTCTGTTACACCTAAAATCTTACCATCATGAGACTCGGTGTAAACATCCCTAAAGTTTCCTTGGCTAAGTCATTAACCTGGACATTAAACTGGAAGAGATGCAAATCCATTTATACTAGGTTTTGAGAGGTTGTCGCAGGTTTTCCTCATGCAACCTACGACTTCGCAGGTTGGCCTCTTGCAGCCTACAACGATGTCAGTTAATGGACAAAAATAGCTTCTTCAAGCCCATTCTCGAAGCTAGATGACATGGATCCCTATCCCTGACCATTTGGGAGAGCTGGCCTTCGGTTCCTAACCTCTTGGAAGGATCCCTTATCTCTCTCCTACCATATCTCAACCTACCCTATCCACTTAGTCCTATATAAATGAAGCTCACTCCCATTCCAAAGGGAGGAAGTCTATAGTGTCTACATGTTGGTGAAATGACCTTAGGAGAGATCTCTACTCATTTATTGGGAGACTCACACTTCCTTGGGAGGCTTTGGTATTGGTTTGGTCGGATGAGGATTGCTACATCAAGTCATTGGTTGTAATCTTTCTATCCTATGTATTTCCCTATTAATACAGTAATATAAGTGCTTTCCACCAAAATCTTATTGTGTTAATGATATCTTGTGTAGTTTTCTTGCTTGACTGCTTACTTAGATCTATTATTGTGTAGATGCGTTTTACTTGTTTTGTTGTCTTGTTATCTTGACAGGTTTTGCAGCTTAGATCTGAAGATCGTCAAGCTTGGAGCAACATTCGAGGAGAAAATGATCAACGATCTATAAGGTAAACGTGTCTAGTTCATTGATCTCTAATTAGATCTAAGAAAGTGATTTATATTCTGTTCTATTTGTTCTAGACTCGCGTTGAGCTAGAGAGATCATGCCTCGAGCCCGCTCTTGGTAGATTGTCCATCAAACACATATTCCTTATTGTTACTTAAGTGTGATTGGTACACATGCATTGTATCAAACATTTTTTTTACAATTAATGCTTGACACTCATAAAAATTAAAAGAATATTTTTCAAAAATATTTATTTTTATATTTTATTTAAAATCTCTAAATTAATATTTTAAAAAATATAAATTAAAAAATACCCCAACGTCATTTTTTTTTAAATATATAATTAAAAAATATCCCAAAGTCATTTTTAAAAATCCACTTTCTTCTTCAAAAGAGTAATTTTTTTTTGTGTTTATATTAATATATTAAAAAAATTATTTTTTATTCAAGCTACAAATTTAATGTATCAATAATTTTTTAATAAATTTAATAAAAAAATATTTATACATATCTTAAATTATTTTTATCCCAATCAATATATTTAATATTGGTATCCAATATTTGACCTAAGTGAAAAATATCTAAACAATTTAGTAATAAAAATACAAATTTAACATAACCTAAAATATAAAAACATTTTAAAAAAGTTATAAGTAATGAAAATACAAATTTAACATAACCTATTATATATATAAAATCATTTTAAAAAAATTATAAGTAAAAATGAGCAAGATTCCCTCCATATCATCATTTTATTACAAAGTAAATTCCACAAGTAAATATATATTATCATCCCTTAACCATAAGTGAAATTCATAATCATATCATCATATATATATTGATGCGTCTATGATACAACAATGGCGACATCTCTAGGGGTTGGTCTGATGTGCTTATAGATGTAAGATTAGCGGTTTATTCTCTCTCGGATCCATGCATTGATGTCTTATCAAAGGTCTCTAGCATTTATTGTACTGTAATGACATCTTTTTTACCTTTAATGAAGAGATGGATGTTTTTCGTAATAACTCTATTACATCTGTCTCTTCCTCATTTGAGGTGCCGAGATTTTTCGGTTTCGGGAGTCCCAATTATGACCAAAGGACCCACTTATGACCCAAGTTTTATTTGGCCTATTAGGCCCCCTTTTTTAACAAGGCGCTACTTCCCTCTATCGAAGTAGGGGTTTTTTCTCCAAAGAGGGCTTCTCCTCCCCTGCAGGTTTCGACCTGCCTCTCCTCACCTTCCACCACTCCCTACTTAGTCTCCTCTTTTTCCCTCGATAACGTGATTGAGATTGCTCCTATTTTCACAAAGGTTATCCCTTTATACGTTTCTACTAGTCCTCCAACTTCTCCCAAGGAGTGCGCATCCTCTCTCCTCTCTGATAACCCCTCCACCCATCTCTAAGGTTTCCAATGGATACAACCTGAGGTCAAATTCTAGCAAGTTAAAGGGTGCTTCTTGAGCGCTTGGCACTATCAGGGGTCTCTTGCATCACTCACCTAGGATTCGGGGAAGGAGATCCATCATGGAATCGGTTAGGGAATAGGTTGTTCTCGACATCAGTGCTGGTAGAAAAAGAAGACTAAATGGTTTTCTTAGAGCAAGCAAGCCCGAGACAAAGTTTCTTTAATGCTTGGTCTCTCCCGCAATGTACAAGGGTTGGGGACACCCTCCAAAAACTCGCCCTGAGAAGGCTAGTGGAAGTTTATCAGCCTCAAATCCTTATGTTACAGGAAATTTTAGACAATGGTGAACAGATTTTGGAATACCTAATGAGGATTCTTCTGGGATGGACTTTTATTTTCATTGATGCCTCTGGTCGCTCATGAAGTTTGATAACAGACTGGTTATCGTCCCATTTTTTATTGACTAATAGTTGGTCTCTATAGTCCGTCCTGGGGGCGATGCTCTTCTCAAGGGAAACTGGTTTGGCCTATTCTTTTGTCAATGTTTACGGCCCTTATCAACAAAGGGAACCATTTTGGAACTATTTTCTTTCTGTCAGCTTATTATTGGTGGACAAATTGAAAATCAATGGATATTTGGACTTTACGTTGGGTGACGTAGAGATATGGGGTACGCAAGCCCAACGTGATCCCTTGTCAACACTTTTCAGTAATATGTTATCTTCCCACTCTCTATTAGATGTCCCCTCTACCCAAATGAGGCCTACGCCTACGTGGTGAAATTTACGGTCTAGGGAGGCTTATATATCCAAAAGGATGGATCGTTTCTTGATCAATGAGGGCACACTCAGGTATGCGGCCTCCATTATACAATGGGTCGAGATCGAGGGTGACTCCGACCACCATCCCATTCTGTTTAAGTTGTTTCAACATAAAAGAAAACCACCAAGCCCCTTCAAATTTGATGTGTGTTGGTTGAAGGAAGCTAACTATAAAGATATGATTGTCAAAGAATGGAGTCTTTTCGACACGAATAGTGCTTCCTCTTCTTCTGTCCAATTTAATAACAACCTAAAACTGATAAAGACCTTGTCTATTCCATGGATCACAAGGAGAAAATTAGAAATTTATGCGTAGTTAAGGGATCTTGAAGCCTCATTAGAGGACTTCCATTGCAACCACCCTCCTGGATACACTTCAAATGAGCATAAATGTGAGATTCTGAATTTGGAAAAGAGAAAGAAGATTATTCTATAGGAAGAACAGGCTTCTGCTAGATTACAAAGTCGTGCCATCTAGCTTCAATTGGGTGACGACAATACTAAGTACTTCCATAACCATATCAAGCAACTGACAAAACGTAAATTCCATATGGAAATTAGAGGATGATTATGGTAATACTATTTCAAGACATTAAGAGCTAACAGAGCTAGGCATTAAGAACTTTAAATTGGTATATTCACAATATAGAGAGATTCCATTACTGCAAATGATGAGCCTGGCTACTTCCTATCCTAATATGGTATCGAAGGAAGAATCCAACAATCTACAGAGTCCACTAGAAATGGAGGAGTTAAAAGCCGCTATTTCTAACATGCAACATGACAAAAGCCCAGGCCCTGACAGATGGGCTATTGATTTTTATGAAGCCTTCTTGGACCTATTTAAGGAAGACATCTTGGCTGTAATTGAAGAACCTAGAATAAAGGGCAGAATTTTAGCTACTTTCAATTCTACCTTTATTTCCCTATACCCAAAAAGGACAAAAGCATGACCTTTGGTGATTACCGACCTATCTCTCTCTGCAACAGTATTTATAGAATCATGGCGAAGTTCATTGCGAATAGAATAAAGGGTTTATTTTCAAAGGGTGTCTCTATGGAACAACACGCCTTTCTCAAAGGTAGGATCATACTTGACGCTATTGGAACGACTCAAGAATCCCTTCACTCCTCTAAGCTCAAAAGGGTACCCACATTCATTCTCAAGATCGATCTCTGACACACATACGATCAAGTCAATTGGACTTACCTTCGGTTGGTCTTACTCAAATTTGGGTTCCTCTTAGCGATTGTTAACTGGATTATGTCTATTGTTCAGACCGTCTCTTTTGCGGTCCTCATTAATGCATCGGCATTGAACTTCTTTAGACCAGCAAGGGGACTCTGTCAAGGATGTCCCTTAGATCCTTTATTATTTATTCTGGTAATGGAAGGGCTCAGTCGTGCCATTCTTCAAGCCAAGGTGGCGGGATACTTTTATGGAATCAAGATTGCAACAAATATCAACATTACTCACCTCCTCTTTGTTGACAACATTATGATCTTCGCTGATGGATCTAGAAGGGATATTGCTCATATTAAACGGATTCTGGACTTATTTGAGGAGTCCATAGGTATGACCACCAACGTCAATAAATATTCCATTACTATTATGAATATGGATGAAGTTTCTACTAAATGGATCATACAACAATTTCCATTCAAGGTGGTTTATGCAGAACAGGGGATAAAATATTTGGGTTCTCCTTTAAGCCAAATGGTTATGGCATTAAGGATTGGACGTGGCTTGTTGGGAGAATCGAAATAAAAATATTGTTAGAACATTATTACACCTTAGGACCTTATTCATACATCACATTGTTGATTAATTGGTCCAAAACATGTTAATAATTACAATCCAAGGTTGTTATAAGGTTGTTGCAAGTTAGTTAGGCCAAATGATGACTCATCCACCAAAATATGGGCCAAAATTGGTCAATATAGTTGTTGGGAGCCCTCGTAATGGCCACCTCCAGCATTTATTACCACTATCTGATATAAGGCGCCCCATTTCCCTGTTGTAAAGAAACAGCCTTTGACATGTATTTGACTTGGGCGCCCATGCATTGTATCTAGTCATTTTGGCCTTTTTCTAGTTGTTTTAGCCACTCCTTTGATACCTAAATTCCACCCAATCACCTCCTTCACATGTGTGAGCCTCATTGATGTGTTCCCATGCTCACCCAATGTTCACATGGACAAGTCGTACCAGTTTGGGATAATTTGGGAGCCTTTTGGTCAACCTAGGGGGGTTGAGGTCCAATGAAGCTATCCACTTGCATAGCCTCTAAGGAATTCAAATTCTTCCTATTTTTATATAAGGAGGATCAAAACTCATTGTTGGGTTGGACTGTTAATAGAATATGATATTTTATCATTTATATTACTGGTTTTTGATCATTTGTATTATTGGTTTTTGATCATTTATGACTGGTTTTTTATCATTTGTTTTCCAGAATTCTTCTTGCAAATATTTCTTGCATAGTAAGCTAAATATTTCAAATTTGAGGTAATATATAGTATCTAGATCCTATTTTGATAGATATTTTACATGGTATCAGATCTCTTGGAGCTTCTATTCAAACCAACGACTGTTTTAGAAGTGCACTAGAAGCAGTGGAGAAACCACAGAAATCCGAGGGGCCATTGCCTTGAATCCATTGGAGAAATCCTTTGGAGTCTACCGAGGGTCTGATGCTATCCTGAATGTGCCTTCTATCAAGCAAGGTTCAAATCTGTTAGTGTATATCCCCTCCTGAGTGTTGAGAGTTTTTATTGCAGGTACAAAGTGCACCATTGTCACCAAGTGCGCAAGCAACAGAAGATGGAGAAAACTCATGTAAATTTTCTCACTCCATTCAACTATTTTGAATGGAAGGTAGAAATGGTTATCCAGCTGAGATCCAAGGGTCTCTTCAGAATCACCATGGGAAGTGAGGTTAAGCCAAACTCTGCTGTAGAGAAATCCAACTTTTTTAACAGAATGGATGAAGCATTTGGAATGCTTTGTCTCAGCATTTCAAGAGATCTCATGTTTCATGTTGAAAGGATAGCTACACCAAATGAAGTATGTCTCAAGCTTGAGTCTTTGTTTGGGAATACTGATTAGATGAGGGGCCATCAACTTGAAAATGAGCTAATCTCACTGAGCCCAAGCAACTTCGAATCCATCCAAGATTTCTTCACCAAGTTCAAGAGCTTGGTCTTGCAAATCAAACAGTGTGGCATTGATAAGAAGGAAGAACAATTGGTTGTATCCGTCATTTCGAAGTTGGGTCTTGAGAACTTAGTCTTTGTCTCTACATTTCACTCCACCAAGTTTACAGTTTGCAATTGGAAGATGCCATCTTTGGATGATTTCATGGAGATGCTAACTCAAGAGCAAGATAAGTTGGTCTTGATAGGTTCCATTAATAAAAAATATCAAGTTCTTGCTGCTGGAGATTCGAGACAAGCAAGAGGAAAACAAAATCCCAAGGGTTCGAAACCACAAGAGAAGAAGAAAGACAAGGAGAAGCTCAAATCTTCTGATGGGGTTTCGAATCCTGTCAAAGACCATGGAAAGAAGAAGGAAAAGACAAAATGCACCTATTGTCAAAAGGGTTGGCACCCTGAGAGTGCATGCATGAAGAAAACTATTGATATGATGACCCCTATCCTATAGAAAAATAACATTCCTCTTCCCGAAAGTTCAAAGAAGAAAGAGGGTGTTTCTAAAGACAAGGAGAGGTGCCATGCATTGATGGCTAGTAACTCACAGTCCTATTCTTTCATCATTGATTCAGGTTCCTCAAGGCACATGGATTATTCATGAGATTCATTCTCTACTCTTGCTCCATGCAATGGTTCTTCCATTCTCATGGGAGATGACTCTGAAATCCCTGCTAGAGGCATTGGGAAAATTTCACTAGAAAATGGGTACTTCAGTAATGTATTGTATGTGCCTTATCTTGAAGCAAAATTACTCTCTGTATACCAAATGAACCACAGTAGTTCGGCCAAGAGAGTGATCTTCACTCGGGATGATGTGGATATCTCAGAAGTTTTGACTGGCAATGTTGTAGCAGTGGGCGTTGCAAACCATGATTCGAGAATGTACAAGTTCTCTCATTTTCTCGAGTACTCTTATCCAAATGCACTTCTGTCACATGGTAATGAATTCATAAAGATATGGCATGAGAGGTTTGGACACCTCAACTACATATATCTTCAAGCTTTTATCAAAGAAGAGATGGTTGAAGGGCTTCCAACAATCAAATTTTCCAATGGCACTTGCAAAGGGTGCATTGTTGGGAAGCATGCTGAGAGAAAGTATGAGAAAGGAAAGGCAAGGAGAGTTGTTGAACCTCTTGGTTTAGTGCATTCATATCTGATTGGTCCTCTTCCCACTCCCTCCTATGGAAACTCAAAGTATGTTCTTACCTTCATTGATGATTTCTCAAGGTACTGCTGGTTATTCTTTCTCAAGCAAAAATATGAAGATTTCCAATGTTTCAAAGTTTTCAAAAACTCTGTGGAGAAATTTAGTGGGAGGAATATGAAGGTCTCAAGGAATGATAATGGAAGGGAGTATGTAAATAAGTACATGCATCATATCTATGAAGAGAATGACATTCAAATGCAACATTATTTTCCCTACACAACTCAGCAAAATGGTGTTGCAGAGCGCAAGAATAGAGCATTGAAGGAGATGGCCACATGCATGATGGAGGCTAAGTCTTTTTATCATAAAATATGCAATGAAGCCATGGATTGTGTTGCATATGTTCAAAATAGAGCACCACATAAATCCTTGGAAGGCATGACTCCATATGAGGCTTGGATGGGCCACAAGCCCAATGTTTCTCATTTCAGGGTGTTTAGCTCAAGAGCATGGGCTAGAATTCCTCCAGAGAAGAGAAAGGTATTGCATCCCCAAAGAAAGGAGTCTATCATGGTTGGATATGCAGAAGATTCAAAGAAATACAAGCTCTTTTATCCCTCATCTCACAAAATATTCATTGAAAGAAGTGTCCATTTCAAAGAAGAAGAGCCCATGCATGCTACAGAACAAGCTGATGGGGAATGCTCAAACCCCCTGCTTGAATATGATGTAAGTGATGTTTCTTTCTATGATATTTATGATTATTATATGGAGGATGTAGATGATGATATTTATGCAGATCATGACCCTCCCTCAAGGCCCAAGTGGGCCAAGAAAACCATACAAGTTGTTGGTGAGCTTGCAGGAGATCCTTAAGATCCTAGGAAAACTAGATCTCAATTTCACAATGCTTTTGCATCTTATGATCCAAATATTAATGGTAGATGTTTCCTTATGGTTGGATCTGATCCTAAATCATATGCATAAGCATCAAAATACCCAATATGGAAAACAACCATGCAAGAAGAAATGAACTCCCTTCATGACAATGAAACATGGGATTTGGTCCCTCTTCCTCCCAAGAGGAAACTAGTGCAATGTAAATGGATTTATAGAACCAAAATGGAATCTGATAGCTCTGATATGAAGTATAAATCTATTTTGGTGGCTAATGGATTCTCTCAATTCCATAGAGTGGACTATACAGAGACATTTGCACCAGTAGAAAATATGGATTCAATCAGGCTAGTTTTGGCCATTGCTGCTTCCAAGCGATGGGAGGTTCATCACATGGATGTGAAGAGTGCATTTCTTCATGGGGATCTTGATGAGGAGATATATATGCAACATCCTAAAGGATTAATTTCATATCATACACTTGTTTGCATGTTGAAGAAGTCCCTCTATGGTCTCAAGCAAGCTCCTAGAGCTTGGTATGCCAAGATGGACAATTTTTTGTTGTCACAAATATTTGAGAGATGTAAGTTTGATCCTAATGTATATATGAAGCATGTTGGTGACCTGATATTGATTACTATATTATATGTTGATTATATTTTGATCGCTAGTAGTTGCACCAAATAATTGGGCTCAGTTAAGGTTGCATTGCATAGTGCATTTGCCATGACCGATCTAGGATTGTTGAAACAATTTTTGGGTTTGGAGATTGGTCAAACTGTGGATGGGATCTATGTTTCTCAATCAAGATATGCTTTAGATCTTCTATAGAAGTTCAATATGGCTGAATGTAAGTCTGCAAAATTCCCATTCCTTTCTGGAGTTAAGCTTTCTGATTGGGGTTCTTCACCATTGGTTGACAGTTCACGATATAGACAACTTGTTGGGAGCTTGTTGTATCTCACTCACTCTCGACCATATTTGTCTTATGATGTTGGGGCTGTTGCAAGGCACATGAAAGAGCCTCATGAGGTCCATTGGAAGGCAGACAAGAGGATCCTACATTATGTACATGGTACCAAACATTTTTGCATCCACTATGCAGCTGGTTTATCTCTTGAACTAGTTGGTTTTACTGATTCTGATTGGGTTGGTGATAGTTCTGATCAGAAGTCTACTTCTGGTTATGTGTTTATGCTTACATATGGTCCCATTTGCTGTTCAAGCAAGAAGAAACACACCATCTCCTTATATTCAGCTGAGGCCGGATACAGGGGAGAAATGAATGCAGATACACAATGTGTGTGGTTGCAAGGCATTCTTGGAGAGTTTGGATTTATGTTTGATTCACCCACAGTCTTTTGGTGTGATAAACAAAGCACAATAAAGATATCCATTGATCTAGTACAGAGACATAGGACCGAGCACATAGAGATTCACATGCACTACAGTTGAGGCTTGGTACATGACCAGATCATTGCATTGCGGTATTGCCCTTCTGCTGAGCAAACTGCTGATATTTTCACCAAGAGTTTCAGTGAGGAGACCTTCACTTACCTTAGATCACTCCTTGGGGTGAGTGATGCATGGTGAAGATTGGTATATTTTCCAGATATGCCACATGTCCATTTTGAGTGGAGTTTTTATTTCCCATGTGGTTTTCCTCCTTACCTTGGTTACATGGACTAATAAAAATTGTTGTTGTAAAAGGTGACTTGAGCTTTAGTTGCCAAGGCCTTATTTTTTATTATCTACCAAAGTCTAGCTTATGGGGCGGTGTTAGAAAATTATTACACCTTAGGACCTTAGTCATACATCACATTGTTGATTAATCGGTCCAAAACAGGTTAATAATTACGACCCAAGGTTGTTAGAAGGTTGATAGAAGTTAGTTAGGCCAAATGATGACTCATCCACCAAAATATGGGACAAAATTGGTCAATATAGCTATTGGGCGCCCTCTTAATGGCCACCTTCAGCATTTATTACCACTCTTTGATCTAAGGCGCCCTATTTCCCTGTTTTAAGGAAACAGTCTTTGACTTAGGCACCCATGCATTGTATCTAGTCATTTTGGCCCTTTTCTAGTTGTTTTAGCCACTCCTTGGATACCTAAATTCCACCCAATCACCTCCTTCACATGTGTGAGCCTCATTTATGTGTTCCCATGCTCACCCAACGTTCACATGGACAATTCGTACCAGTTTGGTATAATTTGGGAGCCTTTTGGTCAACCTAGGGGGGATTGAGGTCCAATGTAAGCTAGCCACTTGTCATAGTCTCTAAGGAATTTGAATTCTTCCTATTGTTATATAAGGAGGATCACAACTCATTGTTGGGTTGGACTGTTAATAGAATTTGATATTTTATCATTTATATTACTGGTTTTTGATCATTTGTATTACCGGTTTTTTATCATTTATGACTGGTTTTTTTATCATTTGTTTTCTGGAATTCTTCTTGCACATATTTCTTGCATAGTAAGCTAAATATTTCAATTGTGAGGTAATCTATAGTAGCTATATCCTACTGTGATAGAGATGTTACAACTACAACTATGGTGAAATATTTGGCTATCAAAAGGTGGTAGACTTAATCTCATAAAAGCAGTACTTGAGGCACTCCCTGTATATTGGTTGACTATATCCCATATCCTGGTTGGAATTATTAACACCATCCAGAAGTTATGCTGCAACTTTCTGTGGAAGGGGAAAACTACACACTCTTTTCATTGGATCGCATGGGATAGAATCACCTTTCCAAAGATGTGGGGTGGATGGGGCATAAAACAATTGTACAGTTTTGCGATAGCTCTGGTTGATAAAATTTTATGGTGTCTTCTCAAAAGCAACAATCTATGGACATAGGTAATTTATTACAAGTATATTTTCCCTCTATCCTTAGAAGATTAGTTCAGAAGCAAGGTTAAGAGTTACAAAAATATATCTAATATATCTACTACATGGAAAGCGACATTGGATGCATTTGATTTGATAACAGACAGTTTGCAATGGAAAATTAACGATGGAGGAAAGGTAAGGCTTGGTATTGACCCTTGGATAGGCAGCGATGAAGACTATATGCTCCCAGATCATATGATTGTTTATCTTTAGTAAATATGTTTTCATTACTTGGCTCAGATATAGGATCAGACACAAACCACCATTTTTAAGCAAGGATGGTTAGACGCTGATCATATAGGCTTCAACCAAGTAGATCGTCCTATCTGGGTGACATGTATTAATTGTTGACAGGAACAATTCATTCGGCTGGTGGAACAATCAGATGAAATATTATGGTTCAAGAACAAGGAAGGTGGCCAATACAAGCCAAAGTCTGGGTATGAGGTCCTTTGCGATGATCATGCTCTTCCATAGTAGTAGTGGTGGTTCCCGGTGCTATGGAAGACTGGTTTCCCGCTGAAAATGTCTCTTTTTTGTTGGTCCACCTTGATGGGAAAGATCTCGGTCTGGACTTTTCTACAAAGTGATATTTTTGAAGGGCCTATTCGCTGTGCTCTATGCAAAATTCAAGAGGAGTTCATTGATCACTTGCTCATTCGATGCAGTTATATCACGCGAATTTGGAAAACCATCACCTGTTTAAAAGGTGTTATGCACATCTGGACTAGTCAAATCCTTTCAACAGCCTTTCGATCGTGGTATGATGCATCATATGCCAAGCTTTTCCAGCCTATGCCTTACATTATAGTTTGGAATACTTAGATAGCCTAGAACCTCACCACTTTTGAGGATAAGTATATTCCTTCGGATGTCTTTTCCTATAATAATTTATCCATAGTGGATGTTATGACCCAAAAATCAATTGTTTTTTCTCCTCGTATCATCATTGCGGAAGAAGTGGATAAATTTGTTCCATGGTGTTTCTTCGATGGGGCTTCCCAAGGGGTCCCATCAAGGGTCGAAGCAAGAGGTGTTATTTTCCTTAATGAGAACTCATGGACAAAATTTGTGGCATCTACAGATCTGAGCACCAACAACCGGGCATCGCTTATGACCATCAAACTTGCTATGCAACTTGCTATCTCTTTGGATATCCGCAATTTACAGGTATTTGGAGACTCCCTCATTGTCATTAGCTGGTTGAATCATAAATGGAATCCAAAGGACCATTATGGAGGAAGTTGTAGGTTAATGAGGGATTTCCAACACATCTCTTTTCATCATGTGTGTAGAGAAAGGAATCACATGGCTGATCAATTATCCAAAATTGGGCTTCAATTTGGCAACGACATTTGGCAGAAATGGGAATGTGTCAACGATACTATTACTGAAGATGATCCCGGACCCATTCCTTATTGATAGCTAGGCTATAGCTATGTTCAATGTTGATTTAAAATTCTTTAGCACTATGGACATATATGGATGGTTATTAAGTTTGTTATTTTTTCCTTTTTGTAGATACAACAAAAAGGGACAACATGATATGAAGTTAATCTTATACTGAATTATAATGGGAATGCCCGAGGTATTATACATGATGGGGCCTATCTATTGGGTCATGTAAAAAGTGTTTACTTTAATACAAAAGAAATACAATCTTTTTTTCATGGAAAAAAATCATCATATATATACTAATTAAACAACCAAAACAACATAGCTTTATTAATTTGATTTTTTAAAATAATAACATAATCTTATTGACTTGATTTTTAAAAATAATTTAAATATCGGTTTAACTAACAACATACTTAGATAAATATAAATGTGATATAGTTTTAAAGCAAGCTTTTAAAGAGCTCATCTTCCTTAATTGTAAGGACACATGTTATGTGCCTCCTCATGGACCACCAATAAATTGTTATTGGAGGTGGTGTGGTTTTCCTTAAATAAAAGTGCTGAAACAACTAGCATTTGTAGAAGCACTATTCTCACTTCTGTTTGACAGCTAAGTTATCATAAATTTTGTCATCTTCCAAACAAAAAAGTACATAATGTGATTACGCCCACCTCACTTTCTTTATAATAAACATGAATGTTAAGAAGATATTTTTGGAAACATTGAAACTCATAATATGAGTTAATATGAGTTTTTTTAAATTAATTTCTAAACCATGAAAATCACATAATTTATTAGAAATACTCAACTTTGTTTAAAAAATTTAATGAATAGAATATAATAATATATTTAAACAACATTAATAATATTCAAATCTAATTCGATTTAGTGTGGGTGTTTTTTTTTCACCATAAATGTTGGCCTTGCTATTCTTCAAAGAATTAAGGGCCGACTGGATTTGAACCCTGATGGGCAAAGGAACATTGTCCCACTCAATCGTTACACGTCCATTCGGAACTTGGGTATAGTGTGGGTGGTTGTGAAGAAGAGTGTCACAAATGACATTAAAATCTAACCATTATATTGTTATGATGGCTTTGAGTTTTATTGTTGTGCACGAATTCAACTTTTTCAATCAATTTTTTTTTTGAAAATATTTAGTTATATATTTTTATAAATGAGAATGAGTAATATTTTTGTATTAAAAAGGTTGAAGTGTAATAGCCAGAAATTTACAAGTCAAGTATAGTTCAAAAACCTTCTACAAAATTCATCCTTAGTATAGATATATAGAGTTATGCTTATTGCTTTCACAAAATATTTAAAGCTATATCTTTGAATATATTGGCCTTACAAAAAAGTGCAAGTGAAATATATAAAAGCATCATAAACTAAGAGAAAACATGGCCACTATGGCCTTCTTCCACTTGTTGCTCTTCCTTGCTAGGTACTTCAATCCTTGGTATTTCTAGAGTTGCAATAGCAATTCATTGCACTATGTCCTCTTCCATCATTTTCAAACCCACCAAGTGAATAATTTGAGACAGTGTGCCTTGAGTTAAACCCGACATAATGTTCAAATGCATCTTTGAGTCGCTAATCAACTTGTCTATTTTTTCCTTTCGCTCCTTCACTCTGCTCTCTAAATCATCCTATCTAGCAACCTACTATGCAATGTTTGAGGTAATGCCATCAATTGACCCCTTCATTCCTTCCATTTGGGAATTCAATTGATGCATCATTCATTTAATCTCTCAGATATCGCTAAGGCCACCTCCCTAACTACTCCATAGTTCGAGGGGTTGGCAATATCAACATATAAATAAAATCTTGAAAGGTAGAGGTTCCCAACCTAATGAAATCACTTTCCACCACACACAAAATTCAAGTCGTAACACACAAAGCTAAGAAATTGAGCTATTATAGCTTCCTCTCCACATTCCACATTTAACATTAAATCCCTGATCCTATCCCGCCATAATGAAACACAAAAAGGCCTGCAAGTGGAGCTCTCACCTTTCTGCATCATCAAAGGATTTTGATAAGAACCACCAACTTCATATATCCTCTTACAACTTGATGACCCTACTTCCTAAGATCTATCTCGCCTCTAGCATTTCCCAACAAAGTTATGCCACTAACAAAGGGAAAGCACAAATGGAGAGCCATAAAGGAGACATCATATAAAGAAAGGAAAAAGTGTATGAGGGAACCAAGAACGCAAGGGAGTGTTATGGCTCCCTCACTTACCATAAATGACAAATGATACCTCGCATGGAGTTGGCACTGCTGTGTTTAGTTCATGCCACAGATTCCAAAATTCAATATTGTGATATATGATATATCTTGTCTATGTTCCATCATGCTAATAATTCTAGGGGAGATACTTACGCTATGGAAGACACCCACTTTGCACGAAGACCCCTATCCAATTTGGCCGTTTTATTGGCAAGTTTATCTACATCAAAGTTATTGTACTTTCCAATATGCAAGAGCTTTACTTCTTTTAGGTGGATAAGGTTCCAAATCATCTTTCAAATGTTTTGGAAAGAGAGCCTCCAAATATTATATTGTTTGTATCTAAAAGTGTTTAATTATTTTCAAACTAATATAAAACATACAATTCAACTTAATTGTTTGTTACCTCAAGATAAAATCATTTTTGTCTTTCCATCAAAGTTCGAGAAGATTTCCTTGTATTTACCACCCAATAAAATTAATTTTATCTTAGTATATTTTTTGAAGTTTTCGTTATATGAAATTATAATTTTAAGCAAAATGAATCTCAAAATTAAAAATAATAATAATTGAGCGTGTAAACTTTTTAACTTACTTGAATGGGAAATATGATGACAAAAACATCATAGATTATGATGATGCACTATTAAAATTTTTAAAATTATATATATTTTCAAGTTAAAGTTTGCAGTATGCCGTGGGAAAGAAGTGGCAAAAGTCAATAGTAAAGAAATAATTTGTGAGATGGGGCCACCATATATGCTGTTCTTTTGATTTTTCATACAAACTCGGGCCCACAAAAACACGCTCCCTATTTTTATATTATTTGCACACTTCCCAAGACGCGGCATTTATAATATATGTATAAAATACTACCCTTTTTAGACGGCCCGCCTAACTTTCTTTCAATACCCTTTCATTAGGATGTAAAAACAGATAATCTGGTATTAGTGAATTGGTTCACTGTGGCAAAAATAGTGAACTGGTTCCAGCTTCACAATAATTTGAGATACTAATTGAGGTATCTTGCATATCTTTGATTCTGGGTCTCTAAGCAGAACAAGCTTGGGGCACAGTGTTTTCTTCAATGGCGTTCCATGCCTGGGCTATATGCATTTCTCTACTTGTATTTTCATTAAACGTGGTTTCAGCTCACACCCATGTTCATGGTATGTAAATGACTGCTCTTATCTGCAACGCTGTTTTATCAATGTCTCTGCAGTTTTCCAGGAGAGAAAATTGTCATTCTTGCATAAGTTCAAGGCATGGATAGCTTAATCTGTAGTCTGAAATTGAAGTCTAAAAGTGTCCCGGTGAGCTAACTTGAGTAGTCCTTGTTAGTTATTAGTTACCCATTTGTATAAACTTAGAAAATGCCCAAGCATGGGATGTTATAGACTGTTAAAATTTTGAGAAAATAGCAATGGAAGCTTCAATATTAACAGATAGCTGTAACCCTTCCACACTCATATACCTTACTGAGCAAGGCAATGTCAAGGGAAACAAGGTATTCAATAGGAACTCGGTCAAACTCTGTTTATTGCTGGAAATTATGTTTTCAGATAATAGAATGAAAACATGCATGTTTTTCATGGCAGTGTCTGAGAGGTTTCTAAAATTTACAGAATTCTTCTTACTGATATTGGAACACATGGCTTGAACTGTTACACTTTTCTCATTTGAAAAGAAGTGGTTTTTCAAAAGAGACATGCCTAACCACCACACTGAGTAATTGTTTGCCAATTGCTTTGACTTTTTTAAATAAATCTGTCCTCACAGATCAGCCATGATTGCGAAGAAGTCTGCAGGGTGGATAGGAATGCCTACTGAAGCTTTGTATCGGCTTTAAGAGTTGTACAGTGATCTTGCTTCCATCTTCTTAATTCCTAAATTCTTGTTAGTCAGTGAGATTTCTTCCTTTCACTGATGAGACCTTTCCAGTAGCCTTCTTCCCACTCTTTCAGTCTTAGTAAAAGAAATCCTTTTACAACTTTATCAAAATGCCCTCTGTTGGAAAAAGAGAAAATATATATAAAGCACGGGTATAAGCACTTTTGATTTTAGTCCCCAGACCGCACCATATGTTAGCTGCCTGTGACCATTGGATCCTACTTTGCACTTGTAAAGAACCAGACCCCACTTGTTCAGGGCATTATTTCCTTAGAGAAGGGAGATGCTCTGGGGTCAAAGAAATCTGTTAATTTTGTAACATAAATAAACTAAAATGACAAAAATCTTATCCAATTTCTAATCTTTATAAAATAACCAGGATGGATCCATCTCGATCTTTATGCCATGACAAATTTGTATATGGATTTTTTTTATCTCTCTTAACGCTTAATAAATCTGGGTTAAAATGGATTTATGCATTCTACAATGTGTTTGTTTGTTAATGGATTTAAATGCATTGCACCGATCAAAAGTTGCATTCTTATGTTTTTCATTTTTCAGTATTTCATCTTTTCTCCTTATCAATCACTTCCGTGAGAATTTCAAGGGAATAAGATTTTGAATTTCAGTCTTCAACTGCTTGATTGAGCTGCAAAAAGATAATATTTGCAGCCAACTTCATTACTCTGGTGTATAAGTAGTGATGCATCACAGAATGATTGTAGGCATGCCATTGGACGAGATGGGCGTGCCCTTTGGGGAACAACCTGTTTGGTTCCTCATGCATTGCATTAGTGAGTAAACCGTGACCTGAGACCAAGTTTGTTCTGTGGTTGCCATTGGTTAGTGGAGAAAATAAGGGATAGAGTTTCTGGTTGGCAAAATTGCAGCTGTGCATTTGAAATTTTGAACTAGTATTGGCATTGTTTTGGCAGGATTTGGACTCGACCTATTTCTCAGAAATTCAAAGGGTTAGATCAGTTATACTAACACTCAAACTAAATTTATAGAGTTAGGTTATACTAGCTGCCAACATATTTTTGAGGAGTTTTTTCTGACAGATTTTGAAAAATGACCTTTGTATTAGCACTAGTAAAACATGTTTCACCTTTCCACCCAAGTAACGAATGCTCTATTCACTTAAAGCCCTTGCCTTTTGATTATGGGATTTCCATTGTAGTTTGTTTCTTACCAGTATTAGGGTTTGTATTTTCTAATATTGTTTTAGAAACATATTCTGCCTTCATTGTATTTTTCAAGGATTATTGGAAAAAAACTGTGAGAAGTGCTGAGAAATGCCAAGTGAACAGTCTGTGTTTTCAGGTAGATTTTAGTAATTGTTCTTAACATGTCGTTTTTTGCTGAAGTTTTTCAACAATTGTCAGAAAATAATTTTGAGACAAAGTTCTAGAAACCGCTATGTGAACTGCCCTTATTTCCATTTAAGTATTATTAACTGTTGTTTACAATGAACATTTTTATTGGATCTGAGAGTAGGTGATCCTTTTCACGTGCTGTGACTTTCATATTGTTTTCACATTGTATCTCATTGTTTTAACAATGGTTGGAAGAATATTTTTCCATCATTCATCAAATTCTGGCCATGGTGAGTAGGATATTTGTTGGGTATAAGTTTTCTGATGCAAAAACTTTTCAGAGCAGTATTGGAAAATGTGCTTACACAACTTATATTTATTGACATGACAATGACATCAGTCTGTGGTAAACGCCCTGACATTCTTTTTGCTGTCCAATTGGTTAAATGTTGAAATCTTTCCAATCTTGTTATTGAAGAACTTGCAGATAATTTTTAAGGCCATAATTTGTATTTCTAATAGAATTTAGCTGAATCATTGGAACCAAAAAGAATTGTTGTTTTTTTCTCAAAGAACACTTACTTGAAACAAAGGAAATAACAGAAGCTGAACATTTTCCCCTGTCAGGTAACCCTGCTGATGAGCTAGTTAACATAATCAACAAGAACAGAACTGCACACAAGTCATCAATACTGTATAATAACCCAGGCCTTGGATGCATGGCATTACAGTACATTCAAGCCTACAATGGAACATGTGATGAAAGCAAAAGTCCTCCTGAGGTCGATATTACCGAAGTGTTTGCTCCTGACTGTGGTGTGGAGTTGCCAACAGTGCAAACAATATCAGGCAGGCTCTTGACGTGCCGAACCCAATATGCCAAGCCTCCAGAAGCCTTCTCTCAAGTCCTCATTGAGAGCAGAAAGAGCCTTTCTGTTTTGTACGACGGCAACCACACTGAGGTTGGAGTGGGTTTGAGTGGGACTAATGGTGATGGGCCCTATTTTTGGTGTGTTCTGTTTGGCAGTGGACAACCGAATTCTACCTTTGAGCTTGAAGGAGGAGAGGCCTTAAAACAAAGGCAAGGCTGTTTCAGTGGAAGTGGTGTCCCTTGCAGTGCTGCCTTAATGTCTAAGGTGGTATGGAGTTTCACGGGTTTGATGGTTCTTGTTGCTGTGACGGGTTCTTCCTGTTTGTTCTTATGAAGCTCTCCATTGATGGATATTAATATAATTTCTTTCTTTCTTTCTTCCCTCTTATGATGTCAAATTTTTGTAGAATTTTCGTGAAGTGGCAGGTTTGTTGGTTTTCTTTTATGAAAAGTAGACCAAAACTTTCACAGGTAGAAATAAGTGAATGCAATGAGGCACACCGATGAGTTTTGCATTTTCTGTTGATAGGTACATTCCTAGAGTATGTGATTATATGTTATTTCATGCTAAATCTATTTGATTCCTTCCATTGCAATGCATATGGAGTTGTATGCATAGATCTTCATGGGGAACCTATCTATTTTGCTTGATATTCTCAAGGTCACTGTATTGTCCGCAACTACTTATTAACAAAGGCAGGGATTTCACATTCATATGCATCAGTTTTGGTCTTATTTGATTGATCAAATAGGTCTGTTCACTAACTAGAAAAATTAGGCCCTGCCCATATATTCACTTGCAATTTGATTTATATTTTCAAATTGGGATTGGATTTTTATTAGAATTCCGATTTAATGTCATGGTTTGTCTTCACACAACCAAAGATTTTAAAGTTCTCTTGACCTATATTTCTTAATTATAAAGATTTTTGTTGTGTAAGAGTACTTCTATCTATTCATATATATACAGTGGAAATTACAGACATATTGAAAGGTTAACCAAGTGGAACCTCACTAATCTCTTACATATCTAACTGAAAAACCTATAAGTTGAAGCTGTCTGATGATTCTTAGCAACTCCATTGTCAGATTCAGACAAAAAGGGTTGAGACAGCATATACAGTCATTCAAACAAAAAGGGCTAAAAGCTAGTTTGTGAATGTCTGATGTTAATAGAGCATATGCAACCATACAAATGCAAGTTGCATGGACAACCCCGGTGCCCTTTGAAGCTAAAGAATGTTTGATGTTAATAGAGCATATACAGTCATCCAAATGCAATGGACAAGCCCAATGCCCTTTGAAGCTAAAGAATGTTTGATGTTAAGAGAACATATACAGTCATCCAAATGCAATGGACAAGCCCAATGCCCTTTGAAGCTAAAGAATGTTGATGTTAATAGAGTATATACAGTCATCCAAGTGCAAGTTGCATAGACAAGCCCAATGCCCTTTGAAACTAAACAGAAAGAACTAATGCCCAAATCTTAACATGCTATGACCAACATTATAATGTTTGAAGAAGAAAAGCATGAGACTGGACCAGGAGAACCCATGACTAAGCCTCCTCCTCGAGAGAAGGTGCTGCCCGTTTGTTTTAGGTTTAGGTTTCTCCTTCTCTGCTACTAAGTTCTCTTGAACATCTCCACCATCTGAGCTACTATGCCCTGTGGTTGAACCTTGAATTGAATTGGATATAGAAGGGAGTCATATTTATCATCCAAGATCTGAATATCAGAACCTGTTCCAGTACGAAGGAACTCATGTTACACTTAATTAGCCTGGAGTTACATTTGAGCCTTTATCCTTTTAATTCAAAATTGTAAAAATATCTATATTATTTAATGAATATAGAATTGTGATCCTTAATATTTAAAAGCAAGGCATTTTAAGAATGCAATTTGTATTTATGTTTAAAATAATTTTCAATTTAAAGATTTATGTTAATGCTAGACATTTTAAGAATGCAATTTGTATTTATGTTTAAAATAATTTTCAAACAAAAATTTAATTATAATAAATATCATTATTTATTTTTATATTTAAAAAGTATACTTATACATATACTTTAAAAAAAAAGTAAAAGGAACCTTTTATAATATAAAAAATCTTACAAGTTTATATTGATAACTTATTTTTTATTATTAATTGATAAGTCACATGAATTTGATAAAGAAGAATAAAAAGAGATAGTGAAATACACTTGGTAAATACAATTAAGTAATTGTGATTTACATCGTTAATGATGATAATAAAAAGAATGTCTTCAAACCACAGCTTATTCCAATTATTTGATACACATTGCGAGTTGTATCCTCAATTGCTCCGAGATTAAGAGATAGTAGTAGAAACCAAACCATCATTAAAATGTTGTGTATAATAAAATCGTTTATCATTTCTATTCTAGGGATCTTTAGTTAGTTGTTATGTTTCCTTGCTTATACTATGTCTAAAGTAATTTCTTTTTAATAAATTAAAAATATAGTGTTTTTTTAAATTAAAGATATAATTTTTTTTTGAAATTTTGAATTTAAATGTAATTCTTTTTATTTGAATTTTACTTTAAAATTTTAACGTATCAATGAAAATTTTAATCTTTCTTATTTAAAAAAAGTTCATATAAGCTTTTTATAAAATTTTATTTGGTTTCTTGCATAGTAGTAATATTTGAGTATGAATACGAATTTGAATTCTACACAAAAAAAATATGTAAAGAAAAATTATAATATGACTAAAAATATGGAATTAGACATCCCATAAATACAAAAACACACATTTTATAAATTTAAACATAAAAGTGTCATTCAAAATTTTAAAGTAATAGTCATTTTTCATTGTAAGTAACTTGCAGCATATCTTAAATTTGAAATATAACATATGATATAACAATGTGATGTATTTTTTTTTTTATGTTGACTAAGTAATACTTATGGGCTCATGGCCTCAATGTACGTATTTTTTTATGTGTTACTTCCACAATTATTTAAAAGATTGCATGGAATTTTTTTTTTCAATGTGATTCACGTCCCTGGAGCTTGCTATGTCCACAAATATAATCCAAGGGCCCGCCCAAAGGGGTCTCATCTTGTCGGCATTACTTCGATGCCTTACCCCGAAGGACCCAAAGAACAGTGAACCCTCAACCTCAATCATGTGTTGTCTTGGTCCTAGAAGATCCAACCAACTGAGCTACCCCTTGGGGCTAGATTGCATGGAACAGTAGTCACAAATTGTTTAAAATAATTCATAAGTTTTTGTGTGTCCAAATTTTACTTTGTTTTGCATTGAAAATAATTTTTTATGTGATTTGAGTTTATATTTATTTATAAGAAAAATAATACATGCTCTTAGTATAGTTGAAATTCCATTTTTATATTAACAAGTAAATTTTAATAGTATCATTTAGTGAGAGTAAATCATATTATGTAGCGCAAATATTGTGGACCAAAATCTACGTTTAAGTTTTTAAGACTCAATGTTTCGATCCCACCTATGAGATCATCCTCAAGAGACTGATACGCCTAAAGAATTGGCCAACCGATCATGTTTTATAAATAGTAATGCATTCTAATTCACTTTCCACATCGAATCTGATGGGAGTGATGTATTTCCTGAAGAGAATGTAATTTTGGTTTCTAGGTTTTGCTTAGTTTCCTACCCTCATCTCCATTGAGACAACCCATGCTCATCTTGATCTCAATATTCTCTCTTAGCTTTCTTTTGGTCAGGTGCTCCTCCTTGGCAATAATCATTGCTTTCTCTAGGTGGATATGGTGGCTTGTTTGATGGGAATGCTCGACCAAAGTTGATTTCTTGAATCTGTAATGTCCTAGGTCAAAACTATGTTCTTTTAATCTTACGCCCATGGATCTTTCCATCTAACCAATATATACCCTACCACAAGAATGGTATGGAATAAACCCCTTTGTATGATCTAGGTTTGACAGGGTCCTTTGTGGAGTGCACCGTCTTCCTTATTGAGTTGGGAGGAGAGAATATTACCTTAATGTTTCTTCTTCTCATAATCCTTTCTAATTTGTACGTGGTTCCTTTTATGTAAGGAAAGGTTATCTTTTTCTCATCATCATCATCAATTTCCTTACTTCTCTTATCATGAGGTATCCTGGCTTTTCTAACAATCTCATTGAATTGTTTGTTGTCATAGCCATTGCCTTTAAACAATTGTGCCAAGTGTTCAATTTATTTCTCCATGTGTCCTTTATTTGATATCCTTAGTTCCCTCATTACTAGTGTGTTGATTACACCATACTTTTGAGGAGAAAGTGATGAGAATTAGCGTGCAAGTATCTTTCTGCTTGTATCTTCTTCATGTAAACCTGGTGGGAAATTCAACCATCTTTTTTTTGGAAATCAATACATCAAGGAAGGGAATGATGTTATCCTTCTTTAGTTCCATGTAAATTTTATGTTGTCATTTAGATTATTGAGGTGATTGAAGAAATCATCAATGTTTTTACTCCCACACGACCATATTATATCAATGTCATCAACATATTGTTTCCATCTTTTAGGTTTGAGGGGAAATTATTCTATGGCACGTTTCTAAAAAAAATCCATGTATAGAATCATTAAAATATAAAAATTGTAACTATATTTAAGCATTTAGTCAACTTTATTGTACCGTATCCACTATGTCGATTATTCACCGAATTTCGAATTCCAAACGAATTTCCGTATAGGAAATCACAATACGACTAAATCTTGCTACTATGGTTTCTTGCATCTTCTTTATATTTGTTGTATAAATTAATGTGGTTATAAACATATTTTTTATTTAATAGGTGTAAGAAAATACAATATATTAGGCCTCATCTATGGGTCCTTTGTCAATGCTCTAACTAATACATCAATTTGGTGCCTCACTGGGACATGACCTTTAAAATATATTGTTATTACTATTATTATTTAATCATGTAGGATAATGTTAAGACTGGGGGTGTTTAAGGTGTTTATGAACTACTTCAAGCAAGTTGTGGCCAAGTAGTTAAATCAAAGTACTTTTAATGCTCAAAGTTGAGTTCAAAACCCCCAAAATACATGACATTCCATCCAAGTGGATAATAGATTTAGCTACCACATATGGGACCAAGTTGAAGTCCCGATGACCTTAGCATTCCACATATGCAACAACTAAAAATGCTAGGTGCTAGTCATAGGTTGGTATTTTACACACAAAACAATAAAATTACTTGTGCAAATGAGATTTAATGCAAGAGATAAATACCAAGTTGCACCCACACATTGTACACTATATATGTTATTATATTTATAAAAACACATGCGATTTAAAAAATGAAAGTCATCAATCAAAGGAGTGATGTGTAGAATAATAGGAGGACTGGTGGAGAGCTACAATTGTTTAGTAACTGAGGGGATTGTGTTTACAATTTGTCTCTCTAACTCTAGAGTTATGAATAATAATATATCTTATAATGCCATTTGTGACTTGCTAAATTTCACAATGATTTCCTCCTTTCCTAGAGGAAATTGTCTCAAATTTCTATTATTGGTGAGAAGTATTTTGGAAAGGAAATTGTGAAAACCACTTAGTCGATGTTGGAAGAGTTCCTTATTTGCAACCAAGTAAGTGGTTGTTGGTCTTTGATAATTGATGCATATGCAAACATCAAGAAAATTGTCCTCATTGAAAGGACAATGAAGATATGGAATTGTGAGCTTTAAATAAGTTATTAGAAACTTGCCCTTCAATGAGATGGGTCATAGATCTTGAGTTGGATAGTATTAATAATGCCACATATACCAATTTGAGGTGGGATATCCAACTCAAAAACATTAGGATCCACTAATTGAAAAATGTTATAGGGTTCATACTAAGTTACTTTTGGCATTTTATGTTTCTTTTCTTGAACATGTGCTTGCCCTAATGAAACAAAATATGATTACCAACATGGAACTATGCAAGTACTTGATGTCAATAATGAAATGCCTTATATTTGACTTGAGTTTGTTGGAGTATGACATATACTTAAGATGAATTTTCACTAAGTAATGCACAAATGAAGTATCCTTGTCTTTCTCCTTTTATTGACATGAAATAATTGGGGATGGTCAATGGTGTCTTGTTGGGTTGGTGAAGGTAGGGAACTTATATTGTCCCCACAAGGGTTTAATTCTCAATAATGAAATGCTTGTGTTAGTGTATGTGCAATGCATACAATAATTATTGTGACTAGGTGAAAGCCTTGGGAATATTTTGCGTAATAGATACTCCTCACTCACATCATCTTAGTTGAAGGAATCTAATTTGTATGTTATTGGTTGCACTCCCTCTAAGTTGGCATAAGGCGTGCTATCCACATCAGGTAAGTGGAAGTCAACCAACAAAAAAATAGTTGGGCATGAAAGGGAAACTAGAATCATATGGGGTGCCAAAGATTGGAATCCATAGTCCTTTAAAAGGTGAGTTCCATGTTGATACATAAGTAGCCCTATTGTAACTATGCTCCAAAATATCATACAATTATCCCACTACGATTTAGTTGATAGTATACGCAAAATAGTGGATTAAGGTTTGTTGACAACCTTAGTTTGACCATTAATTTGTGAGTGGGAGGAGGTAAATAACCTCAACTAACAACACACAAAAATCCACGAAGACCAAACAAAATGGCCCCAAAATCTAGAGTCTTGATGTGAAATGATAGTGAGCAACAACCAAAAACTAAGTCCAAACATAATTAAAGAAGAGATTATTACTTATGCAACATCTATGGATTTTCTATAAGTAATAAATATTACCCTCTTAGAAAATCAACAACCTATGATAATAAAAAAAGCAATGATGTTTCCTTTTTGCAGTGGGTAAATCATTGACAAAATCCATCAGGATCTAGATTCCCAAGGTCTAGATGGTATCTTTAATGGTTGGTATAGCCTAAAATTTAAATTGGAAGGATTGGATTGGTTATGAAGTCAACATCATCTAATTTAGTCTTCTATTTGATTTGTGATGCTAAGACATCCGCGATGAGAAGAGGAATGAGCTTCTTAAAGGAATAGGATTGTTGGTCATCATACCAACACACAAAGTTGATTAAGCCCGAGCAACAAGCTGTCGTTAAATGTATGATCCAAAAAATTAGGTTCCTGATTCACAACTATTAATTGATGTAGTGTTACGAGAACATGGCCAAAATGAGGATCAATGGATCACATATACTTTTACTCTTCATATGCAACAAATCAAACATTAAAATGATGGGGACCTTCGGTAGAATGCTATAAAAATAAACAACCTTGTTGGATAAGCACTTGTTATATATGACCACTAATTGTAATTGTTTGAGTTTAATATATGAGGCTAACTTCATATGGAAGTGTTAATATTTGACTAGGTTCAAGAACTAAAGTGGTTGATGATTAGTGTGAAAAGTTGTCTCCTTGGAAAGGATATATTGGCACCATTACTTTAGGTCATGGACTAGGGCATAACATTTCTTGTCATGTGTGTTATAATTTAGTTTTTTCTGAAGATAAAGTATAAGAATGATATGCCACTAGGTGTCCCTATATTGTCTTAAGTACAACCCCAATAAAATACTAGGAGGCATCAATCTCTATTTCAAAAGATTGTTACAAGGTAGGAAGTAAAAGTACATAGGTTGTGTAGAGAGCATCCTTGAGCCTTTAAAAGGCTTAGTCTACTTATGGGTTCCAACTAGGAGTATTTTGATTCACCAATTGATGCAAGGGATGATAAATATGTGGATAATGGAGAGTGGATTTTCTATATAATTTCATGCCACCCATAAAACTACAAAGATATGAGATGTTGTAAGGGACATGCCAATACTTAAGAAATTTTACATTGTCTATACATGCTCACCAAACATATCAATGATAAAACCTAGGCACTTAACATATTTCTACTTTAAAAAATATTTCATCATCCTATCTTGAAGTTTTTTTCTTGTGCAAGTCTATGGTTGTACTAACATGTTATATGTGTCCTCTTAGGTATTGTTGTACATGTGGATATCATCTAAACACACAATGAAAAAATTCTACAGGTAAAGCCTAAAGATGCCATTGATGAAATGAGTAAATGTGGATAGGGAATTGATAAGTATGAAGAGCATGACCAACCATTTGTACAAACCTACCTTGGATTTGAAAGTTTTATTCTAGTCATCCTAGAATCTATGTAAACTTGGGGATACTTAGAAACTAAGTCCAACTTGGCACCTTTTAATTTATTATGCAAATCATCAATCTTGGGGAGGGGATAGTGGTTATTTACCATTATTTTGTTGATACCTTGTGATCTATGCATAATATCCATTCATGCATCTCTTGATTAGGAATGATATGAGTAGGTAAACCATAGACGATCTCCTAGGGTCTCTCTCCATCCTCCAACAACAAATTGTTATCCAATCTAAGTAGTTTTATAATGATGGTAGTTGGGTGAGGAAGAACCTAGGATTATATAAATAACATATTGTATGACCCAAATGTGAAAGACACCCTTAGGTTTTTAAGATGCATTATAATATGAATATAGAAGAGATTAAATAACAAAATAAAGGAGATTATTATAATTATCTACCTTCATTTTATGGATGATGTGGAATGGCATAAACTTGTTACATGTTTGACCATTTTCATACCAATAGGTAAATAAGTGGAAGAACATGGGGTGAGCTTATAGATTTTATCATCCTTGTTTTGATTGTAAGTTTTATGAGAACCATCAAAATCTTCTTTGTAGTCCTATTGGTAAGGTGTATTCAATATTAGGTCGTAACAATTAAAGGTGGTCACATCACACTTCACAATGACCTGACCTAAATTATAATAGATTGGCATTTATTCAACATGGGCTTAAGAGTAACCTAGATCCACCCCAATTGTTATGGTTGGTATGAAAAGTAGTGTACAACTTCAATTCATCAAAGAGTTTCTAGAAAATGAGATCTTTTTGGCTACACTAATTATTAATAATAAATGATGTTATCCCATCCTTGATTTCAAAGTTGTGAATGAAGATGGCATCTCTATATTAGAAAGAGTACTCTATTGCAATGAGGAAGAGTTATGAAATAGGAGAGTCAGGGTTGTCAATATGAGCCTTAGGTTCTTCATTTGCTAGTTATGTTTAGCAAGAAGGGTATTTTTAGATTTCTTGGTCTATGTGGTTTGATATTCTTTAATGGATTGACTTAGCCTCCTCAAAAAGGCACAACGATTATTCTTCTCATTTTTAGTAGAATGTAGTGTATTGGTTCCTCCTTTGGTTTCCCATAATTGTTAGATGAATGCTTGCTGATTGTAGATGAAGGAGAGGAGGAAGGAGAATCAACACACTTTTCCTAAGAGAGTTCCTTAGAATTTGTTTTGGAAACACAACCAGCAATCATGCTCTAAGGAAGTGACATTGAGAGTTTCTATTTCCTTTTCTAAACTAGGAAATCAATTTAATTTTTAAATAATTGTTTGAGCCTTGTACCTAAATTGTTATCACTAATCAATTGAACTACTTGATGAGTTGTTGATATATTTGGATTAGAAGCCATTGAATCTAAAAGCATTATGAAACCAAGGCATCCCTGTATCTAGGGGGATAAAATATTTTGTGAACAATGTTCTTGAAATTGTCTCACTAGGTGAAAACTAGTGCATTGGATGTTGCTAATTGTTGTGTGCAACATGCCACCATGAGAAGCATTTATGGGAACCTCAACAATCAATATATTATAATGATTGATCATGATGGATTATGTCTTGAAATAAGGTTCAATACTACATGAATACATGGATCCAACTTCTTTTATATCGAATGAGCCATCAGAGCAAATATGGGAATTTTGGTATCGAACTTGAATGGATTTTAGGCAATTGGAATGATAATAGGCATTGCTTGATGTTGCTTCACTTTTTTTTATTGGGTAATTATCTTTTTCTAAAACATGGGTATGCTGCCTTACATGAACTTCCCCTGAAACCCATTTTGTTGTTGTTGTTATTCCAAATGGTACATCTTCTTAGTGAGCACACTTTTGACATTGTTTTACCAATTGAACTTATTATTCTACTAGTTGATCTGTTGGAAATTTGTTTTATTGTTTTTTACCAACATATGGAGAATTTTGTACTCTTGTGTGGGAACAATGTCACACTTGGGTTCCATATGAAAACAAATCCACTAGTCTCGGAAATTGTTTCACTAGATTTTATGCATACCAAAGATTGTATTGGAAGAGTGCCCATGGAAGAAAATTTCAAATGATTTTGGAAATTATTTTGAAAACAAATACACATGTTAGAAATTTTGCTAGATTTTGTAGTTTTGTAGCAGAATTGACTCAAAAAAATTATACTTTTGCAATTCCATTAGTTTTTGGAAAGAACCAATAGAATTGTAGAGGGGAGGGGGGATTTTCTACTTAAAATTAATCAAATCCTACAAAAATGTTGTAGAGATGCTTCTAGTTTGTAGAATACAAAATGTTTGAACTAGAATTTTCCCTAGCGAAGAAGAAACCAAATAAATCTAATAAAGAAACATGTTGGTTACCTGTAAATGATGTCTAACAGTCACCCATGTGTAATTTGTTTGAGATCATGGTGTAGATGAAAAGTAGAAGCAAAATTTAGGCTAAAAGAAGCTTTTAAAGAGGCCATAAATATTAAACCCTAAATAAACATGATGTTGATATTTTGATACCAAATGATATGTACACACAATAATGCAAATACTTACACATATAATATTGAATCAAAAATAAAATAACATACTATATACATATATCGTGATGTAATGATTTAAGTAATTAGTAAAATTAATGATTTAAGTAATTAATAAAATTATGTCTACAATTTATCTCTTTAAATAAGTCACACATAAGATATACAACTATATTACAATATCAATTTTTACCTGTTAAATCTTACCCTATCTAAATGTGATAGAATAAATACTTCTTAACTAACCAAAACATTTAAACTAAAATGTAAAACACGAAACTAAAAAGTAAAACACATTGTATTAATAAAAGCAATTACCACCTAAAAATATTAATAAATTAAAAAATGCCCTATCGTGAAATGGGATCTAGATGGCATTTATTTATTACATAACCAATCACGAGAATGTGTAATGAGCTTTGGATTAGCCAAATGATTTTTGTTGCTTTCATCTTTTTTGTTGTACTTGTAATGTTTACAATCATCATGCTTCCCATTGTGTTGATAACATACATCACCACCGAAAGAGAATTAAAAGAAAATGTCTTCTTATACCATAAAGTCATGGCAATTAGTCTATTGTGGACACAAGTCATGACTTTACAGACTAAAATAGGATTCCTTGATTACAATATAGTTAACGATTGAACATTGCATGAAATTGGTATTTCATGATTGGTTGTTAAAATATTTTCATAAAAATAATAAAGATGCTTTAGAAAAATGAAGCATGAGTGATAATAAAGAAGAGACTTCTCATGCAAACAAAGAAATAAATTCCGTTGAAAATGATGTAAAGAAGGGATTTCAAATGCAAACATTGAATTGAAAATGATGTAAAGAAGGGACTTTAAATGCAAAATGCAAACAAAGAGAAATTCCATTGAAAATGATGTAAAGAAGGGACTTTAAATGTAAACAAAGAAAGAAATCACATTGAAAATGATGTAAATTAAAATTAATGTGAGTTTAATTTTTTTAGGTTAATATGATAACATTAACAAATTAAAGTGTATAACATGATATAATAATATTAATAAATAATATTAACAAATTAAAGTGTATGACATAATATAATAATATTAATAAATTAATAACTAGTTTTTCTTTATTTAAATGTTAAGCAATGTTAAAAATTTTATATATTTTTTTTATAAAATAAAAAGATTTATAATATTTCAATATTTTTTAATATTATTCATTTTAATTTAAATAACTTAATAATTTATTAATTTAATGTTAAAATAATTATGAATAATGGGAGGAGTTTATATTTGAATTATCTATAAATATTAAAGAAAGAAATATATAATTTTACAACAATAATAAGAAGTAGAAAATATACTATGGTTTAGTCAAATTCCTTATAAAATAATAGGTTTATTTTACATTATTTATACTCTAAGAAATTTTTAGTTGTACAAAGGAAAATGTTTTTTTTAAGAAATAATAAGAAGTTTATATTAAAAGGATGAAAGACCACATGACAAGAAAAATACATACATTTCAAATTTACTCAAATTGTTTTTATGAGCTAAATATTGAAACACAATTCTTACACAACATATTTATATAATGCTTAAAAATTGTTCCCCTACAAATGTTATAAGTATATTGCCTTATATATTGGCCAAGCAACAAAATGCAAGTAAAATACATAAAAACAAGATAAAATTAAATGAAGCCATGTCTACTATGGGCTTCCTCCAAGAAATCTCATCTTGATTAGGTCCTTGAAAATGCAGAATATGAGGTTGTTTCATGTTTCTTCCTATCAATTTTAAAGAATTTGTAGCTAGTTTTCTAATCCATAAAATGTATGTTTTGACAATTTCTCTCAAAGTCAATGTTGATGATTTCCTCTTCATAACCACACATACAATTTTGCTATTGTTGATTATATATATACATATATATACACACACACTTTTACTTTCTCTTCATTTATAGCTTTCTCTCCATAAGTTTGTTTTCATGGCTTCCCTTATTTAATCTATATTAGATAAGAGTTAACTTATAAGAAGAAAACCATAAATAAAAAAGTAAAGATATTTAATAAATATTAAATAAAAGCTGGTTTATGGAGAGAAAGCCATAAATGAAGGAGTAAGTATATTTAATATATATTAAATAAGAGTCAGTTCATATGTAAAAAATCATAAATGAAGAAGTAAGTAATACAAAAAGTGAACATATAAATGTTTAATACTTTCTACTTGTTTTATGGAATTTTTCTTTATAAGTTGGATCTTTATTTAGTATATATTAAATAAGAGTTGATTTATGAAGTGAAATCCATAAGTGAAGGAGAAAGGCAGAGAAAGAGAGAAAGTTTATAGGATATCTCTATGTAAAAAAAAGATGGGTAGCTAGTTTTCTAATCCATAAAATGTATAGCTTAACAATTTTACTCCAAGCCAATGCTAATAATTTCCTCTTAATAAACACAAGTAAAATTTCACAAATGTTGATGGTTTTTCTTTTCCACGAAATACACATTCTAAAAATATTTACGTAAATATTCAAATGAAAATAACAAGTTACATTTTTTTTTTTTGTATTTGGCGGAATCAATAATTGAGTCGGGTTCATACTTGCATGACATGGGGTCGATTTTGGTATACAACCACTATAGCCTCTAGGTATACCCTTGTTACCCCACAAGGCTAGTTGAGTTTTGAACCAATGGTGTTGCAAGAAAAAGAGAGATAAAGTTTATAGGGTACCCCGCGTAAAACAAAAATGATGGGTAGCTAGTTTTCTAACCCATAAAATGTATGGCTTGACAATTTTACTCCAATCGTCGCAAGTAGAAAATATACTATTGTTTAGCCAAATTCCTCATAAAAGATTAGGTTTACTTTACATTATCGACACCCTAGGAGTTGTGTAAAGTTTTTTTTAAAGATTTTTTTTTTTTTTAAGAAATGGTAAGAAGTTTATATTAAAAGGGTTGTGGATGACCATATAATGAGAAAAAATACATACATTTTGAATTTGCTCAAATTGTTTCTATGAGTTGAATAAGGAAACAAAATTCTTACATGACATATTTATATAATGCTTGAAAAATTGTTCCTTTAAAAATGTTATAACTATATTACCTTATATATTTTCCAAGCAACAAAATGCAAGTAAAATACATAAAAACAAGATAAAACTAAATGAAGTGGTGTTCACTATGGGCTTCCTCCATGAACTCATTATCTTGATCAGGGCCTTGAACATGCAGAATATGAGGTTGTTTCATGTTTCTTCCGATCAATTTTAAAGAATCTTATTATTAAAAGAGATTTTGATTTTTCAAAGTTAATAAAATCATTCATAAGAAAGTAAATTCAGAAAACAAATTTCATAAGGTACTTCTATGAGTAAAAAATGATGAGTTGCTAATTTTCTAATCCATCAAATGTATGGCTTAGCAATTTCTCTCGTGGTCAATGTTGATGATTTCCTCTTCATAACCACACATAAAATTTCACTATTATTGATTATATATATACTTACTTTTACTTTCTTCTTCATTTATAGCTTTCTCTCCATAAACCCTTTTTCATGACTTCCCTTATTTAATATATATTAAATAAGAATTGGCTCCTTATTTAATATATATTAAATTAAAATTGGCTCCTTATTTAATATATATTAAATAAGAGTTGGCTTACAGGGAGAAAATCATAAATGAAGGACTAAGTATATTTAATATATATTAAATAAAAATTGGTTTACGAAGAGAAAGTATTAAATAAAGGAGTAAGTATATTTAATATATATTAAATAAGAATTGGTTTTGGAAAAAAATCATAAATGAAGGAGTAAGTATATGTATAATAAAGGAGGTGAACATATAAATTGTTTGATACTTTTTCTTGTCTTATGGTCTTTTTCCTTATAAGTTGGACTTTGATTTAATATATATTAAATAAGAATTGACTTATGAAGAGAAATCCATAAATGAAGGAGAAAGCTAGAGAAAGAGAGAGAAAATGATAGAAAAATTTTAGAGTATCTGTCACGTTCCGTCTTGTCGATCCCGCGCAAGGAAGGGAACATGACTAAAGTTATTGGTCTATTTTCAGGAACTCAGCCCCATTCATTAGATTCATACAAATAAAAACACATGTGTATGCAAATGTATAAATCTATTAAACACAATGAAAGTAAAATTCTTCTACACACAAATATATCATGCATCAAATAAAACAATGCAGAAGTAAAACACATAAAAAATACTTATCTTGATTGCGAAGTTGCCTCAAGCAACTAGCTACGTAGCTGCAACGTTCCACCCATCCATAGGCTAGTTGTGTTTGTTCGGGTACATAGGGTACTCCCAAAAAACTGAACACCTAGAGCAACCACTTCACAAAAACAGATCACAGATCAATACACCGATGTTTTGACATGGTTTAAACCCTCGTGAGGGAAACACTCCGCGGCCCTGGCCAAATAGCTTCTACGGAGCAATTTATCATGCAAAGAAAGAAAGTTACAAATGAGCTTCTCATAATCGATCAACTTTCCAATGACCCTCCATGCTCTTTAAATAGAGATCATGGACCAATCGGGTGTTAAGCCACGGATCAAGGGTAGGTATGATATAAGAGAAGTTGAGTCATCGAATCACAACATATCGTGATTGTCGAATTAAATATTTACAAATGCATACTAATGCATACTAAAGAAACACACTTTTCCTAACGGATATATTACACAAGTTGATCTTAACTAACTCCTAGGTGTCTAAATATCCTAACATCCCCACTTAAGAACAACTTGGGATAGGATTGAAAGATTTACAAAAGTGACACTATTAGGAGAAGGAAGAAGGCATTAGAGCCTACCCCCCCTTAATGACAAATTCCTTAACTCCTAACATAGATCAAAGTTTAGAAAACTTCGTTTCTGTAAGAGACTTGATGAAGATGTCTGCAACTTGATCATCTGTAGGATAAAAGAGCACTTCAAGAACACGATCATGAACAAGATTTCTGATGAAGTGCATATGTAGCTCAATGTGTTTGCTGCGTTGATGTAGGACTGGATCTTTGGCACGCTTGATGGCACTTTGATTGTCGCACCAAAGTGGAGTAGGATGCTGCTGCTCGAATCCAAAATCTGAAAGGATCTGTCGAAGCCATAAAGCTTCATGACTGGCATTAACTGCGACTCGATATTCTGCCTCTGCTGAAGAAAGAGCAAGAGCTTGTTGTTTCTTACAAGCCCAAGTAATAGGTCTAGATCCCAGACTGAAAACATAACCTGCAGTAGACTTTCGATCATCAGGATCGTCGACCCAATCTGAATCAGTGAAACCAACCAACAAAGTTTTCCCCCCTGTACTATAATGAATCCCAAACTAAATTGTACCTCGAATATATTGAAGTATTCTTTTAGCTGCTTTCCACTGACTTTCATGAGGTGTTTGCATATAACGACCAACGATAAAGGAAAGGTCAGGACGGGAATGAGTCAAGTATAAGAGACTACCAACAAGCTGATGATATAAGGTGGCATCTACTTCAGGTGAAGTACAAGTGGTAGAAAGTTTGACTCCAGACTGGAAGGGAGAAGGGGCTGCTGTACAATCTTCCATGTGAAAACGACGAAGAAGGTCACAAGCATACTTATACTAAGTAAGAAAGATTCCTTCTTTGGTTTGCAAGACTTGGAGACCAAGAAAATAATGCAAATGTCCTAAGTCTGACATTTCAAAATTTTGCTTAAGACTAGATTTCACATGGGTTATAAGCTTAGGGTCACTACCAGTAAGACTAAGGTCATCAACATATAGAACAAGTATGATGAGATAGTTTCCTACTTTCTTGGTATAGACATTGGGGTCAGAATGGCATCTAGAAAAACCCGTGTCAAGGAGAAAGCTATCCATTTTGGCATACCAAGCTCTAGGATCTTGCTTAAGGCCATATAAGGATTTATTAAGGCGGCAGACAAGGCTAGAGTTATTCTGAACATATCCAGGAGGTTTTTCCATGTAAATTTCCTCCTGTAAATCACCACGTAAGAAGGCGGACTTGACATCCATTTGATGGACTTCCCAGTTGTGTAACGCTGCAAGGGAAAGAACAAGGCAGATGGAGTTCATTTTTGCGACAGGAGCAAAGGTTTCATTGTAGTCAATCCCTTCAACTTGGGAAAAACCTTTGGCAACTAACCTTGCCTTAAGTTTTTCAACACTTCCATCTTATGCATACTTAGTTCTATAGACCCATTTACATCTGACAAGTTTTCTTCCTTTTGGAAGAGGTACAAGATCCCAATTATCGTTCGCCATTAAGGAACGATATTCTTCATCCATAGTTGCATCCCAATCTAGATTTCCTGAAGCTTCTGCAAAGGTTTCTGGATCATGATTCTTAGAAACTTGAGCCAAAAGAGAAGAGGCTCGCTGAAACTGAGCACGTGTTCGATGTTGATCTCTAGGATCACCAGTAAGATCACCAACTGCTTCACATGTTGAACGGACCCATCGAGGAAGCACTTGTGTTGGTGCAACTGGAGGAACATGAGCAGGCGGAGGTGGATTTTCATCCTCACTGTCATCATCAAAAACTGGAGTTGGAAACTTGTAAAGGAAGTTGGAAGAAGAAGAAGAAGGCACAATCGTTGAATCAGGCTCGCAGGCCAAAGATGGCACAATCGCAAAGTTAGGCTTGCAGGCCAAGAGATTTTCATCAAATTTAACATCTCTTCTAATGATTACATCATGAGAATGTGGTTAAAGAAGTCTATAACCTTTTACATCTTCAGAATATCCAACAAATATGCACTTTTCACTTTTAGGCTGCAATGCTTTCCGTTTTTCATCCGGAATGTGAGCCCATGCTTCACTACCAAACACACGGAAGTGACTTACATCTGGTTTAATTTTACTCCATGCTTCTTCCGGTGTGATACCTTGTAATGCTTTAGTGGGGGTGCGATTAACTATGCAATTTGCACAATTAATGGCTTCAGCCCAAAATTGAAGACTTAGTCCCTTAGATTGGATCATACAATTAGCCATTTCTTTTAAAGTGCGGTTCTTCCGTTCAGCCACACCATTTTGTTGTGGTGTATATGGAACAATGTGTTGTTGTTGGATTCCTTGTTCAGTGTAGAAAGTAGTGAACTTTTTGTTAACATATTCTCCTCCATTGTCAGATCTTAACTTAATAATTTGATGACCAGATTGTTTTTCAATAAGGGCCTTGTAGGCCAAGAACCTGTTAAATACTTCACTCTTAAGTTTTAGGAAATAAACCCAAGTGTGTCTGGTGTAATCATCAATGAAAGTTAAGAAATATTTGAAACCATAAAGGAAGCAGATGGAAGAGGACCACACAAGTCACTATGCACAAGATCCAAGGGAACCGAGGCATGCCAATAGGCACGCTTGTCAAAACTGTCCCGATGATGTTTCTCGAGTACACAACCGGAACAAACCCCATCCCTGCAAGATACCATCGGAAGACCTATCACCATATTGTCTTTACATAGTTGTTGCAATGAGCGATAATTTAAGTGGCCAAATCGCTCATGCCAAAGTTTGCTCAAGTTATCACTCTGAGCAACAAAAACTGAAGGAAAAGGTGATGACCCAAAGTTGTTAAACTTGTACAACCTGGTAATATCATCAACAATTCCGGTAGCTAGGACCTATTGAGGATCTTTAAAATCCTTGATTACAACTTGGTGAGGTGTAAACGTCACAGTTTTACCTTCACCAGAATGAGTGATTTTATAGACTAATAACAAATTGCAGGAAATTCTTGGAACACATAGTACATCACTGAAATGACCATTATCTACTGGAACTGTTCCAGCTCCTACAACACTTAGAGATCTATCATCACCAACAAATATTTGTTTGGTGTTACATTCATGCATAGTAGAAAAGATGGCTTGATCCTTAGCCATATGATAAGATGCTCCAGAATCAATGAGCCATTCATTTGAAGTAGAAGAAGAAGATGCATTATAAGAATAACCAGAAGCACAAAGTGCATGTCCATGAGAGGTAGATTCTGAAGGCGAATCTAGGCTGATGTGGTGCTTCTTCATTGTTGCTTCCAAAGTTGTCATCTTCTTGAAACACTTAGATTCATCATGATTATCTTTCCCGCAATAGTTGCAATGACGCTCAGTCTTCTTTCATTTTGGCTTGGATCCTTTGTCATTTTTTTAAAGAAGGAGCTGACTGAGAGGGTTTGAGACCCTTGTTTGACTTATTATTGCGAAAATTTTGTTTCTTGGGAGGCTTCGACTTTTCTTTCTGTTGGGACAATAAGGCTTTCCCAGATGTATCTACATTATTAATTATTCCAAGATGTATGAACTTATATTGCTCTCTAATCAAGGAATCACAAAAGGATTCAAGACTAGGCTCTTGATAGCTAGCTGCATTCAAGGATTCTTTCATGGAGTAAAATGTAGATACAAAAACAGAAATGCAGGTCCAAACTTGGAAATAATATGATAAATGCATTGTTTGTCTTCCCTCTTAATCTTGCTTTCTTCACATAAGAGTTTAAGAGTTTTGTACTTAGATAAATAATCTTGTATGCATGAAAATCACTTGGATTTAAAGAAATCAACTCATTTTCGAGTTGGTGACCTCGAATTTCATTGTGTTTACCAAACATAGATTCCAACTTGTCCCAAGCAGCATCAGGTTCATCAATTCCAGATATGTGGAATCGCAAATCAGTAGAGATTGACATCCCAATCAATCCACGAGCTTCGTCACATCTATTTGCCCATTTTATTTTCTTGTCATTATCAGTGGGTTTTGTTTCTTTCCCTGAGGTAATTCTGAAAAGTCCCATATTCCATAGAACATCCTCCATACGAGATTTCCATGAGAAATAGTTGGAATTGGTAAGTAGAATATCACAAGGGGCGGCCATACTGCAAATTAATGGCTATAAAAACAGAAACCAATAGTCTGGATGCGAAGAGCTAAAAAAAACAGGCAGTTTAAAAAAACGGCACTGAAAATTGACTCTGTATGATGAAGTTATGCTTGAACAAAGAAAAAGCTGAAGATGTCCCCAATAGTGGCGTGGTAGATAAAGAATGACTAGCTAAAAAAAATGACCCCCCTCTTCCCAAGATGAACCCTTGACAATCACTTTACAAGAAAGTTGCTTTAAGTGAATCACTTTTGTAAAATAAGTGATTTCACTTTTACAATGATGTTACTTTAAATAGTGCAACAATAAAAATGAACTTAAGTGACTCGCTTTTTATTTTTATTATTTAAGTGAGATGCACTTTTACAATAAAGTAACTTCAAAATAGAAATTGCATGCACTTTTTCTTTTAAAAGTAACTTCCTAAGACTTGAACTTAAGAGCTATTTAGGAATAAAGCAAGTTTGAACCAAGTGAGCTAGATTAAAATGTATGTAAAATATGGGAAGGAGGAAGGGTTTTTTTTTACTCTTCTTGCTCGATTTTCGTGCTTGCCTTTTTTCCTGCAAATCACACCATAAGCCAAAACCAAAAAACTTTCCATGCTTGTGGGGTTAGAGTTCGTTAGCTTTCCCAGAAAGTCTATGTTTTCTCTCTGTTTCTGATTTTCCGAGATCGCACAAAGTGCACGGCAAAGAGCATATGTAGCCGAGAAAAACCCTTTTCCCTTTCTGTTTCTGATTCGCCAAGATCACACAAGGTGCACAGAAAATAGCATACGTAGATAGAGAAAGCAACAATCCGAAACTAAAAAAAATCGTAATAATAAAAACTGATAAATTATGAGATTTTTTTTTTTTAAACAGAAATAAATAAAAAGTGTCACTGTAACATTATACCTTCAGATCTGATGAAATACGCGTTTCTGAAGCAACCGGGAACCGTTTTCGATCAAACAAAAACTATTTACCAATGGAAACGGCGCACTGGACGCAATGGAAAACCTCCCATAGCTCAGAAATGCACAGAAATACTAGAACTAGAAACCATTTCAAGTTTCGATAACAACAGTTCAAGATCTAGATCATAACCGGAAGCGGCTCTTCATAAAAACTCTGATACCATGTTCGGGTACATAGGGTACTCCCAAAAGACCGAACACCTAGAACAACCACTTCACACAAACATATCACAGATCGATACACCGATGTTTTGACGTGGTTTAAACCCTCATGAGGGAAACACTCCATGGCCCCAACCAAATAGCTTTTACGGAGCAATTTATTATGCAAAGAAAGAAAGTTACAAATGAGCTTCTCATAATCGATCAACTTTCCAATGACCCTCCATGCTCTTCAAATAAAGATCATGGACCAATCGGGTGTTAAGCCACAGATCAAGGGCAGGTATGATCTAAGAGAAGTTGAGCCATCGGATCACAACATATCGTGACCGTCGGATTAAATATTTACAAATGCATACTAAAGAAACACACTTTTCCTAACATATATATTACACAAGTTGATCTTAACTAACTCCTAAGTGTCTAAATATCCTAATAGTGTTCATCAATCTCTGAACACAACTGCCACCCCTGAGCTGGACATCATTTCTACAAGGAAGGGGAACACTCAAGCTCATGCATATCCAAATAATCATCACAGATAAGCCAATCCAGTCCATAGTTGGGTTTATCAGGCCAAATGTGAACCCTCTTCTATTTTTGGATGCTTGCACTCAAGCTCAAGCCAAAACAAGGGACACCCACAACTCATGCCAAATCTATCTTGCAAACACACATATATTACACAACTGTTGGGCATGAAAAAAAAACGCTTTAGCTATGGGGTGCCCAAAATGAAATTGCCATGGGCTTTTCCCAAATCGTGGCACAACAAAATCGAATTTTGGTATGGGGAAATAACCACACAGAGGAAAACGATTTCTCCAATAGATATATGATCATTAAGTGGGCCAAAACGGCCTCTATGGACCCCAAATCGATTTCCCCTTCCTTCCCACAGTTCTGCAACACAAAAATGACTTCCCAACTGTGGAAAATGAGGGGAAATAAGGGGAAAACGTGAGGGAAAACGCCCAGGAAGCTCAGACTGCATGAGGGAGCAAAGACAATGGGTGAAGAATGGCTTGGGGAGTAATTTTATGGGTGTTTTTTTGCTCAAGAAGCCAAAATACGATTTTCCCAATTGATGGCTTGCCCATACAGGAAATTGGGACACACATACTCTCTATTTCCAAAAACATTAACTTCCTCAACCAACTCTTGGAAGAATTAAATGATTGGGTGCATAAGTCAAAATGGGTAGTTGAGGGTTTATGGGTTCTCTCATTGACACTTGGATTGACATTAATGACTCCAAGGGTTTGAATATTTCCCTCCCAATTCCTTGTAAAAATCATGCCCCCGTACTCTTGTTGCATTGCATTGCATAGCTAGTTGTGGGTATTTTATTAAAATGCATATTTACATTATGTTTACAATTTCCATTGTGCTTGGCTAGCACGCAAACCATATGCATCAATTTTTAACACTAAATCGATGGCGGGGCCTTGGCCTTGAGCTCCTCACCATAATTTTATAATAATATTACATCATTTACATTTTAATGCAATGGGGTCAAAATCAGGATATTACAGTATCCCTATGTAGAAAATGATGGATAGTTAGTTTTCTAACCCGTAAAATGTATGGCTTGGCAATTTTACCCCCAAGCCAATGTTGATGATTTCTTCTTAATAGCCACAAGTAAAATTTCACCAATGTTGATTGTTTTTCTTTTCCATGAAAGACACATTCTAAATCCCTTTACCTAAATATTCAAATGAAAATAACAAGTTATAATTTTATTGTTTTATATTTTATGGAATTAGTAATTGAGTCGGGTTCATACTTGCATGCCATGGGGCCGATTCTGGTCTACTACCACTATAACCTCCAAGCATACCCACACTATCCCACTAGGCTAGTTTAGTCAAGGCTAATTGAGTTTTGAACCAATGATGTTGCAAATAGTTCCTTAATAGTACACCTTATAGCCAACTGAACTAAACCCTGAAGGAAACAAGTTATTATAATTAATTAAGATTCTCATTATTTAATTATAAGTGATATGATTTTAAAGTTATATATCTTTTTGAGAAAGAAAACTCTTTTAATTAAAATAATTGAAAATTTTAAAGTTTATAAATAATGATAATAATTTAATTTTAAAGTTATAACTCATTTATACATTAAATTAATAATGTATATTTAATTATTGTTGTGGTGAATTTTATGTACATTTCACCTATTATCATAAACTCTAATTAATGTAAAATAGAAAATAAATGAGTCCATAAGTGAAATATAGAGATAATGTTAAGCCCTAAAAGTTGGCATATTACTCCTTATATTGTGGCCCATTACATATTATTGATGTCGGCTTGGGTGTATTGGTGGTAACTGTCATTAGTATTATTATATTAGTTACGTCGGCTTGGGTCCATTAGTTGTAATTGTTACTCTTTGTCTCCTATATATAGGAAGGAGACATTTTCATTTGAATCATCTCACCTTGTCTTGTCTTATGTACTTAGTACATTGTATAAGGAGGTTTCCCCCTCAAAGAGGCTTTCTATTCATCTATTTTCTTCATTATTAATGTGTATATTACTTTTTTTGGTCTCTTTATGCTCTTTTCATGCTCTTTTGGGGAATTTGTTGCTTAACATTTGGTATCAGATCTTGGACGCTTCCAAAACAAGACATCATGGAATTTTCTCTATAATTTGTTTTCTACAAAGATTCAAATAGTGAAACTTGGAACACATCTAGAAAACAAGCCAAGCTATCTATTTTAAAAATTTTAAATCCTAACTCATTACAAGTTCATAGTTATTCCCAGTGGAAGTTAGGGTTTCTGACTAGTCCAAAAAATAGTCTAAAATAGGTGTTACCGGAAAAATGGTTATATTTGGGGCATGCTAGATCCAAATTGAGTGAGACATATTGAATCAGCAAGAAGAAGAACTAAAGTATCTGTGATAGAAATTTCATACTCAAATCTAAAAAAATTGGACATGTGGAATTCCGTACACTTTTGCTCTTCTAAAAGGACAAAAAACAACAAGTGTTGGGAGATTCACCATAGTTTTTTATTGGCACATGAGAATTAGTTCAAAACTACAAAATTGAAGAGAGGACATATTAGGCTACCACAGGAAGAATTTTCAGACTTAGATGAGCCAAGATTTTAGGATTTCCTCAATTGGAAATTAGTATTCAAATCAAGGTTAAAAAAGATATGTCATTTTAAATTTTGAAATAAAGTTTAGTAGAGGGATCTATTTGAGGTGAACACAAGGTGTGATATATATTTATATTGTTCAAAATGCCACCAAAATATAGAGGAAAAAATCATACTCCAATCAAGCCACCTAAGGATTCATCCCTGACCTACGATGAAAGTGAAGATCTATCTTTCCGAGTGTCCAAGTTGGAAGATATGATTAAAGGGTCTGTGAAAATGATTGATTTAATTTAATTTAGAGGAGAATATTATGGGACATACGGAGAATAATATGGCAAAAAATATGAGAATGATTTCTAATCTCATACAAAATTCAAAAGAAAATATCCCTACAGGTGATGATGGTGTCCATGTTGAGAAACCTTCCATTAATACAAATATTCATAGAAGAATTGATTCTAATAATGGAAGTAACCTGGGATGGTCCCCAAGGAGTATCCAACTCCCCAAGATTGACATGTTGAAGTTTGATGGAAAGGACCCCATAACATGGATATTCCAGATGGAGCAATTCATTGATATACACCAGGTGACAAATCTCCAAAAGGTACCTATTGCATATTTATATTTAGAACCTAATCAGTTTGTGTGGTACCAATGGATTTGTGAACGCAAAAATAACTTCATCATCTCTTGGTCCATTTTTACAGAAGAGTTGATATCATATAATGATGATGTTAAGAGCAATTCCTTCTTTACATAATTGATAAATCTAAGGCAAAAAGGTCTAGTAAGAAAGCACATTCAATAATTCCAAAAGTTGAGTCACGGAGTGGACAACATACCAGATGATAAATTGTTGGATCTCTTTATTGGAACCTTGAAGGATAACATCCAACATGAGGTGCACCTCTTCGAACCAAAATCCTTAGAGAAGTATTTCATGGTGGCAAGGAAGGTTGAAAGTAAAGATACAGCGATGGCTACTAAAAGGACCACTTCTAACACATATAGAGAGAATAATGTTCCTTCTTCTAACCCACCTCAAAGGTTGACACCCCATCGACTAGATGAAAGAAGAGAAACAAGTCTATGCTTTAATTGTGACCGCAAGTACATTAAGGGGCATAAGTGTGGTGAAAATAAATTATTCTATATAGATTGTGAATAGGAAGAAACAAAAGAACGGGAACCATCTCAAGCTAAAGAAATAGAATAGATTACTCCTAAATATATTACTCCCACCATATCTTTTCATGCATTGGCTAGAATTAACACTCCCCAAACTGTGAATATCGAATGATATTTCAAAAAGAAAAAGGTAACATTGATGATTGATTCTGGTAGTACTCATAATTTCATTCATTGTAAACTAGCCAAAGCTCTCAATTGCTTTGTATATCCAGCACCATAGTTTCAAGGAATTATTGCAGATGGAGGAACTATCAATTGATCATGGAAATGTCATAATATCAATCTTACTATGGGGGAATGTGTATTGAATAGTCCAATGATTGCTATCCTAATGGGTGGTGCTGATGTTGTCTTAGGGGTTCAACGGTTACAATCACTGGGAGCAATGGATTTTAATTTTCAAGAAATTTTTATGAAATTTTCATGGGAAGGAAAATAATTTGAATTAGGGGTATCACAGTGAATCCAAGCAAGGCGATAAGCTCTAATGGTATGAAAAAATTGTTGAAAAGGGGACATCAAGGTGTAATTGCACAATTAGGCTCACTAGATGTTAAAACATCTAAGCTCCCTATTCCCACGGATCTCCAAAGGGTCATTGATAAGCACTCCAAGGTATTTGAAGATATTCCAAAAGGTATTCCACCCGCTTGAGATTTTGATCATGTTATTCACTTAATTCCAGGAAGTGTTCCTCCTAACATCAGACCTTACAAATACCCTTATGGCCAGAAGAGTGAGATTGAGCGTATGGTTGAAGAAATGTTAGAGGATGGCATAATTAGGCTTATCCAAAGTTCTTACTATGAACCAATGGTAATGGTACACAAGAATGAGGGATCATGGTGTATGTGTCCAGATTACAAAGAGCTCAACAAGATCACCATTAAAGATAAGTTTCCCATTCCCCTCATTTATGAATTGTTAGATGAACTACATGGAGCAACTTACTTCACAAATTTGGATCTCCGTTCAGTGTATCATCATATTAGAATGAAGGAAGAAGACATCCCTAAAACAACATTAAGAACTCATGAAGGTCATTATAAATTTATGGTCATGCCTTTTGTCCTTACAAATGCACCTTCCACATTTCAAGGTTTGATGAATTCCATTTTCAAGCCCCTCCTTAGAAAATTTATGTTAGTATTTTTTGATGATATACTAATCTATAACAAGTCTTGGGAAGAACATGTCCAACATGTTAACAAGGTGCTACAACTACTAAAGGAGCAACAACTATATGAAAAACCTTCCAAATGTTTTTTTGGGGAAAAGGCGGTAAAGTATTTGGGTCGTATTGTATCTCATGAAGGTGTCAAGGTAGACCCTAACAAAATTAAAGCCACGATGGACTAGCCGATTCCCAAATACTTGAATAATATTAGAGAATTATTAGGTTTCACAAGGTACTACCGTAAGTTTGCTCAAAACTATGGAAGAAAAACAACACCTTTAACAACATTATTGAAGAAGGAATCATTTTCTTGGACTCCAGAGGCAACTCAATATTTTTAACAACTTAAAGAGGCAATGTGAAAATCTCTTGTTTTGACCACACTAGACTTCACAAAAACCTTCATTATGGAATGTGATGCCTAAGGAAATGAATCTATGCTTATTATAATTCAAGAAGGACAGCCCCTTGCTTTCGAAAGTCGACCAATCAAGGGGAAGAATTTACAAAAACCCATCTATGAGAAGGAAATGATGGAAATACTACATGCACACTTAAGCAATGACATCCTTACCTAATAGGTACACACTTCAAGGTCAAAACATATCATGATAGTATTAAATACTTCTTGGAATAAAGAGTATATTCAAAAGAGAAACAAAAAATGGGTAACCAAGATGTTGGTATATGACTTTGAAATCATCTATATAAAAAGGGAAACATAATGTGGCGATGGATGCACTCTCTAGAAAAGATAAGGATGTTGAGGTGTTACCTTGTGTGAGTTCGATTATACAACCCGATTGGGTAGTAGAAGCAAGGGAAGAATGGAAGAATGACCAATTTGTGTGGATACTCATTCAAAAGCTACAAAAGGATCCCAGTGTATCATATACTTTTGTGTGGAAAAATGATTCGCTATGGTATAACGATCGCTTATATATATGTAAGAACTCCCAAATCAAACAAAAGACCCCTTTGGAATTACACACCTCTCCTATTGGTGGGCACTCAGGATTCCTAAAAATGTACCACAAGGTCAAGAAGGATTTTTTTGGGAAGTTCTTAAATCTAGTGTTCAAACGTTCATGGTAGAATGTTTGGTTTTCCAACAAAATAAGGTTGAAACAATTAAGATCCCAGGTCTTTTACAACCATTAGAATTACCTTTTCAGCGATGGGAGGAAGTCTCAATTGATTTTATCATAGGTCTAACCAAGTCAAAAGGGAAGAATGTTATTATGGTGGTTGTTGATAAACTCACAAAGTATGCACACTTGTGTGCACTCTCTCACCTTTTAATGCAAGTATAGTTGCTGCAACCTTCATGGAATTAGTTCAGAAGTTACATGGAGACCTGAAGATTATTGTCAGTGATCGAGATCCAATTTTCACTGGAAAATTTTGGACTAAACGATTTTCTTGTCTGGGTACCCATTTGGCTCACAAATCATCCTATCATCCTCAATCCAATGGGAAAACTGAGATATTGAACAAATATTTGGAAGGATACCTTCGCTGCATTACATATGACAAACAAACACATTGGGTGAAATGATTATCTTTGGTAGAATGGTGGTACAATGCTTCCTTCCATACGTCATAAAAAATGTCTCCATTTATGGCACTTTATGGGTACCATACTCCATCTATCACATCTCCCTTAAAAGGAAAATGTAAACTTTAAGTTGTGGAAGATCACCTAGAGAACTAGCAAGAAGTTCTCCAGTTATTGAAGGACAACTAGGCTATGTCAAAAAATAGGATGAAGCAACAAGCAGATCAACATCCCAATGAAAGTAGTTTTGAAGAAGGGGATTAGGTATTTATGAGGCTGCAACATTACAAACAGATGTCCCTCAAGAAACTAAATAAAGACAATAAATTAACACCCAAGTACGATGGTCCTTATAAAGTGTTGCCAAATATTGGTAGTATGGCTTACAAATTAGAGCTCCCTTCATCTTCAAGGGTACACCCAGTTTTCCATGTTTCTTGCTTAAAGAAGGTAATAGGAAACAAGATTCCAATTCAAACTATCTTATCAGAGCTTGATGAAGAAGGAAAAGTAATATTGGAGCCTGAATAGATCACAAAAAGAAGGACCAAACAAATACGCAATCGTGCTATTACTGAGTACCTCATTAAGTGGAAGAACTTACCAGTTGAAGATTCGACAAGGGAAGATGAGTCCTTCATACAGAAGCATCCATAACCAATCAAGCATTGAGGAAAACACTTTTCTGAAGGGGAGGGGCATGTTAATCCCTAAATGTTGGCACATTACCGCTTATATTGTGGCTCATTACATATTATCGATGTTGGCTTGGGTGTATTAGTGGTAATTGTCATTAGTATTATTATATTATTCATGTCGGCTTGGGTCCATTAGTTGTAATTGTACCTCTTTGTCTCCTATATATAGGAAGGAGTCCTTTTTATTTGAATCATCTCATCTTGTCTTGTCTTATGTACTTAGTACATTGTATAAGAAGGTTTCCCCCTTGAAGATGCTTGCTATTCATCTCTTTTCTTCATTATTAAGGCATGGATTACTCTTTCTAGTCTCTTTATGCTATTTTCATGCTCTTTTGGGGAATTTGTTGCTGAAAGATAATAATATAAGTAGTAGTTATGGAAACAAAAAAAACAATTATTAAAAAGAATAGAATGTGATCATATTATGATTAATATTAATATTAAAAAAGAAGGGAATTAAGTTAAAACCAGTATAGATCCATCTAATTCCGGTTCTACGAAGTACCGAGAGGGATCAAATCCCTTGAGGTGAAAACCTTTCCTTCACTTTTTTCACTCAAAAAACTGGTTTTCATCGAAGATACCATTTGTGAAAATGCGGTCTTTTTTATCGGGATGGTTCTTGTATGCATATGAACTATTCTACTCAAGTTACATTATGCAGATGAACTATTCTACTCCATGCATAAGGAAAATAATTTCATGTGTATAACATATCGAAGAGAGTTGAACTTCACATACCTTTTTTCTTCCACAGATCTAAACATACCCAAATTTCTGAATTTTTTCTTTGGTAGAGTTTTCGCAGACCTGAATTTCCCTTCTTCCGTAGAGTAGAATTCATATTCGTGATTTATTTTGTTAATTCTACCCATATTTCCTTTATATAAGATTGATTTAACCAATGTGATGCTTGCATTCGTAATTTTATTTTTATTTTTTTAATTTTTTTATGGCGAACATAAGTTTTTTTTTCATTTTTTAATTTAATGTTTTGGATAGATGAACACTTCCCCCACCTAGGCAGTAGAAATGCGCCTCTCGACGCAATTAATATATATATTTATATATATACAAATAAGAAATAAAGAGAAAATTAGATATTAGTTTTTTTTTGTTAATTTAATTATAAAACTATATTGAATATATTATTTAATAAGGAGTAAAATTTTGAAAATATTATGAAAAAAGAAATAGGATAGATAAAATAATAGAATAATGAGATTGTATTAAATATAAATAGAATATAAACAATATTTTATTGAATATTTTTTTTAGATCTAGTGGATTCAGAATTGGTCGAGATTATATAAGTGAGCCCTATTTTCAAATTCAATTTTTTTTTATTATAGATCCCAGGCTAGTTCCAACCACCCATAAGCAAATTCTTAGCAAGAAGCTTATGATTTAGCAAGGGACGAGATGTTTCGAGGCGCACTCGAGAGGACCTTTATCCTATGGGGCATATAGCCTTCTAGCCTTATCACAATGGACCATGTCTCATTGAGGATTTGAACTTAGTTGGAGAGAGTACGAAACTTACCTCCACGCCATTTGAGCTATTACCCATCAACAATATTTTATTGAATATTAATATAATATTGGAAGATAAAAGTATAAAAATAGTAATAAATTAGGAGAAAAAAATGAAAAAATAAAAAGGAAAAAAAATAAGATTAGAAAAAAAATAAAGGAAAAAATATTTAAAATTGAAAGTAAATACATTAGGAATAATATGAAAATAATGAAAAAGAGAGATATTTAAAAAATGAAGGAAAAGGTAAAGATTAAACATTGAGTTATTACAAAATCAATGAAAACAACCACCTACAAGTTAAATAACTAGTTGATGAAGGATAGAAGATTAGAAGATGTATAAAAAAAGATAGATGAAAAATTAGTAGACAAAAGTTGATAAGAGATAATTTCAAAAAAGGATGAGGAAGGAAGGGAAATAAGAATAAATAAAGTAAGAGATAAAAGGATAAGGGAGAGAAATATAAAGTAGTTTATTGTCGAAGACAATGGATGATAGGATTTCGTGAAAGGCTAAGCTTATAGCCATTTTCTCAGTTAAAATTGTTAGGATATTTTTCGTATCATTCTACAATCCTTAAACTTAAAACACAAACCAAGTATACATAGATTATAATGCAACAAACTATATACAAGAGACATTTGAAATGTAATAATGCAGAATATACCATTGTATTATGATAATCAAAGAGAAAAGCGATGCTCACTTGATTCTTGAGGTGGGGTGGCCTTTTACTTGAGTAGAGCTCCAAACACAAAAAATACTCAATAAAACATTCCTTAGTCTCCTATCTCTTTAAATAGGATCTCAGTAGAAAATCTCTAACTATTTATGGTCCCATCATTACTGAATACCAACTACCTAGTGGAATTTATTTAAGTAAAGGTGACCCTTTTACATTGAATACCTATCCATTACTATCTCTAGTGGTCCTTTATTCAAGGAATATGACCACATACATTAATTGACTAACTTCTAGGTATCCTAAAGTAGGGAGGTTAGTGTAGGGCCCTAAAATTCCCTCCCCCTTTAAGAGAAACATTGTCCACAAGGATGAATGTGAGGGAATTGTTGCATAATCACTACGGGTTCCCATGTGGCCATCTTCTGGCTACATATATTTCTATTAGATTAGGACTTATTGGTTTCCATGCTAGTGCAATTGATGCTCTTTGGTCTCCTAATTTGCTTCTGAATGGAGCAAAATGGATCTCTCTTCATATAGTTATGGTAAGTTGGTTAGCACTTTGTAATTTGATCCCACAACCTTCTTGAGATAATACACATGAAATATTGGATGGATATTGGAGTGGTATGGAAGAGCTAGCTTGTACCTGCCACTCATCCAATGCACTAGATAATATTATAGGGTCCATAAAACTTCAGTGCTAGTTTCTAGTGGATTTTATTGTTGAGTGATATTTTTTTTATAAGCTTGAATGTGAAGAATCAATTAATACCCTTCTACAAAAGAATGCTCTAAGTGATATCGTTCAGCTTGTTGAATAATCATTATATTTTGAGCCATATTCAAATTGTCCTTAAAAGTGCAAAGAATGGATTCTCTAGTGTGAAGAGTGTTGTTCATTGAATGAACTTGGGAGGTGTCGAGTAAATGGGAAGCCATTGACTAAGGTTTTTGGCCATATATTGCTTCATATGGTGTCACTTTGGTAGCTTCATGATAAGTGGTATTATACCACCATTCTACAAGAGGAAGCAATTGTTCCCATTGGTGTGGATTTTCCAAAGCGAAGCATCAAAAATAAGTTTCTAAGTAGTTATTGACCACTTTTGTTTGATCATTTGTTTGGGGGTGATATGTTGTGCTTAGGTGCAACTAGTTACCTTGAAGTTGAAAAACTCTTGCTAAAAATTTCTAGTGAATGCAGGTTCCCAATCCGAGACAATGCAAATGGGAATGCCATGTAACTTAAAAATCCAATCCATGAAGACTTGGGCAATTGATAATGGGATAAAAGGGTGTGACAAGGCAAAAAAATGAGCATACTTGGAAAAATGATTGATTACCACCACGATGATTGATTTGTTACCAAATATAAGGAGTCTCATTATAAAATCCATAGAGATGTCAATATATATATGTGTTAGGATCTATAGTGGTTGCAATTCCCTTTGAGACTTCATTGTCTCACCCTTGTGTCTTTAGCAAGTGTCACGGGCTGCTACAAAATTTTGGATGCATGTTTTCATGCCTTCTGAAAAGAATAGGTGCTTACCTCTTTCATAGGTTTTATTAAAGGTGTAACATCTCAAAATTATTACCCAAAATTACACGCATAAATTTTTTTGAAACAATGATTATGTCTCTTGATCTTGTTCGTTTATCTCCATCTTACTAGAAGAATGTAAGACTGTAGAAGTGACTTATTGTCGTTGATGTTTTTAACTATCTAGATTGAATTTATGTATTAATTTTAACCCTATGTTTGCAAGACTTCGTGTTCATGTTCTAGGGTTTGTTTCTGCTCTTCGTATTCATGGTAGAGTTCGTGCCTTGTTTCATGCCTCCAACAGGATAAATGTAGCTCATAGCTCATTATTTGTTTACCATTCGTTGTGTCTTTAACTCCGATGAGTATATAGAGGAGAGAAGCCAATAGTTGCATGGGGTGCCAGTAGTGGAGATAGAAATGGTGTTGGCTCACATCAATCTTGAAAATACTTGGTACCATTTGTTGTTCATAAAAGTACTTTATGTACAAGAAAATGTCAATATTTTCATATTTTTAAAATTACTCAATAAAAAAATTTCTTCTACATTTTGAAATAAAATGAATATTTGAAATCAGAAATTTCATTTTAAGTCCCATCTACTTTAAGTCACATCAATGTTCACCTATTGGTCCCAAGCAAAAATACACTATGGTGACATTAGGACTAGACAACTTGTAACTTTGTGGCTGACATGGAATCCATTTGAATTCGTCACACCTCAAGACCAATATGGTTAGATAGAGAACACGTTAAAGTATATGTCATAAAAATTTGGAGGAAAAACAAGCTCGGGAAGATGAAAAATTAAGTTACGTAAAAAAGGGTAAAAAAAACGCTCACTTATTGGCATCCCTCCCCTAACAATGTTGCGGTGGTACTCAACCTTGCTTTCAGGATTTTCATAGGCGATGTGGCTCCCTTTATAGTCTTGTGTAAGGTAATGTATTTCTTTTCACATCTTTGTTTCTTCTTTTATTTATTCGCAGACTTCTTTTTACAAGATAATGATATATTAATGCCTTTGTTTTGCTGCTATAGGCGATGATATTTTCTATAAGACGAGGGTATGCATGATTGAGGAAGAAGAGAGTAGTTAACTCCGGTAAGCCTATCCTTCCTCAGCTTTTTAATCAAAGGAATATATAGTTGAGTTCAAGTCCTGTGCATTTTTAGTCCCTGCTCCGCAGGGATATTGTTTCAAAACTTATAACCCAAAGTTTTCGAAATTTTTATTATTAAAATAAATTTGCGAAATATCAAAAATATTTTTAGAAATTTTCAAAATTAGATTAATCAATTTTCTGATTGGTGCATTGCAGAGATTTGACAATTTTTCCTTGTTGTGCAAAATATTTATTCAACTATAAAAATTAATTAAAAATATGAAATTGAGAAAAAATAAAAACTTTCCACGTAAACTCTGGCCAAAGTCATTCATTTAATATATATGTACCAAATAAACACTTGGCATCGATCATTAATTTACTACATTTAATGCGATCAATAGATTTGACATTAAATATTAAAAAAAACCCTGCCTTGTCCAACAAATTCAAGTCTGCATATTCGAGTATTAATTTGTGGTTCAAGTCTTTCACTCGAAGGTTTATGTGCTAACAAACCCTAGAACATATCTAACTAAATATGCAATGACATTTATGGCCTTAACCAAACTTGAAACAACTTTTTTACACATTCTACCCAGCATTAAACAATATAACACAGAATTGAACAATATTATTAGTTTTCCATTGAACGACATTTTAGATTATTAGTCCTTGATAATTGATAGATGGTTAATAATTAGACTGACTACCATATTTTGTACAACTATTGGAATTGTCAGTGTTTCACAGGGCTTGTTCTTTTATTCGCTCCTTGATATAGACCCTACAAAGGTAAAGCCACCAGTAGCCTTAGCAGCTGATGATCTGTTTTTCGATAGAGTCTTTAAGAAGATGATTAACGAGATCAAGAGCCAGTAACACATCAAAGTAATAGAGTCACCACTTTACTTTACCTCTCTCGATGTACGATCACAAAATAAGCAATGAAAGTAGCAAATGGAGAAGAAAGAAGTGCCCACAAATAACAAAACGATGAGTCAAACCAGGAGAAAGCATAGATAAAGGTAATGCCATAAGCTTGTTTCTTAATTGTGTTCAGACATAGTACACTTGGAATAAGGTAAACCTTCTATTTCACACTGCAAACTACCTCACTAGAAACTAGACTTGTTGGATGTTTTTGCTGGTATAGACCCGCATTTGTTGAAACTAGATTGTGGTTTGGGGTTACTTAACACTCTGAAATAGCAAACTGTTTGTTCTATATGGTATAAACTTAAGATCACTAGATTACAATGGAAAGGTATGATCTGATTTATATTGCTTCAAGAGATATTTATGGTGGTGAAGATTCCATTTCAGTAGATTTATGAAAGGAATTAAACATGGGGCATGTGACTACCTGCTAAAACCAGTGTGCATAGAGGCTCTCAAAATCATATGGCAACAAGTAATTTGGAAAAAAAGCGTATTGAATCAAAGGAATTGGAGCATTCGGACAATGTAGATGACAATGTTAGGCATAAAAAGGATCAGATGATGTGGAATATGCATAATAAGTAAACGAAGAAAATAATGGCATGTGAAAACATTCAAAGAAAAGGAAGGAAGCGAATGAAGATAAAAATGATGGTGAGTAGGATAGATGATTTATCTAACCTGGAAAAACCATGAGTTATCTAGTTTGTTGAGCTCCATAAGAAATGCATTGTGCTGTAAACCTGCTACCGATTGATATTAAGGACAATTGCCATCTCCGTTAAATATTTTCTCGAACTCATGAATGTTCCAAAGAGAATACTCGATGACAGATTGGTGCAGAGTTATGGATGACAGGGAGTATCTTCAGTCAACAAACGAAATAGAAGTTATTTAATTTCCCCGCTATGCTTAATGGATAAAGTGTGCATGGACCAAGCTCAATGGCCACTTTGTAGCAAGCATCATCTCCGGACTTGAATTGCACCCTTGGAATTTTCTTCTCCGTTGATGTTCTTCAAATTCTATGAAGAACTCACTTTAAGCTTATGATCGGCGATTGACTGTTAGGATTTCAGACTCTTGGAACCCTGGATTTTGCACAATTTCATCTTCTAAATATTACATCAAAGTCTTTGTGGCTGCAGCATTGGTCGGGTCTGGTCTTTCGTTTATAGGTCGTGTTGAATACATTATAATAGAATGGAAAAGACATTGGGTTTTTTAAATTGCCAGTTGTATGTAGTGCATGTTCAGGCTATACGTGGTAGCTAATTGAAAGTGCATGCTCAGCTGCGTGGTGCCTAGGATGTGCATGTTAGAAAATAGCTTTATCAGCCGCTCAACAATGGGTCCCTCGAAACACTATCTAGCAGCATTCATTTTGTATTCAAGAAATAAAAACACATTCAGCTTACTCCACAAATGACTTAAGCATTCAAGAAATATAATATTGTTCACAATTAAGGTGCAGCCAAGTCTTTGTAAATTAAAACTAAACACGTTCAACTTTGAATCTCCCTCAAATGCTAAGGAAGAAAAAAAATTCACATCTTAAAATACTAATTTAAAAATCTATCATAAAATTTTGTAATATATATGTGTGTGTGTGTGTGTGTGTGTATAATGGATGGTATACAATTCTCAGCGATCCTTCCCCTCTAATTGCATTGCGTGCATCAATAATTCTCATATAGACGAGTTTCATGGAAGATGGAAGAGTTAGATAAAGGATGTAGACTTCCAACGCCCAACAACCGGCTCATACCTACTATTCAGCCCCTAAACCTATTGACTGACCGAGTTGAAAGAACAAAAGAAAGGACAACAAACAAATTAGCGGACAATGCCACTATGAAACCGGTATGCCTATTCCAGGTCCAAGTTTTCTAACAACAAGAGATGAGAATTTTTATAAAACAACAACCGGACCATTTTACCCCTTGCTTCCCATTGGTCACGTTCCCATTCAAGGGGAAGATACTGGAGCTGGCATCGATCAAATCGAAAAGAGTTTCATGGCAAGGATTAAGCTATATCTATTGGATCAGAAAGATTTGTGGGTAACTTGCTCCAACAAATTCAATAAAAAATCTGGTTAATTCAATAAAAAGATTTATTTGGATCAACACATGACCATGGAGGGAATTTGGGGCACAATACTCATCCATTCATCGAGCTTCGAAGTTATAAGTTGGGATTGAGCATAAACACTCATACATGGTACTAGTTTTATGCATGAACTTATTGGATTACTTTAGTGTTGCGGTCAACCATTATACATGGGACCTTATTGTCCCATACGACTTCAGCTTTATGTTCAACATTCATACATGAAACCCTGGTCTATGGTTTTACATCCTCACTACAAGTTTTGAGGGAAACACTTCCTGAAAGGGGATGGAGTGTTGGAATCCTCCATCCAAGGCCACAAAACTAAAACAAGTATCACTAAAAAATGCAAAAATCCATTATTAGCAAAGAACAATTGTTGGGAAACTACACCTTGCACACATGTGAAGCACTAGGTAAATTCGTGTGAAGTGTTGAGATATACCCTTGCATTTTATTTAGTGGGTGAACATGTAATATATAATCTTATGTGAATATTGGTAGATACGTCTGAATGACAACTTTTTATCTCTAGTTTTGGCCGTAAGGCCTGCCCAACGCAGAAGCTTGACCCATAACTAATACACTTAGCTTACAATCAAGAAGTGGTAGCCATAGTTGATATTCCTATTTTTTCAAACAAGTGAATGCAAGCGGGAAGTGCTTGTGGTACTTGGTATAGATGCATAACCTCCATTTAAGCCCCCCCTCGAAGGTACCCATCTTCACAAGTACTTGGCGCTTGGGTGATTGTTGCGTTGAAAGTAACCATAACCATCTCTTGTTCCTTTGCTAGTTGGACCTGGGCCCTAATCATCCCAAACTCACTTTCAAAAAGTCCTTTTTAAGCTTTTCACTTTATAGGCCATTTTTAGTAGAGTGCTTTGTGGTGAAAATCATAGACAACCTAGGTTTTTGAATGCACAAAACACACAAATTTTTGCTTGGTATCTACATAAAATACTTAGACTTTTTCCAACATTTCCCACGGCCCTAGCTATCTCTATGGAAGGGAATTTGCTACAACGCAGATCTTTCCTGTTACACTTCTATAGTTATTTAAAAAAAATTATACTCAAATAATAGTTGGTGATTGAGGTAAAGTTTCATTTCTCCCCTATAAGTTTTAAATTTTTAATGTCTAACTTTTATGTCCAAGGAAACATATTCATAACATCCAAAATGATTGTTTTAGTTTTTTTTAAAGATACAATATAAAGTTAAAAAGTTCATATGGAATCGATTAAGTATTTTCCACATTATTTAACAACATACATGAAGTCTTACTGAATTGGAGAGAAAATCTTTATAATTTTAATTACATTTTGTTTTTATGAGTGTGTTTTTGTTTTCTAATAAAAAGCTTAGCAACAACCACAAGGTATTGTGAGATAGGCTTTGATTTATTACCCCCTTTATTCGCAATGGATCAAGACTCTTTGAGCAATTTAATAATTATTATATGTCATTTTAGGATTTAAAGATAACAAATAATCTTAGTTATATTTGATAATTTGAATATTTTTTCATGATTTTCATATCAAATACAAATGACTAGAGATACTCGTCATATTTTTGCTTTCCCAGTCTTTACGATATTCATATGCTTACTTCTACTTCATTAGACTTTATAGACTTTATATTGAACTTTAAGACTATATTGTCTATTATATTGAACCATATAACATACTAAAACACTCTGCACATAAAGCAAGATGTGTGGGAGCTTGTCAAACTTACATTGGACATATAGTTAATTGTTGCAGTTTATTGTTATACTAAGCTACTTCTAAACATAATCTAGAAGCAGAGACTAGTTGCTTTGCAGCTATTTCCCTTGTTCCTCTAGTATTTTGCTTTAGAGTTTGCAAGAAAAAGCTTCGGACCTCTGTCCTGGAAACACGATTCTGGAATACATTTTTTTTTCAGGGGTTCTTGAAATGACCAGTCCATATCTTATGGCTCTTCGAGCCTTGTAACAATTGTTCATCATGGTAATAAATGTGTGTTGCAGGGATGTCTATCCCATTTTGGATTCGTGTATGAACAATAATGATTAAATGCTTTCTTGTATTTTATTTACGGGATCATCCTGTAGCATTCGAGCTGGTTCTTCTTGAGTTTGTTTTGAATATTAATATAATGTTAAGATATAGCCAATTCATTTGGTATTTTAATTTATTCAGAGCCATCGTGCTCCAAGCTTTGACGTTATCATGACTCATATAGTTGATTTTTGTAATGTTATATGAAGTCTCGAGCCTGATAACACGTTGATAGCTGGTCTAAAATCCTTTTATTTAAATATCAGCTTGAGTTAAGAATGATTGTCTATCTCATATTTAACGAGTTTCGATGACTGCTCTCTCTCAGCGTGTTTTGTCTTATCAATTATTCTTCATGTATTGGCCGAATCCTTTTGTATTTTCTCAGACAGCCTTATTTATTTGCCCGTGGAAAATATTGTGACCCTACAGGTTTATTCACTCTTTAATTTGAATGTGAATGTGATGTTTACACGATATTGTTTATTACTGTGTTAATATCGAATCGCCATGAATATTTATACATACTGTTCACTAGACTTATGCCATTTAGGGCTCAGTCTTATCATGTTATATATTCAAGCAGTTTATTTAACTTGTTTACTATAACCCACAGCTGGTATCGACTTGGTTAATTTCCTTGTAAGGATTCGATTATATTCATGCTCTGTAAATAAGTGTTTTTTATTTATTTTAAAGCCCAACTACATGTCCAATTTCGATTCTGGCGATTTGTTTGTCTAGATTTGTATTAACCTGTGAACTATGTCGAGCTTATGAATCTCTTGTATGGTTCGAGTTTATTCCTACTCTGTTTATGTAAATTTCTTTTATTTAAATATTATGTTTATGGGTAGTCTTGACCTACTAGTATGATATTGTATATAAAATGGTTTATGATGTTCCTTTTACATTGTGTATTTCTTCTTGCATTAATATTGCAGGTTTAATATGTTATGGTTGTAGCGAATCCCTAACATGGGACTTATGATGAGATTAACTCATTGATTATTTAATAATCTTGTTTGATTATAAAATATATCCCTCCCATGAACATAGGGTTTTGTGGCCATGCCAAGGGTTTAACCCTTACCCTATTGCGGTTGAGATTTAAACTATGAGTTTTTGGATTGGTGTTTGGATATATGATATCCATGCATTGACATATCAATGCCAACTTCTTGCCTTGGTTGTCCATTTATTTGGTGAGAACCATGACTAAAACTTTCAGTTTAGAAACCTTGGTTTCTATCTCATTGGGCATTTTGGGTGGGTCTATGATTTGGTTCTTAGTGGATACCATATCGCAAGTGTGGACCATGGTACCACTAAATATCATACAAAATGTTAACACAAAACTTATCTCGGTAAGATTAATTGTTCAATGGAGGTCTTTTGAGATATACCCTCAAATATTATATTTTTGGGTTCACATGAAAGGGATTGTAGATGTATGGGCCAACATGATTAGTACGATGCAAGGATGATTTTGAGATTGGTCTCCCACAATGGTGTTGAAGAGACCTATACTTTTTCTTTTCTTCTTTGTTTTTACTATGGTGTGAGTATTAATCCTTGTCAAATATTAATATGTTGAAAAAGTTTCCAAACTCCTTTTGGATACAAAGAAGTAGGAATTTCACTAGTTGATTATAGAGGTTAAGGTTTGCAAGGTCCTAAGTTTTGGTTGTGGAGCATGATCTTCCTGATTCGGAGATGATGTTGTTTCAGCCGTGTTTGTACCCCAGTTTTATATGATGTGCAGGTGGATTGTACACTCACCCCAACGAGGTGGTGTGGGGAACCATCCCCCTCGACTTGGGGGATCCGGGGGAGAATCCCTCGAAAGAAATTTTTGGGTTGTTTTGTTGGCCAGTAGATTATGATCCCATGGTTTTGGGTAGCTTATGGTATTTTCCCATGGTAATTCCCCTTTAAAAAGAAGACATTGTAATACCTCTGTGTAATGTATTATAGCATTGTAAAGATCTATGTGATTATGCAAGAGAGACTGCGAGAGAGTGAAGAGGAAGTTGTAGCGGATGTGCTGCAAGTTGTATCCCTTCATTTGTTGAATGGTATAATAATAAGGACTGGAAATTTCTGTGTGGACGTAGCTCATCTTGGGTGAACCATGTTATATTGGTGTCTCTCTTGTAATGTGTTTTATGTGATTTATATTTGCATCTTGTTTATTGTTGTTTCTCTGTGATCCTATTTTTCTAACAATTGGTATCAAAGCCAAAGGTCTATTTGGCATATAAAGTCACAGGAAAGAAGGGTCCCTGGTTCGAGTGGGAGCAATGGCGGAAGAAGGAAAGTTTAAGGTCAAGAAATTTAACGACCAAAACTACCAATTATGGAAGACGCAAATGGAGGACTATTCGAATCAGAAGGATCCATTCCTACCATTGGGAGGAAAATCAAAATAACCAGCGACTATGAAGGACGAAGAATGAGACGTTCTTGACAGAAAGGCACTGGGAACAATATGGTTTTGCTTGGCTTTGTTGGTGGCTTTCAATATATCAAAAGAAACGACAACGGAGGGTCTAGTGAGGGCATTGGGTAAGTTGTATGAAAAACCATCAGCCTCCAACAAGGTATTTCTAATGAAGCGTTTGTTTAATATGAAGATGTCAGAAAGTGGATATGTTGTTGATCATTTAAATGAATTTAATATGATTAAAAATCAGCTAGGTTCTGTAAAAGTGAACTTTGATGATGAGGTTAAGGATATTCTATTCTTGTGCTCATTTCTAAAAAGATGGAACGACTTGATCATGGTTGTAAGTAACTCTATCTTTGGTTCAAACACTTTTTAATTTGATGATGTTGTTGGTGTTATTCTTAGCGAGGAAATGCGAAGAAAAATCATAGGTGAGACATCAGGTAATGCATTGACCATGGAGAGCAGGGGAATACTAAGGGAGAGAGGAAGAGCCCAATTAACTGTAGCAAGTCCAGGAAGGGAAGATCCAAGTCCATACTGGGAAAAATAGAGTGTTGGAACTGTGGAAAGAAAGGACATCTGAAGAAAGACGACAGATCTCTAAAGAAGAAAGTAGATGGACAACATGAGACTACTCAGGAAGCAAATGTAGCAGGTGATGTGTTACAAGATGCTTTGATTCTTGCATTAGATAATACTGGTGATTACTGGGTATTAGATTCAGGGGCTTCATGTCATGCTATACCCCATAGGAAATTATTTCATGATTATGTTCCAGGTGATTTCGGACATGTTTTATTGGGTGATGATGAACCATGTAAAATTGTTGGAATGGGTAAGGTACGGATAAATTGAAAGAATGGTGAATGGCCGCTGAAAGATGTAAGGCATATTCCTGCTATGAAAAGAAACATGATCTCAACAGGGTAGTTGGGATATGGTGGTTGTTTATCTACGTTTGGAGAGACGTGGTGGAATACCACTAAAGGATCGATGGTGATAGAAAAATGAGACATGATAGGTAAGTTGTATTCATGTCCTCATAATACTTACTATTCTATCTTTTTATCTTCCACAGGAACATGCACAACATTGTGGCATCATAGGCTTGCCACATGAGTGAGAAGGGGATGCATATTCTCCACTCAAGGAAGTTGTTGTCAGATCTGAAGCAGGTAAGTTTAGAATTTTGTGAGAACTATCTTTATGGAAAACAGAAGAGAGTCATATTTCTCATGGTTGGGAAACAAAAGAAGAGTGAAAAGTTAGAGCTTGTGCATATAGATGTATGGGGACCAGGTTAGGTACAATCTCTTGGCGGCTCTCATTATTATGTTACACTTATTGATGATGTAACTAGGAAAACTTGGGTTTATTGCATTAGACAAAAATCTGATCTGTTTGCTACTTTTAAGAAATGGAAAGCTTTGGTTGAGAATGAGAAAGGAAAAGGTTTGAAGTGTATCAGATATGATAATGGAGGTGAATACTGCGACAAGGAGTTTGATAGTTACTGTTCATACCATGGGATTCGTAGAGAGAAGATAGTCCTAGGAACACCACAAGAAAATTGTGTCAAAAAGGATGAACATAACAATCATGGAATGTGCAAGGTGTATGAGATTGCATGTAGGGTTTCCCTTGCAATTTTGGGAAGATGTTGTAGATACTGTTGTTTACTTAATAAACATAGGGCATTTTATTTATTTGGATGGTGGTATTCCAGAGGAGTCATGGATAGGTAAAAAGGTAAACTATTCATTTCTAAGAACTTTTGGTTGTGAATCATTTGTCCATATTGATAAAGAAAATTGAACAAAGCTTGAGGCTAAATCCAAGAAATGCACCTTTATTGGATATGGGGTAGATGATTTTGGTTATCGCTTATGGGATTATGAAAATAACAAAATCATTAGGAGTAGAGATGTGGTATTCAATGAAAAGTTCATGTATAAAGATCATTTGCAGGGAAATAAACATGAAAAGGAAAACACAAAGTACACAGTGCTTGATGAAATCAAATAATATGAAGTTCCAAAGGTGCCAGAAAATCAAGAACAACAACAGCTACCTCAAACTCCTGCAAGTGTTAGAAGATCTAGCGGGTTATGTAGACCCCCTGAACTATTCTCTCCTTCACTGTATTATTTATTGATGGCTGATTCTGGTGACCAGAATGTTATGAAGAAGAAATGCAAGTGGAAACTATAAAGAAGTGGGAGCAAGACATGAATGAGGAGATGGTCTCATTGGTAAGAAACCAGAATTGGGCTTTGGTTCAATTTCCTACTAGTAAAAGAGCATTGCTAAATAAATGGGTTTATAGGTTGAAGGAAGAAGATGGAGAAAAGAAGTGGTACAAGGCCAGACTTGTTGTAAAGGGGTTTGCACAGAAGAAAGGTATAGATTTTGATGAAATATTTTCACCTATTGCTAAAATGAATTCAATTATAACTATTTTAAGTGTAGTGGCAGTAGAAGATTTGCATCTTGAACATTTAGATGTAAAAGCAACCTTTTTCCATGAGGTCAAAGGGAAAGAGGATTTGGTATGCATGTTGAAGAAGAGATTGTATGGATTGAAGCAAGCTCCAAGGCAGTGGTATTTGAAATTTGATAGGTTTATGACAGAACAAGGTTATAGTAGATGTCATTCTGACCACTGTGTTTATTTCAAGAGGCTAGATAATGGAAGATATATTATCTTGTTATTGTATGTGGATGAAATGCTTGTTGTAGGGTCTAACATGCAGGATATAAATATGCTCAAAAGGAAGTTAGCTAATTCATTTGCAATGAATGTTTTGGGTGCTGCAAAGCAAATCCTTGGTATGAGAATAACAAGAGACATAAAAAATCGCAAATTGACATTGTCGCAGGGTGAGTACATACAAAAGGTGTTGGAGAGGTTTAGAATACAGAATGTAAAACCATTTAGTACACCTTTGGCCGGCCATTTCAAACTAAGTAAGGAGATGTGTCCCAAGACACAGGAAGAGATAGATTACATGTCCAGGGTTCCCTATTCATCAACAGTTGGCAGCTTGATGTATTCCATGGTGTGCATAAGGCCAGATATTGCACATGCAATGGGAGTTGTGAGCAGGTATATGAACAATCTAGGTAAAGAACATTCGAAGGAAATATAGTGGATTCTCGGGTATTTGATTCTCAGGTATTTGAGAGGTACTACCACTGATGCATTATGTTTTGGAGGTTCTGAAACTGTTCTACAGGGATATGTTGATGTAGATATAGCAGGTGATAAAGACAACAAGAGAAGCACCATAGGGTATGTCTTTACTGTAGGTGGAACAACAGTAATTTGGATTTCAAAGCTGCAAAAGGTTGTTGCACTTTCAATAACGGAAGCAGAGTATGTTGCTTCTACAGAGTCTAGTAAAGAGATGATTTGGTTGCAGAGGTTCATGGAGGAATTGGATAAGAAGCAGTAGGATAGTTGGTTGTACAATGAAACCAGAGTGCCATTAATCTTGCAAAGAACTTAACCTTCCATTCTAAGACTAAACATATACAGTTCAAGTACCATTTCATACGGTCTATTCTAGAAGGTGAACTGTTGAAGCTGGAAAAGATACACACTAGTCATAATCCTACAGACACGTTGACAAAAGTAGTAACCAGAGAGAAACTGAGTTCCTGATCGGTTTTAGTTGACCTTCTAGCGTGAAGGAGAAGATGAGAAATTTTCCAGGTGCAAGGTTCAAATCATATTCCAACAAGTGCATCAGCAGTGGAGTTGATGTGATCAGTCTCCAAGTGGGAGATTGTTGGTTGTGGAGCCTGATCTTCTTGATTCAAAGATGATGTTGTTTCATCCATGTTTGTACCCCAGTTTTATATGATATGCAGGTGGACTGTACACTCACCCCAGCAGGGGAGGGGGGGGGGGTGTGGTGGGGCATATCCCCCCACAGGGGTTCGAGGGGACCATCCCCCCTGACTAGGGGGTTTGGGGGTAGCACCCTTGAGAAAGGGGGTTAGGGGCTGAATCCCACGAAAAAAAAATTTGTGTTGTTTTGTTGGCCAACAAATTACGGGCCCATGGTTTTGGGTATCCCGTGGTATTTTCCCATGGTAATTCCCCTTTAAAATGAATACATTGTAATATGGTTGTGTAATGTATTGTAGCATTGTAAAGATCTATGTGATTGTGTAAGAGAGATTGAGAGAGAGTGAAGATGAAGTTGTAGCGGATGTGTTGCAGGTTGTATCCCTTCATTTGTTGGATGGTATAATAATAAGGACTGACAATTTCTATGTGGACACAACCCATCTTGGGTGAACCACGTTATATTGGTCTCTCTCTTGTAATGTGTTTTATGTGATTTATATTTGCATCTTGTTTATGTCATTGCTCTGCGATCATGTTTTTCTAACACTAAGGAGAGAAGAATGTAAAGAACTATAGATTTTTAATATAATGAATGGTTTCCAACAATATTACTCAGTTGAATCTTTGACAACAACTAAGGAGGATAAACTATACCCTTATCCATACTACCCGAAAGTGATCTCCCCAAGTGTTATTCTTGTTGTACTATAGAAATAGGACATCTACAAATGTATGTAAGGATGATTTTAGGTGCACTTAAGGAGTTTCCAATATAGTCGAGGATACATTGAAGACAATTGTGTATATAGATGATGTTTGATGTGGTACTGCTCAAGGGGGTCCTAATAGAGGTTACAAAGGTGTCCAACTAGGTGACATGACTTGTATTTTCTACATGTATTCTTCTATGATCATATTTTTACCCACCAAACGACTAATCTATAAGTTATTAAATATGTTGAAACACCTCCCTAGCGTAAAAAAAAATTGCTAAAATTTGGAGTCATGCTAACTCAAGAAAGAGCCATGATACCACTTATGTTCCTTAACCCTTATAGTATACAAATATTATAATGTAGCAAACTAGATAAATGATGATTACTATACCCTTGTATTAGGATAATCAAAGAGAAAAACATTGTTCACGTGTCTCTTAAGGTGAGAAGACCTTTCACTTTAGCAAAGCTCTAGATACACCAATATTCAAAAAGACATTTCTTAGCTTCCCAACTCTTTAAATAGATTTGCGATACCAAATCTCCAGTTATCATGGTAACATCATTAATGAGTACCAACCACCTATTGAGCCTTATTTAGTAAAGAGGACCTTTTTACATTTAATAACTATCTACCATTATCGAATGGGCATTTATTCAAGGAAGATGACCACACATATTAATTGACTAACTTCTATGTACCTTAAAGTAGGAAAGCTGGGATAAGACCCTAACATTTTTCGATTTAAAAAGATTCCCTAATTATACAAAATGAATAAAAAATACTGGAATTAAAATTTTAGCTTAATAAAAAAATTAAATATTTAATATTATAAAATACTCTGTAATAACTAATTTCAAAAAACAATTATAAAAAAAGTCAATAATATATTTAATCATATCATTTTTTTTATAAATTAAAAATAATCATCATATAACTTATACTTAATCATATTATATTTTTATGAATAAAGCTCAATTGTCATAGATCTCAGCATTAACCTAATTATGTTTGAAGAAAGATTTGGCTAAATCCCTTGTCTTTGTCTAATTCATATCCTAGTTTCCCATATGCTCGATGCAAGTCGCCTTACATAAATAAGGTTCTTGCTTAACAATACACACGACACATACCACAATGCTTACACAAACAAGGTGTGAAACATGATGCCAGAAGTGGCTTATATTACTTCTTTGAATTCGGTTACAATGCGGAATAACTGAAAGTAAATAACTAACTACTGTCGGCCTCAGCCGTTACAATTTAGAAGTAATTGTGGTGTGTTCTCCCTGTGTGTCGACCTCGCCCTCTCCTGGTCCACTTCGGAACACTGAGCTATGGCTCGATCTCAACTCCCTGTTATCAATCTGTGTGACTCTTCTCTTTCTCACAACTTAATACTCTGCTCTCTGATGCGGCTGATCCAAAGATCCCCTCCCCCCCCGCTAAACTGAATATTCTCCTCTGTATTCTACCCTACTACTGTTGTTCCCGAGACATGCATCCTCATGTCCATCAATCCTTCCGAATCCTGCAGTCCTGCAACTGTCAGCTCCCAGCCGTGCTACACGGCCTCTGTCCATGACGACATCTGTCATGTCCTTCACCTACATGCAATAACTGTATTAACTTCCTCAGCAACCCCGAGCGGCTACCAGGTATAGTCCTCTTGACTTTCTCTGCGCTTGGCTCCTCCAAACCTGTCAGGTCGTAGTTCGACCACTTGTCGACTACCCGACGTCTCGTTTTCACCTGTCGTCTATTGATGATAACCTGTCAACTCTCGACCCATCACAACATCCATTGCGCGCTGCTCCGGTCGGTCACCTACCGACTACTCCTGCTTGAATTGTTGACTTCGTCAATTCAACTTGTTTCCCGCACCAGTGGTCATCGGCACTCCCGCTGGTCATCTCCCTTATGTCGGTCAACTTTGACTGATCTGTCTAGGCCCCGATGGTCCTGCATTAGACTCCCCAGGTGAAAAAGAATTTGACTACTCCGTCAGTCTCCTGAACTCCTCTTCAGAAATCCATGTCGCCTCCTACAACTCATCATCCTTCCATCGTACTAAGTATTCCTTCTTTCGTGAGTTACGTGTTCACCCAAACTCGCGTTCCTTGATTACTTCTGCAATCTCTTCTTTGTTTCGATCTGGAATCTGGTCTGGACAGTCGATGCTTATCACTTCTTCGCTTCCGCTACTCGACCCTTCTTTAAATTTGTACAAGTCTAAGACATTGAACGTTGGTGAAATGTTCAAGTCATCTGGTAATTCCAACACATAAGCGTTGTCTGAAATCTTCTTCAGAATCTTGCATGGTCCAATCTTCTTCAGCTTCAGCTTATTGTATGTACCTGTTGGAAATATCTCCTCACGCAAATATGCATAGACTAAGTCCCCTTCTCTAAATGACTGTAGCCTCCTCTTCCTGTCAGCCCTCAACTTGTACACCACGTTACTCTTTTCTATGCGCTTTCGCACATTTTCATGAACTTCATGCATATGTTCTGCGAATGACTCTGCATCTGCACTCTTTCGGACTTTTGTCGGTAACTCGACCAAATCCACCACTCCATGTGGGCTTCTCCCTTGAAAAATCTGGAATGGACTCAACCCTATCGACCGATTCACAGAATTGTTGTAAGCAAACTCCACCTGTGCCAACACATTTTCCCACTACTTGCGTCTTTCAGGTGTTAGACATCTCAGAAGGTTTCCCAAACTCCTGTTCACCACCTCAGTCTGTCCATTTGTCTGCGGATGGTGTGCCGAGCTAAACTGCAACTTCGTGTCTAGTTTCTTCCATAGGGTTCTCCAGAAATGCCCCATAAACTTGGTATCCCGATCATACATGATACTCTTTGGCAACCCATGTAGTCTAACTATCTCCTTGAAGAATAGTACAGCAATCCCTATGGCGTCACTTGTCTTTTTACACGGAATGAAGTGTGCCATCCTCGAAATCCTGTCGACTACAACAAATATTGAGTCACTTCCCTGTTGTGTCTTCGGCAATCCTAACACAAAATCCATGCTAAGATTCTCCCAAGGGTTATCTGGTACTAGCAATGGTGTATACAACCCTGTGTTTTGACTTCTCCCTTTTTGTCAATTGGAAAACTCGACATTGTCGAACCCACCTTCCGACATCGGTCGTCATCCCTGGCCAGAAATACTTTTCTTCGACCAGTGCTTTAGTCTTGTCGATGCCAAAATGTCCCGCTAACCCGCCATTATGCAATTCTCGGATTAGGTTCTCTCTTACCGATCCTCTAGGAATACACAGTTGACTTCCCATGAACAGATAGCCTTCTTGAATGAAATAACTCAAGTATGGAGTCTTGTCGACACTCCAAGGTTCACGACAAGCCTTCCATGCTTTCGCAAAATCCTTGTCGGTCACATACTATGTCTTTATCGATTCTATCCCCGTTGCCTGAACTGTTGTCATGTTCAGCAGTGCAACTCTCCTGCTCAATGCGTCGGCAACTTTGTTCGACTTGGCTGACCTATGTCGCAACATGAATTTATACCTCTGAAGTAACTCCACCCATTTCATGTGTCACTAATCTAATTTTTCATGTGTGTTTAGATACCTTAGTGCTTGGTGATATGTATACAACACAAACTCCTTGGGAAACAGATAATGCCTCCACTTCTTCAATTCTTGAACGATAGCATAAAATTCCTGGTCGTAGGCCAAATACTTCCGCTTTGTTCCATTCAGCTTCTCACTGAATAATGCAATTAGTCGACCTTCCTGGCTCAACACTGCTCCAATTTCCATTCCACTCGCATCACAATCGCCCTAGAAAACTTTGTCAAAGTCTGCAAGCGCCAATACTGGGCTCTCAGTGACCTTTTCCTTCAACTCATCGAAAGCTCTCTGGGCCATGTCCGTCCACTTGAACACACCCTTTCTCATGCATTCTATCAATGGTGCACAAATCTGACTGAATACCTGAATGAAATTCCTGTAGAAACTAGCAAGTCCATGTAAACTCCTTACTCCAATTGTACTTGTCGGTTCCGGGCAATCCACTATTTCCTTCACCTTCTCTGGGTCCATCACCAACCCTTTACTCGAGATTACAAACCCCAAGTACACCAACTCATTTTTCATGAAGAAACACTTTTGCAGGTTCACCATCAGCTTTTCCTCCTGCAATCTCTGCATTACTTGTCGAATGTGCCCCAAGTGTTCTGCCTTGGTTCGACTGAAAATCAGAATGTTTTCTAGATAGACTATGACAAACTTTCCCAAGAATGGCTTCAACACCTCATTCATCAATCTCATGACTGTCCTAGGTGCATTAGTCAACCCAAATGGCATGACTAACCACTCGTACAACCCTTCTTTTGTTTTGAATGTTGTCTTCCATTCATCTCCTTCTCTGACTTGGATCTGGTGATAACCACTCTACAGGTCTATCTTCGTGAAGTATGTCGCTCCACTCAGGAAATCCATCAAGTCATCCATTCTCGGCAATGGAAACCGATACTTGATCGTGATCCTATTAATGGATCTGGAGTCTATACACATTCTCCATTCTCCACCCTTCTTTGGCATCAATATCGTTGGTACTGCGCACAGGATCAGACTCTCTCTGATTAACCCTCTTTCCAACAATTCTTGAACCTGTCAGTTGAGTTCCTATCCCTCTATCAGACTCATCCTATACAGTACTTTGTTTGGAAGACTCGACCCTGGAATCAAGTCGATCTGATGGGATATGCTCCTTGTCGGTGGCAATCCCATCGGTTTCTCATCAGCCATTATGTCATGAAACTCTTTGAGCAACTCCTCGATTTTGACCGGAATATCCTCCTCCCTAGTCGTTCTCTCGACACATGGTCCTTTTGGAATGATCGCAAAACATCCCGACTGTCTCTCCTCTTCTGCGAGAAATAGCTTCGCCATGCTCATCAACACTCGCTTTTCCCAAAGGTTTCTCTTGCCGTGCTTGCTGTCGGCTTGCTCCTCCAACCTCAGCTTAAGAGTCCTTTTCACGCCATTTTTTCATACTATGACTGTGTTGGCTTGACCATCATAGATCATTTTCTGATCATATTGCCATGGTATCCCTAACAACAGATGGCATGCATCCATTGGGACTACATCGCATAGTACACTATATTCAAATCCTTCAACCCAGAAGTTGATCAGGCACTGTCTTGTCACCTCGACATGGTGTCCTTTCTGCAACCATGAGATCTTAGAGGGGTGTGGGTGTTCTCGACACTTCAACCTGATCTTGTCGATGACTTATGTTGACACAAGATTCTTCGTGCTTCCGCCATCAACTATGGTTTTGCAATGTCATTCGTCGATCAGCACCTTCGTTCGAAAGATTGCCTTCTGTTGTGCTGGATCCATCGGGTCGCATTGATCTTCTTGGATCAAGGATCTCTGAACCGTCAGATTTCGGTTCTTCCTTTTCTCACCTCCACTATTGTCGGATGCCGAATCTTCCCTCTCGTCGACTTGTTCATCTTTTCGACGTCTGGGTTTCAACTCCTCTGCAGCATGTAGGTTCTCTGGGAACTCATATGCCTTCTTTCCCGCCCCTCGACACTTGTAACAAATTATGGCTGGTCTGTTAGCTCACTTTCTGATGGATGGACCACTTCGACTATACACACCTCGACTGCAGTTCTCACGACCATCGCGTTGGTTCTCTTGTGCTTTCTCACTTGTCGATGTCACTTCCGCATGTCGACTGTCTTCGACATTTTCTTTCCTGTACTCGATACTTTGGCCTTTCACGGAGACAGTTTTTGTGCCCCAACCAGTCATCCTTCCCCTGGTTGCTGCGGATTTCCTCGATAGTTTCTCTTCTGCCTTCAGAGCTAATTGTTAGGCTTCGCCGACGGCTCTGAATCTTGACATGCTCAGCTCATCCTGAATGGCATATTTTAAGCCGTTCACATATCTAGCGACAGCTTCTTCTCCCTCGTCGGTTTGTCCCGACCGAATCGAAAATCGATAGAACTCCTCCGTGTACTCCTTCACGGTCATCTCTTTCTGCCGAAAGTTCTGCAACTTCCTGAACAAGGAAATCACATAGTCATTCGGCAAGAACATCCCCTTTAGCTTGGCGACCATTCTGTCCCAAGACTTGATTTTCTACTTGCCTTTCTTCACTCTGTCAACCCGTACATTATCCCACCACAACAAGGCATGACCCTCTCAACCTCAGACATGCAGTCTTAACCTGGTTAGGGTCCTCGATCTGCTCTATGTCGAAGTATTTCTCCATTTCTCTGAACCAATCGATCAAATCTTCTAGGTCCAGGCTTCCTGAGCATGTACGCACGTCTATCTTCTCCTGGCCTGTCATATCCATTAGAAGTTTGATCAGATTTTCCTCTGGTTCTTCGGCGGCCTCTTCCCGGTCTTCTAACTCTTCGACTTCCTCGTCGCTGTGGTCTACCGGCTTAGGAATACAACGATGCCTCTGGATTTCCTTGATCACTGCAACTTCATTGGTCAAAGTTCGCATTCGTCGAACATCTCATAGTCCACCATGTTGGTTGTTGCGCCATGCGCTCTTCCTCCTCGGACATTAACGCCTCTTTGAGCCATTTTCAACCTCTGGTTAAATTGCCATGCGTCCAATCGCAACCAGACTTTAAACAAGTCATGCACAATTCTACCCAACCTCAGTTGGAATTGTTTAACACACTTGCAGGCTCAATATCACGGACATCCCTCAAACTCTAAGGATTCTTTTGCGTTGAAACCAACTGACGCAAGTCAGGTTGGTATAGTCGCCTTTCTCAACCGGACTCACTTCCAGGATCTGATACCAACTGATGCAAGTCGCCTTACAGAAATAAGGTTCTTACTTAACAATACACATGACACATACCACAATGCTTACACAAACAAGGTGTGAAAAAGGATGCCATAAGTGGCTTATATTACTTCTCTGAATTCGGTTACAATGTGGAATAACTGAAAGTAAATAACTAACTACATTCGGCCTCATCCATTACAATTTAGAAGTAACTGTGGTGTGTTCTCCCTGTGTGTCTACCTCACCCTCTCCTGGTCCACTTTTGAACACTAAGCTATGGCTCGATCTCAACTCTCTATTATCAGTCTGTGTGACTCTTCTCTTTCCCACAACTTCAGACTCTGCTCTCTGATGCGGCTGATCCAAAGATCCCCCCCCGTTGAACTGATTATTCTCCTTTGTCTTCTACCTTGCTGCTGTTGTTCCCGAGACATGCATCCTCATGTCTGTCGATCCTTCCAAATCCTGCAGTCCTGCAACTGTCAGCTCCCATCCATGCTGCACAGCCTCTGTCCATGACAACATTTGTCATGTCCTTCACCTACCTACAATAACTGTATTAACTTCCTCAGCAACCCCGAGTGGCTACCAGGTACAGTCCTCTTGACTTTCTCCACGCTTAGCTTCGCCAAACCTGTCAGGTCGTAGTTTGACCACTTGTCGACTACCCGACGTCTTGTTTTCACCTGTCGTTTGTCGACCATAACCTGTCGAGTCTCGACCCATCACAACATCTGTTGCGCACTGCTCCGGTCGGTCACCTACCGATTGCTCCTGCTCAACTTGTTGACTTTGACAATTCAACCTGCTTCCTGCACCAGTGGTCATCGGCACTCCCGCTAGTTGGATCCCTTATGTCGATCAACTTCGACTGATCTTCCTAAGCCCCGATGCTCCTGCATCAGACTCCCCAGGTGAAAAATAATTCAACTGCTCCGTCAGTCTTTTGAACTCCTCTTCGGAAATCCGTGTCGCCTCTTGCAACTCATCATCCTTCCATCATACTAAGTATTCTTTCTTCTGCGAGTTACGCATTCACCCAACCTCGTGTTCCTCGATTACTTCTGCGATCTCTTCTTTGTGTCAATCTAGAATCTGGTCTATCCATTCGATGCTTATCACTTCTTCACTTCCGCTACTCGACCCTTCTTTAAATTTGTATAGGTCTGAGACATTGAACATTGCTGAAATGTTCAATTCATCCGATAATTCCAACATATAAGCGTTGTCTGAAATATTCTTCAGAATCTTGCATGGTCCAATCTTATTCAACTTCAGCTTGTTGTATGTACTCGTTCGAAATCTCTCCTTCCGCAAATATGCATAGACTAAGTCCCCTTCTCTGAACGACGGTAGCCTCTTCTTCCTTTCAGCCCTCAACTTATACGTCGCGTTACTCTTTTCTATGCGCTTTCGCACATTTTCATGAGCTTCATGCATTGTTGACTCAAGCCCAGTCAACAGGGGTTCCCATCACTGTCGACACCAACCCACCACGATCTCCTTGAGCACCGACCCAGACAGGTTTTACCCTGTCCAGCAACACCTGCAGAGTAGATGAGATCTCACCCGAGGCGATCAAGGGAGAGTCGACAGAACCATGTTTCCGCCAAATGAAGGAGGATGATTGTGGCACTACTTACTGAACACACTTCTCGCAGCATTCAAAACAGATCTATGCATTCAAGATTAACATCATTCGTATTCATAGCATTATTCAACAGAAACATTCATCGCACAAGTATAACACTAAAGTAATGAACTACAGTAAGAAATCATCGAAACATGTAGTAACATAAAAGGTACACAGGGAATTTCAACAAGTGATTCCGTAATGTCATATTAGTTCAGAAAACCCTGATACAACATCTCTGGAAAACCAAATCTCAGCAATGTCACTTGATCTCACATACAGACTCAAAGATGCACATAAACAACATCCAAAGACTGAGCTTAGCTCAACTCCAAAAGTTCAAACTCTCATCTCATAAACAACACATATGACTCTTTGACTATAAATAGGCTTCCGCCTTTACAATGCTTGTCCACTTACTAACAACTTCCTAACCGACTCCTGGACAAATGACCCAAAATCTAACTAACATGGTCCAAATTACCCAAAAACCCGCCTACTGCGGTACAATTAGCTCAAAATTACATCTCATATGGTCCAATGACCCAAAAACCCGCATTCTGCGGTACAATTGACTCAAAAATACATAAAATAGTCCATTCTTTTGCCTTCCGCAACCTCTTCTGACGTGTCGCAGCATCGCCGATGCTATGATTCTTTCTTACCAAACCACCTGCCAACAGGCCCCCAACACAATCTTGTGGCTCACCCTCGAGCCACGTCAACTGGACATGGTGTATTTTGTGGTCTTGACTTTGAAATCCTCATACTGCTGCATGACTATCATCACCATTTCCTTGGCTTCTGTAGCTACCACCTGATTGTCGAGCACATCTTCTGTAGATGGATGCGCAGTGAGCTTCACCCTTACCTATTGACAACCCTTCTGTACTGCCTGAAGTGCTTCACCCGCCTTGGTCATGAACTGTCCCCCGACATCCTAAAACTGCTCCAACTGCGCAGCGTGCTTCTTCTGTCGCTCATCGACCTTAGTAACTCGCTGCTGCAATTCCTTTAAGTCCTGAGACTTGGAGACCTGTTCCATGGGTGGCATTGTGCGCATGGCTGCCTTGAGTGTCGCCAACTGTCCTTCTGCGTCTTGACGATACTTGATCAATTGGTCAACCTGCTCATCCTGGACAATTTGGCTCCAGAACTAGATGGTATCGGCTGTGAACTTCACCGCAGCCTTTTCCAGCTCCTCCATCTAAGTGGCAACTTCCTCAATCACCCATTTTCTGTCGTCGACTTCAACTTGAGGCGTACCTAGATTCACCTGAGCCTTCAACTCTTGATTCTCCTGTCGCAATTGGACAATGGCAGCCCCAGTCGCTGCACCCATTGGAGCACATCCACCTATTCAGTGGGCTCCGGCACATGCTGATAAGCTTCCATGATGGCCCGGTCGACCCGTACACTATCATCCCACATACTGGCCTTCTCGACGATGAGGCGGTCCTGTTCTTTCTTCAATTCTTTGATCACGCGAGCCTTCTCAGCTCGTTCCTTCCTGATATCTTCCTCGAGCTCGTGCACAGCCTATCGTGCTGAAGTAGCCCTTCCATTCAAGTATTCAATGGCACGCTTCGCGTCGGCATCGCTCACAATCGCATGCACATGCCACTAATATCCCGCATTCGGTATGTCGTCTTCCGGCTGGTAGCTGTCTGCATAATGGTCAACTCTTCCGCTGGAAATGCGCTAACGTTAATGGACACCTTCTGCAACTGCTGCATCAAGGCGTTCACAGCCTCATCTTCAATCACAATCGCAATCATGGGAATCTCCACATTCCATACCTGCAACTTGGTGTTGATTGTGTTAACTTGTGGTGCTACTTCCTCTTCCGGTGCCCTTCGCAAAATCATGTCACTCAAGGAGTCCATACGGGTAGTGAGCACATGGAATCCTTCATCTGTCTCCCTTGTCATCTTCTGAGCCGCTATAGTGGATGCATCAACGATTGCTTTTATAAGTCGACCCAAGTGCGCTTCCGCCGGCAGGGGCAGCCCACTAATTATCGCAGGGTCCTGGTGTCCTTTTGTTCTATTTTCTTCTAGGGCCCGGTCGACGTCGTCATCCATCGATGTTTAGATGGACTCTTGATCGGAATCATGGTGACTGGGTGGGTTCTGCATCGATGTGCGATCCTCTGGACCCTACGCCCGCTCATCCGCCTCAATCTTGGCCAGCGCCACAGGTTCACGCCATTGTGGTGGCCAAATAGTCACGATGGCATCCAGTGCCTCTGTCATTACCTTGTAAGGGGTCAGCAACCATTGCTGACTACGGTCACACCTTGCCTACACATAAATAGCATGTGGCCGAACCGTAAACTCCATGATTGGCTTAAACCTTGCCGCAGTGTCTTTAGATATCCATGGTACCTTTGTCGCTGCATCACAAAGCATCTCCCAATAGAGCCAGAATAGCAATTGGCAATCTCGGAGGCACTCTGGCTCCCGTACATACCATAAGTTCTGATAGCGCGCACCCGTCGCTCTTTTGCGGCCTCAACATCCATGCCCTGGTATGTGTCGGGATCCTTCCAAGCCACGAATGCAATCAAGAGCAGCAGCCATCTATATGTAAACGAGCCCTTACCGACCTAAATGGCCACAGCATCCTCTGCCAATTGATTCAACAAAAACAAGGACCAGTTCATTTGGATGCCCTCCGTGCATTGTACTGCACATGCAACAATCCTTGAGTTGCACTGGTTAGGATGACCACCCCTGACCACCTTGCATGATAAAATCTTGGTGCTGGTGAGTACTGCCTTATCATTGATACTGTCGGTGTGATACCCACGGCCATCCATTTCCAAGCCATATTTCTTCACCAGTTGACCCGCCCCCTTTTTGTCGTTTTCCTTCCCTTGGAAGTACTGCGACGGATTGACTCCATCTTTAGGCAGTCCGGTAATGTATGAAATCAAATCAACCACAAGGAACCACCATGGAAGCAGGCAAGCAGCTACTTCACACACACGTTAACTTCCGCCATCCGCCCGAAATGCGGCATGTTAATGAGCCCTAACAAGTCGGCCTGTTTTAATCCTCATGCACAATCCTGTACAATCGGTGTCGCGGTAAGGCGTGACTCGGGCACATACGGGGCTGACACAATGTCTGGGTGAGCCACCATATCATGATCATCATGGCGTAGGCGCATCAACGCCGGTCCAATATCAACAAAGCACTCCATTCCGGCAGGGAACGCGGGCATCTTCACACCATACTTCTGCTTCGGGTTCAGCTTGCGCGAGGTTGCATCCGACCGACTGGGAGGGATATACCCACGGATGTCAACAGCTGACAGTCCCTCCCATGGGGTAGATTCGTCAACGTGGCGACTGGACGGCCCCACCTGCACTTGAACTTCTCCTACCACCCTAGTGGATGATCGAAGTTACCTCTTGCTCTGCGAGGACTCAAAATGTTGAGCCCCCTGACGCTTCTTGGCGATTAATGATGTCCCCACCGGCATGTTTGCGACTTCCACCTCAAGATTAACGTCTCCCGCAGATGCAACTTCTTCCTAAATGGCAATCCCGGTGAAAGGAGACTCAACCTCACTGCTAATCTCAATCGTTTCTAGCTCTCGTGGCATACCTTACCCAATGCTCTCAACGGATAGCTTCTTCATCCTAACGGTACTCTGCAAGTTCAACTGAACCTTGCCCAATGCACAACTACACTCACCAAGCTATAACAAGACTCGTCAGCTCTGCACAAGTACTTAACAGCTGAATTCTCGATGCCTTCGGACCAGCGTCTACCCGTTTTTATAACGTTTGGCCGAAGCCTCCGTAATCATCACGAAATACTGCATTAACTCAACCAAAATCCTGTATTAATGATGCAAATCCACCATCGATCCTGTCATCCGATCGGTCGAATCCGCCATTAATGCCCATCATTTGAACAAGCATTTTTAATTAACTGTTTTAAATTTTGGCATTTATTGCTGATTTGACCCGGTCGCGACCCTGCCACTTGTCGCAGACCGCTCCTAACTTGCAGCACAAGCCTCCCTGCTTCCGCATTCCATTCCTGGTGTTGCGCCACCCTTCCTCCAATTAATATACACCTTTTTTTTTGTTTTCCCGATGCGACTCAGGCATCGCGATGTTCCAAGCCCGACTGATAGGACTTCAACCTGCTACCATTAATCAACTTGGGGAGCATCGCTCCATCCAACTATTGCAACTGGACTGCTCCTCCTGAAGTGATGCTACTGATGCGATACGGACCAAGACAATGCATCTGTAATTTTCCTAGATGTTTCATAAACTTGCTGTCATACAATAGCACCAAGTCACCCTGTTGAAACTGTTTCTTCTTGATGTGGCAATCATTCCAAGCCTTCTGGCGATCCTTCTCCACACCCTGATGAAAACCAACGATAAAGCAATCTTCTTCCAGCTGTACTAACTGCGCTAGAGAGTCCTCCAATGCTGCCGTAGAATCCATTCCTGTCATTATTGCAATGCACAGACTTGGAACAATGTACTCCATCGGCATGATTGCTTCTTGTCCATACACCAGCTTAAATGGCGTCTGACCTATCAACCTTTTACATGTGGTGCGATAGACTCACAATACTACTGGGATTTTGAGATCCCAGTCGTTGCGGTTCGCATTGCACACCTTTGTCAGCGCATGTTCCAATATCTTGTTGAAAGCTTCCACCATTCCATTTTCCTGCGGATGATATGGCGTACTCTTCTTATGTTGAATCTGCAGCTCCTCCATCAGTGCGTTGATGGTGCGGTTGAGAAAGTGACTGCCTTGATCACTCATCAATATCTTGGGGTAGCTGAAATGAGTGATAATGTTATTGAACAAGAATCAAGCGACCGTGGTCGTAGAGCAGTCAACAACTAGTGCAGCTTCTGCCCATCTAGTCAAATAGTCTGTCACAGTGATGATGTATCTGGCACCAGTGCACTTACCTAGTGGATTGATGGGTCCCACAAAATCTACTGCCCATTTGTCAAACGGCTGTAGTGTTAATTGAGGCATCAACGGCATCTCGTCCCTCCTGGATGGCTTCCCAGTTCTATGACAAACGTCGCAGGGCCGTGCATAGTCGGTCGCATCATTATGGAGCATAGGCCACCAGAGCTCCTCCTGAAGCACCTTCCTGGAAGTTTCCCGACCGACGTAATGTCCTCCAGTTACTCCTCCATGTGCTTCTGCCAATATTTGCGCTTGCTCGTGTGGCAGGACACACCGTCATAATATCTCATTTGCACCTATCTTGTATAACTCTCCTGCAATGAGCTAGAAGTCTGCAGCTCTAACCACCAACTACTTCTTCTGACAAGTGGTGAACTCTTTTGGTGCAGTACACGTTGCCAAAAATTGGATGATTTCTTCAAAATAGCCATCTGTGACTTCGACCCGAAACAGTTGAGCATCAAGCAACCTATCTTCAATATTCGTTGGCTCCTCGCCTGTTTCAATCCGCAATAGATGATCAGGGACGAAATTCAATCGCCCTGGTTTCACAATTACTTCAAAATCGAACTCCTGAAAGAGAAGTAACTAGCGGCATATCTTCCCCCCCAACACAGGCTTATTGACCAGGTACTTCAAGGCAAAATGGTTTGTGAACATTTTGAAATTTCTGCCCAATAAGTAGTGTCGAAACTTTTGTAGCGCATAGACCATCGCCGGTCCTTCCCGCTCAGTAGTGGTGTAGTTCCTTTCTGCGGATGACAATTTTCGACGGGCGAAAGCAATAGGGTGATCAAGATCCCCCTCTCCTGGTTGCACGAGCACCACCCCGAGCGCAATTGACGATGCATCAATATGAACATGGAATTCCTTACTCCAGTCCGGGAATACTAGTATCGGTGTCGAAGCCATCTTAGATTTGAGTTTCTCAAAACTATCCTGACATTCAGGGCTCCATTGAAAAATAGCATCTTTTTTCAATAACTTATCCATAGGGGAGGTGATTGCTGCATATCCCCTAATGAACTTGCGATAATACCCAGTATGTCCTAAAGTCGCCCTCAGCTGCTTCACAGTGGTCGACAGTGTCAAACTGAAAATGAGCGTAATCTTTGCTGGATCGACCAACAACCCTTGTTTGCATACGATGTGACCCAATAGTATCCCAAATGGGGCACAAAAAATGCACTTCTTCAAATTCAGCGATATCTGGTGTTGTCGACAGCATTCCAGCATCAACCGCAGATTAGCCAGATGATCGCAGATCAAACCATAAACTGTCCAATCGTCCATGTATACCTGCAAGAACTTCTGGATGATATCTTTGAATGCAGCAACAACCCGCGAAAATATTGCAGGAGCATTCTTCAACCCAAACAGCATCACGGTATACTGGAAGCATCCCCATTCTGTCACAAAAGTCGTCTTGTGGCGATCTTCCTTGGCAATGCGGATCTAATGATAGCCTGAGAACCCATCCATGAAAGAATACATCTCCTAGCCACCTACTCCCCCAATTACTTCATCAGTAATAGGGGCCGGAAAGGGGTCATGCAAGCAGGTGTCATTCAACTTCTACAGATCAACACAGATGCGCACCTCGCCAGTCTTCTTGTTCTGCACTACCATAGGACTAATCCATTCTAACTCTTCGACCGGTTCAATGATACCAACATCCAACATGCGATCAAGCTCTGCCTTGACCTTCTCCTTATGTTGCGGATTGAGCCGATAAGGTCGTTGCCTTATCGGTTTCGCATCTGGTTTCAAGGGAATCTTCATCTCTCCTAGATCACCCAAAATACCTTTCATTTCATATAACTTCATAGGAAAAAGGTCTTGGAACTCATGTAACAATTCAGTGACCTTTCCCATCATCTCATCATCCCAATAATCTCCAACATTCGCGAACTTGGGAGTGGCCTCTGTCCCAATATTGATCTTGCGAAGCTTCACGGGCTAACTGAATGGGTCACTTGGCACACCAAGTGGTACCACATCGCGACTTCCTTCAGACTCTGGAATTTTGACCTTCCATGGATCATCACCATCTTCGGGCCCACCAGTGATATTGTAACATTCCATAATGGATTGCACCTGGCAGTGCATATGCGGATCCGTCGGGTACGCTACAGGAACAACCTATAGAACCCTCTCACGAATGATCTGCAGAGCATTATGGACATCTGGTTGGAATCAAAAAAACTGAACGTATGAGTAAAACAGATGGTCAACTCCAACCAAGTAGTGATTTCTCCTCGTAATTCAGCGATCATGTACCATGATCGTAGCATTTCATCCAAAGTATGGATAAATGCATGGACCCACTCATCTCTTGGTCGCGATGCCCATAATGTCTGACACTCCATCAAATGGCCTCCAGGATAATTCCGACCATCATACTTCCCTACGTGATAGACCTCTGTGTCGTTGAAACGTACCATCATCAATCTTCTACATTTCAACCATCTGTCAATTGATGCTTTGTGTGTCTCCCACCAACGTGCTGGAGCAGCCTTCAGTGCTTCGTCCAATGCCAGCAATCGCTGTGGTTCTGAAACTCTTTTCTCGAACTCCATCAAAAAGGCAGACAAGCTAGGCAGTCCTTCATAGATTGGTAGTGTGACCGTTTCAGTCGCGACATGGCATAGCGACTACGTGATCAATCCACACTTACGGAGTGACACCTCGTGTAAGTGGTTCTGCCAGTGTTCTAGCGCGTCATCAGAGTCGGAAGACGCAGAGCTGTCACTGCGCCATCCAAGCTCACCATTGTCAGTTGGATGAATGTAATATTCTGAAATATTGAATGCATGGTCCCATCCGCTGGGATCTTCATCTTTCACTGGTTCAAGGTATCTGCGTCCTTCAGCCGGATCCAATGGGGCGATAACTCTAAGATCGCGATATTCAAAAGTCATCATTCGTCTCTTGAAGTTGATTACCGCTCCATTATCGTTATCCCATCCGATCCCCAGCAACGTGGGATAAGAGCTCCTTCCTTCAACCACTTCGATGACATCGAATTCAGCATAAGTCTTAATGCCCTCAATGTCCACCACCAACCGGGGGACTCTCCCAATCAGCATCACTTTAGCGTGATTAGCTAACCGGATTTGTACAGGAGACCAGCTCAATGGGGGGCTCCCCATTTTCTGCCATGCCTGCTTGGTTAAGATGTTGACATCCGAACCAAGATCCAAAATAACGGAGTCGACATCATAATCTCTAATTTGAATATTCATCCGCATCTCTTTTCCAGTCTTCCTTCGTTGTAAGGAATTCACCGCGGATTCCTAGCATCCTCTTGGCAATCGCTGCAACAACCCCTCTATATCGACAAGCGTAGCAAGATCCCTTTCCAACAACAAACAGCTTTCCAGGAATTTCTGTAAAGTTTCAGACTGCGCTGATGGACCAGCGTCGAATGTGTCATCAAAAATGGGGGGCATGTCATGGACGATAGCCTTGCCTTTGTCCAACACCCGTCATTCCTGCTGGAATGTATCGCACTCTGTATTAATGTCAAATGACACCTTCTTTGTCCCAGCCAATCGGATCAGCGGATGTGAGGTGTCTTCTCCTATTTTTGCACCTCCCCGAGTGATCACCGCAACAGCTGCATCATGTGGCCTGGGCTCTACTAAGATCGTTGAAACATTCGCACCCTGATTTTGGTTCAGCGGTGGATTCCCCGGCTGGTTCACATTTTGATTAGCATTCTGAATTGGTCACTGGTTATGGTTCTGCAACGATTGCTGCACCCGATTCTGTATGGACTATTGAGCCTGGTTCTGCAATTGCGGAATAATCCATGCCTGCCATCATGCAATCAACTACAGGTAGTTCTCTCCCGTATGGTCTGCAATGAAGCAAAATGTACATTGTGTCTACAACAGGGGGAAATCTCACTGATAGTGTCCCATACCGCACAGTGATAGCATTGCACAGGTCCGCGACCTCCTCGTCCTCCTCCGTGACCAAATCCTCCACCTCATCCACCCCTGAATCCTCCTCGGAATCCACCTGCTGTTGGTATTGATGTTGATTGTACTGTTGTTGCATCGGAGCTGGTTGCATGCCTTGCCCTTGCTGTGCATACTATGGTTGTTGAACGTACTGTGGCTACTGTGGAGCCATTTGCATTGGAGTATATTGCGGCACAAACTGCTGCTGTTGTTGCTGCGGTACAAACGGTACCTATGGTAGAGGTAGCGGCTGGGCTACCTATGGCTGCAATTGTGGTTGTTGTACGGCACACTGGTCATCCTTTACATAGAATGCGTCATACGTTCTCTCGTGAAGCAACCCATATGCCCGACAATCTTTGTCGTCATGTCCCACCGATTTGCAGAATGTGCAATATAGATTCATCGGCTTGGTGACCATCTTCTGCATATATGGACATTCTTCATGGCGGTGCCCAAATACCTGACAAACGCGACAATATGGCATGCTAACACCATTTAATGGGTTTGGTGCTCCTGAAACCGAATAGTTGCAGAAGTCAAGGCAATTGTCCTTCGTATGCCCTTCTCCTTGACATCACGTACACCATACTTCTTCGCGCTGCTCCTTTCCCTTTTCAAATCTTGCAGCTGTATGGTCAAGTTAGCCAGCTGTGTCTGTATCTGCGACATCTTGGCTGCATTTTCTCCAATCAGTGACACCTCCAATCGCATTGCAATCTCTAGAGCTTCACTGGGCGTCGATATTTTTTATTGCATCAATGGTAGCCGAATATGGGGCAGCAGTGCCACGATGAACCACTCTTTATGTTGGACAACACTCATATCGAAACTAACCCTTACCATCAGCGTTTTAAACCACTGGTTGAAATCCCACTTCGTGTCATTGGGATATTGCTTAATTTCTTTCAATTCCGTAATATATTGGGCCTCAGACTTGGGCTTCCTGAATTCTGCAATCAACCCATCTCTGATCTCGTCTAGTGACTTCGCTGGAGCTCCTGTAGGGACTAGAACAAACTTCATAAACCAATCTAAGGCACAACCTTGCAGGGTTGTCGCCAGCTGCCCCTTCTTGGCATCATCATCAGTGATCTGTTTTACGGTCTAGACCGCTTCACATAAAAACCAATACTGTTGTGGGTTATCTGTTCCACTCCCATGGAATAGTCGTAGCTTAGCATCATCACCCGCCATCCTGGGCTTCCTCCCTGTAGGTACTGAACTACTCACAATCAAGTTTTTTTGACCCGGTGGGGTCGAAGTGGTATTTCTCACTGGCTAACAGATAGTGAGTGGAGGTGTGGGTATGTTGCTGCTGGGGTTAGGTCCTGCCTCTATCCTGGGCGTAGCCTCTGCGTCCTTGTCCGAGCTGTGAGATCGCTTCGTCCTGTGTGGTATTCCTTCGTGAACTTGCGATTCGATCACAGTAGGACCTTCTCCTATCCTCTTCCTCTTTTCCTGTTGAAACCTCGCTCCTCCCCTTGTAAGACCACTCTCTTCCTTGACTTCACTCACAGTCTCATCGTGACCCGCACCCATCTACCCCTGATCATTCCATGCACTGCCCCCCTGCTGTCGCGATACCCACAGCCTCCTCCCATGAGGCTGCTTACTGATCTATATGCATCTTCAATATACCCTTTTCGCAAATAAGCACCTTAATGGACAGTTGGAGCAGCAGCAAAAACCTTCCTCGGGGTTCATGGAAGAAATATCTTTCAGCTTCGCTATAAGACTTTTGCATATCAACCACGAATTCGGTAATATACCCTTCCAAGATGCTATCAAGCCACACTTCAACATCCTGTGATGCTTTATTATCGACCTCCTATAGTTCTTGGATTAAATCTGGGGTCCAGGTCATTGGCTCACCACCCTAGAAGTTCCTCTTCTGAAAGGTCAACTTCACCAACCACTTGAACAATAGGACCGGGAACTCACAGAAGAACCATTCATGCGAACCGTCATGAATATATCTATCTACCAACTGATCTACTATCAATCGAGTGTTCCGGCTTTCTTCTTCAGCGAATTCCTGTAGCTTCCGATCAAACCATTCTTGGATCTCGGGTTTCGTCGGGTGCCACAACATATCCTTCTTTCACTTTGCAAACGATCCCGGCAACGAAACCATTTGTTGACTCAAGCCTAGTCGACAGGGGTTCCCATCACTATCGACACCAACCCACCGCGATCTCCTTGAGCACTGGCCCAGATAGGTTTTACCATGTGCAGCAACACCTGCAGAGCAGATGAGGTCTCACTTGAGGCGATCAAGGGAGAGTGGACGGAACCATGTTTCCGCCAAATGAAGGAGGATGATTGCGGCACTACTTACTTAAAACACTTCTCACAGCATTCAAAGCAGATCTATGCATTCAAGATTAAAATCATTCGTATTCATAGCATTATTCAACAGAAACATTCATCGCGACAAGTATAACACTAAAGTAATGAACTGCAGTAAGAAATCATCGCAACATGCAGTAACATAAAAGGTACACAGGGAATTTCACCAAGCGGTTCCGTCATGTCATATTACTTCAGAAAACCCTGATACATAATCTCTGCAAAACCAAATCTCAGCAATGTCACTTGATCTCACATATAGACTCAAAGATGTGCATAAACAACATCCAAAGACTGTGCTCAGCTCAACTCCAAAAGTTCAAAATCTCGTCTCATAAACAACAGATATGACTCTTTAACTATAAATAGGCTTCCGCCTTTACAATGCTTGTCCACTTAGTAACAACTTCCTAACCGACTCCTGGATAAATGACCCAAAATCTAACTGACACGGTCCAAATGACCCAAAAACCTGCCTACTGTGGTACAATTAGCTCAAAATTACATCTCATATGGTCCAATGACCCAAAAACCCGCATTCTACGGTACAATCGACTCTAAAATAAATAAAATAGTCCATTCTTCTGCCTTCCGCGACCTCTTCTGACGTGTCGCAGCATCGCCAATGCTGCGATTCTTTCTTACCAAACCACCTTCCAGCATGCATATGTTCTGCGAATGACTCTGCATTCGCACTCTTTCTGACTTCTGTCGGTAACTCGACCAAATCCACCACTCCGTGTGGGATTCTCCCTTGAACAATCTGGAATGGACTCAACCCTGTGGACTGTTTCAAAGAATTTTTGTATGCAAACTCTGCCTGTGCCAACACATTTTACCACTGCTTGGGCTATCGGTTGTTAGACATCTCAAAAGGTTTCCCAAACTCATGTTCACCACCTCGATCTGTCCATCTGTCTGCGGATGGTGCGTCGAGCTAAACTGCAACTTCATGTCCAGTTTCATCCATAGGGTTCTCCAGAAATGCCCCATAAACTTGGTATCCCGATCTGACGTGATACTCTTTGGCAACCCATGTAGTCTGACTATATCCTTGAATAATAGTCCAGCAATCCCTGTGGCATCACTTATCTTTTTACATGGAATGAAGTGTGCCATCTTCGAAAACCTGTCGACTACAACAAATATTGATTCGCTTCCCCGTTGTGTCTTCGGAAATCCTAACACAAAATCTATGCTACGATGATCCCAAGGGGTATATGGTACTGGCAATGGTGTATACAACCCTATGTTTTGACTTCTCCCTTTTGCCAACTAGCAAACTCGACATTGTCGAACCCACCTTCCGACATCGGTCGTCATCCCTGGCCAGAAATACTTTTCGTCGACCAATGCTTTAGTATTGTCGATGCCAAAATGTCCTGCTAACCCGCCATTATGCAATTCTCGGATTAAGTTCTCTCTTACCGATCCTATGGGAAAACACAACTGACTTCCCCTGAACAGATAGCCTTCTTAAATGAAATAACTCAAGTATGGAATCCTGTCGACACTCCAAGGTTCACGACAAGCCTTCCATGCTTTCGCAAAATCCTTGTCGGTCTCATACTCTGTCTTTATCGATTCTATCCCCATTTCCTGAACTGTCGTCATGTTCAGCAGTGCAACTCTCCTGCTCAATGCGTTGGAAACTTTGTTCGACTTGCCCGATCGACCTATCATCGTAACATGAATGTATACCTCTGAAGTAACTCCACCCATTTCATGTGTCGTTGATCTAATTTTTCCTATGTGTTTAGATACCTCAGTGTTTGGTGATCTATATATAACACAAACTCCTTGGGAAACAGATAATGCCTCCACTTCTTCAATGCTTGAACGATAGCATAACATTCCTAGTCGTAGACCGAATACTTCCGCTTTGATCCATTTAGCTTCTCACTAAAGAATGCAATTGGTCAAACTTCCTGGCTAAACACTGCTCCAATTTCCATTCCACTCACATCACAATCGACCTGGAAAACTTTGTCAAAGTCTGGGAGTTCCAATACTGGGCTCTCAGTGACATTTTCCTTCAACTCGTCGAAAGCTCTCTGGGCCACGTCTGTCCACTTGAACTCGCCCTTTCTCATGCATTATGTCAATGGTGCACAAATCCGATTGAATCCCCGAAAGAACTTCCTGTAGAAACTGGAAAGTCCATGGAAACTCCTTACTCCAATCGTACTTGTCAGTTCCAGCCAATCAACTATTTCCTTCACCTTCTCTGGGTCCATCACCAACCCTTTACTCGAGATTACAAACCCCAAGTACACCAACTCCTTTTTCATGAAGAAACACTTTTGCAGGTTCACCATCAGCTTTTCCTCCTGCAATCTCTGCATTACTTGTCGAATGTGCCCCAAGTATTCTGCCTTGGTTCGACTTAAAATCAGAAGGTCATCTAGATATACTGCGACAAACTTTCCCAAGAATGGCTTCAACACCTAATTCATCAATCTCATGAATGTGTTGGGTGCATTAGTCAACCCAAATGGCATGACTAACCACTTGTACAACCCTTCTTTTGTTTTGAATGTTGTCTTCCATTCATCTCCTTCTCTGACTCAGATCTGGTGATAACCCCTCTTGAGGTCTATCTTCGTGAAGTATGTCGCTCCACTCAAGCAATCCATCAAGTCATCCATTCTCGGCAATGGAAACTGATACTTGATCTTGACCCTATTGATGGCTCTGAAGTCTGTACACATTCTCCATTCTCTACCCTTCTTTGGCGTCAATACCGCTAGTACTGCACACGCGCTCAGACTTTCTCCGATTAACCCTCTGTCCAAAAATTCTTGAACATGTCGGTTGAGTTCCTATCCCTCTGTCGGACTCATCCTATACAATGCTTTGATTGGCAGACTCGGCCCTGGAATCAAGTCGATCTGATGGGATATGCTCCTTGTCAGCGGCAATCCTGTCGGTTTCTCATCAGCCATTATGTCACGAAACTCTTCAAGGAACTCCTTTATTTTGACCGGAATATCCTCCTCCATGGTCGTTCTCTCGACACATGGTCCTTTTGGAATGATCGCAAAACATCCCGACTGTCTCTCCTCTTCTGTGAGAAATTCCTTCGTCGTGCTCATCAACACTCGCTTTTTCCAAACATTGCTCTCGCTGTGCTTGCTGTCGGATTTCTCCTCCAACCTCGGCCTAAGATTCCTTTTCATGCCATTTTTCCATACTGTGACTGTGTTGGCTCGACTATCATAGATCATTTTCTGATCATATTTCCATGGTCTCCCTAACAACAGATGGCATGCATCCATTGGGACTACATCGCATAGTACATTGTCTTGAAATACTTCAACCCGAAAGTTGATCAGGAATTGTCTTGTCACCTCGACATGGTGTCCTTTTTGCAACCATGAGATCTTGTAGGGGTGAGGGTGTTCTCGACACTTCAATCTGATCTTGTTGATGACTTCTGCTGACACAAGATTCTCCGTGCTTCCGCCATCAACTATGGTTTTGCAACGCCATTCGCCGATCTGCACCTTCGTTCAAAAGATCACCTTCTGTTGTGTTGGCTCAATCAGGTCGCGTTGATCTTCCTGGATCAAGGCTCTATAAATCGTCAGATTTCGATTCTTCCTTTTCTCACCTCCACTGTTGTCAGATGCTGACTCTTCCCTCTCGTCGACTTGTTCATCTTTTCGACATCTGGGTTTAGACTCCTCTGCAGCATGTAGGTTCTCTAGGCACTCCTATGCCTTGTGTCCTATCCCTGGACACTTGTAACAGATTATGGCTAGTCTATTAGCTCCCTTTCTGTCGGATGGACCACTTCGACTATACGCACCTTGACCGCAGTTCTCACGACCATCGCATGGGTTCTCTTTCACTTTTTCCCTTGTCGATGTCCCTTCTGCATGTCGATTGTCTTCAACATTTTCTTTCCTGTACCCTCTACTTTGGCCTTTCGGGGAGACAGTTTTTGCACCTCGACGCATCATCCTTCCCCTAGTCGCTGCGGATTTCCTCGACAGTTTCTCTTCTGCCTTCAGAGCTAACTGGTAGGCTTCGCCGATGGCTCTGAATCTTGACATGCTCAGCTCATCCTGAATGGCATATTTTAAGTCATTCACATATCTAGCGACAGCTTCTTCTCCCTCGTTGGTTTGTCCCAACCAAATCGACAATCGGTAGAAATCCTACGTGTACTCCTTCACAGTCATCTCTTTCTACCGAAAGTTCTGCAACTTCCTGAACAAGGAAATCACATAGTCGTTCAGCAAGAACTTCCCCTTCAGCTTGGCGATCATTCTGTCCCAAGACTTGATTTTCTCCTTACCTTTCTTGAACCTGTCAGCCTGTACATTGTCCCACCACAACAAGGCATGACCCTTCAACCTCAGGCATGCAGGCTTAACCCATTTAGCATCCTTGATCTGCTCTATGTCGAAGTATTTATCCATTTCTCTAAACCAATCGATCAAATATTCTGGGTCCAGGCTTCCCGAGTAAGTACGCAAGTCTATCCTCGCCCGACCTCTCATATTCGTCAGAATTTTGATCAGCTTTTCCTCTGGTTCTTCAGTAGCCTCTTGTCGAGCTTCCACTTCTTCTACTTCCTCGTCGTTGTGGTCTAACACCTCAGGAATACAACCATGCCTCTGCCTTTCCTTAATCTTTGCAACTTCATTGGTCAAAGTTCGCATCGTTCTTACGCATTCGTCAAACATCTCATGATCCACCGTGACAGCTGCTGTGCCATGCGCTCTTCGTCCTTGGACATTAATGCCTCTGTGAGCAATTTTCAACCTCTGGTGAAACTCCCATACGTACAATCGCAACCGGACTTTAAACAAGTCATGCACAATTCTACCCAACCTCAGCTGGAATTGTTTAACACACTTGCAGGCTCAATATCACAAACGTCCCTCAAACTCTAAGGATTCTTCCGCGCTGATACCAACTGACGCAAGTCAGGTTGGTATAGTCTCCTTTCTCAACCGGACTCACTTCCGGGATCTGATACCAACCGATGCAAGTCACCTTACATAAATAAGGTTATTGATTAACAATACACACGACACATACCACAATGCTTACACGAACAAGGTGTGAAACAGGATGCCAGAAGTGGCTTATATTACTTCTCTGAATTGATTTACAATGCGAAATAACTGAAAGTAAATAACTAACTACAGTCAGCCTCAGCTATTACAATTTAGAAGTAAATTTGGTGTTTTCTCCCTGTCTTTTGACCTCACCCTCTCCTGGTCCACTTAGGAACGCTGAGCTATGGCTCGATCTAAACTCCCTGTTATCAGTCTGTGTGACTCTACTCTCTCACAAATTCAGACTCTGCTCTCTGATGCGGCTGATCCAAAGATCCCCCCCCCTCGCTGAACTGATTATTCTCCTCCGTCTTCTACCCTACTGTTGTTGTTCCCGAGACACGCATCCTCTTGTCCGTCGATCCTTTTGAATCCTGTAGTCCTACAACTGTCAGCTCCCAGCCGTGCTGCACAGCCTCTGTCCATGACGACATCTGTCATGTCCCTCACCTACCTGCAATAACTGTATCAACTTCCTCAGTAACCTCGAGCGGGTACCAGGTACAGTCCTCTTGACTTTCTCCGTGCTTGGCTCCGCCAAACCTGGTAGGTCGTAGTTCGACCACTTCTTGACAACTCGACGTCTTGTTTTCACCTGTCGTCTGTCGACCATAACCTGTCGACTCTCGACCCATCACAACATCTGTTGTGCGCTGCTCCGATCGGTCACCTACCGACTGCTCCTGCTCAACTTGTTGACTTCGACAAGTCAACCTGCTTCCTGCACGAGTGGCCATCAACACTCCCGTTGGTTGGCTCTCTTATGTCGATCAACTTCAACTGATCTTCCTAGGCCCCGATGCTCCTGCATCAGACTCCCCAAGTGAAAAAGAATTTGACTGCTCCATTAGTCTCCAGAACTCCTCTTCGTAAATCCACATCGCCTCCTGCAACTCATCATCCTTCCATCATACTAAGTATTCCTTCTTCCGCGAGTTACGCGTTCTCCCAACCTCGCGTTCCTCGATTACTTCTATGATCTCTTCTTTGTGTTGATCTTGAATCTGGTCTGTCTAGTCGATGCTTATAACTTCTTTGCTTCCGTTGCTCGACCCTTCTTCAAATTTGTACAAGTCTGAGACATTGAACATTGTTGAAATGTTCAAGTCATCCGGTAATTCCAACACATAAGCGTTGTCCAAAATCTTCTTCAGAATCTTGCATGGTCCAATCTTCTTCAGCTTCAGCTTGTTGTATGTACCTTTCGGAAATATCTCCTTTCACAAATATGCATAGAACAAGTTCCCTTCTCTAAACGACTGTAGCCTCTTCTTGTTGTCAGCCCTCAACTTGTACGTTGCGTTACTCTTTTCTATGCGCTTTTGCACATTTTCATGAACTTCATGCATATGTTCTACGAATGACTCTGCATCCGCACTCTTTCTGACTTCTGTCGGTAACTCGACCAAATCCACCACTCCGTGTGGGCTTCTCCCATGAAAAATCTGGAATGGACTCAACCCTATCGACCGATTCACAGAATTGTTGTATGCAAACTCCGCCTGTGCCAACACATTTTCCCACTACTTGAGTCTATCGGCTGTTAGACATCTCAAAAGGTTTCCCAAACTCCTGTTCACCACCTTGGTCTTTCCATTTGTTTGCGGATGGTGCGCTGAGCTAAACTACAACTTCGTGTCCAGTTTCTTCCATAGGGTTCTCCATAAATGCACAATAAACTTGTTATGCCGATCCGACGTGATACTCTTTAGCAACCCATGTAGTTTGACTATCTCCTTGAAGAATAGTACAACAATCCCTAGGGCATCACTTGTCTTTTTACACGGAATGAAGTGTGCCATCTTCGACAACCTGTCGACTACAACAAATATTGAGTCGCTTCCCTATTGTGTCTTCGGCAGTCCTAACACCAAATCCATGCTAAGTTGCACCCAAGGGGTATCTGGTACTTGAAATGGTGTATACAACCCTCTGCTTTGACTTCTCCCTTTTTCCAACTGGAAAAATCGACATTGTCGAACCCACCTTCCGACATCGGTCGTCATCCCTGGCCAGAAATACTTTTCTTCGACCATTACTTTAGTCTTGTAGATGCCAAAATGTCCCGCTAACCCGCCATTATGCAATTCTCGGATTAGGTTCTCTCTTACCGATCCTATGGGAATACACAACTGACTTCCCCTGAACAGATAGCCTTCTTGAATGAAATAACTCAAGTATGGAGTCCTGTCGACACTCCAAGGTTCACGACAAGCCTTCCATGCTTTCGCAAAATCCTTGTCAGTCTCATACTCTGTCTTTATCGATTCTATCCCCATTTCCTGAAATATCGTCGTGTTCAACGGTGCAACTCTTCTACTCAATGCGTCAGCAACTTTGTTCGACTTGCCCGACCTATGTCGCAACATGAATGTATGCCTCTGAAGTAACTCCACCCATTTCATGTGTCGCTGATCTAATTTTTCCTATGTGTTTAGATACCTCATTGCTTGGTGATCTGTATACAACACAAACTCTTTGGGAAACAGATAATGCCTCCACATCTCCAATGCTTGAATGATAGCATAAAATTATTGGTCGTAGATCGAATACTTCCACTTTGCTCCATTCAGCTTCTCACTGAAGAATGCAATTGGTCGACCTTCCTGGCTCAACACTACTCCAATTGCCATTCCACTCGCATCACAATCAACCTAGAAAACTTTGTCAAAGTCTGGGAGCGCCAATACTGGGCTCTCAGTGACCTTTTTCCTTCTACTCGTCGAAAGCTCTCTAGGCCGCGTCTGTCCACTTGAACTCGCCCTTTCTCCTGCATTCTATCAACGGTGCACAACTCCGACTGAATCCCCGAATGAACTTCCAGTAGAAACTGGAAAGTCCATGGAAAATCCTTACTCTAGTCATACTTGTCGGTTCCGGCCAATCCACTATTGCCTTCAGCTTCTCTGGGTCCATCACCAATCCTTTACTCGAGATTACAAACCCCAGGTTCACCAACTCCTTTTTCATGAAGAAACACTTTTGCAGGTTCACCATCAGCTTTTCCTCCTGCAATCTCTGCATTACTTGTCGAATGTGCCTCAAGTGTTCTGCCTTGGTTCGACTGAAAATCAGAATGTCGTCTAGATAGACTACGACAAAATTTCCCAAGAATGGCTTCAACACCTCATTCATCAATCTCACGAATGTGCTGGGTGCATTAGTCAACCCAAATGGCATGAGTAACCACTCGTACAACCCTTCTTTTGTTTTGAATGTTGTCTTCCATTCATCTCCTTCTCTGACTCGGATCTGGTGATAACCACTCTTCAGGTCTATCTTCGTTAATTATGTCACTCCACTCAGGCAATCCATCAAGTCATCCATTCTCAACAATGGAAACCGATACTTGATCGTGATCCTATTGATGGCTCTGGAGTCTGTACACATTCTCCATTCTCCACCCTTCTTTGGCGTCAATACCGCTGGTACTAGCGCACGGGCTCAGACTCGCTCTAATTAACCCTCTGTCCAACAAATATTGAACCTGTCGATTGAGTTCCTGTCCCTCTGTCGGACTAATCATATAGGGCGCTTTGTTTGGAAGACTCGACCATGGAATCAAGTCGATCTGATGGGATATGCTCCTTGTCGACGGCAATCCCGTCGGTTTCTCATCATCCATTATGTCACGAAACTCTTCGAGCAACTCCTGGATTTCGACCGGAATATCCTCCTCCCTGGTCGTTCTCTCGACACATGTTCCTTTTGGAATGATCGCAAAACAACCTGACTGTCTCTCCTCTTCTGCGAGAAATTCCTTCATCGTGCTCATAAACACTCGCTTTTCCCAAAGGTTGCTCTCGTCATGCTTGTTGTCAGCTTGTTCCTCCAACTTCGGCTTAAGAGTCCTTTTCACGCCATTTTTCCATACATTAACTGTGTTGGCTCGACCATCATAGATCATTTTTCGATCATATTTCCATGGTCTCCCTAACAACACGTGGCATGCATCCATTGGGACTACATCACACAGTACACTGTCTTCAAATCCTTAAACCCGGAAGTTGATCAGGCACTGTTTGTCACCTCGACATGGTGTCCTTTCTGCAACCATGAGATCTTGTAGGGGTGTGGGTGTTCTCGACACTTCAACCCGATCTTCTCGATGACTTATGTCAACACAAGATTCTCCGTCCTTCCGCCATCAACTATGGTTTTGCAACGCCATTCGTCGATCCGCACATTCGTTCGAAAGATCGCCTTCCGTTGTGCTGGCTCCATCAGGTCACATTGATCTTCCTGGATCAAGGCTCTCTGAACATAAAATTTCGGTTCTTCCTTTTCTCACCTCCACTGCTGTCGGATGCCAACTCTTGCCTCTCGTCGACTTGTTCATCTTTTCGACATCTGGGTTTCGACTCCTCTGTAGCATGTAGGTTCTCTAGGCACTCATAGGCCTTGTGTCCCGTCCCTCGACACTTGTAAAAGATTATGGCTAGTTTGTTAGCTCCCTTTCTGTCGAATGGACCACTTCAACTATACGCACCTCGACCGCGGTTCTCACGACCATCGCTTTGGTTCTCTTGCACTTTCTCCCTTGTCGATGTCCCTTCTGCATGTCGATTGTCTTCGACATTTTCTTTCCTGTACATGCTATTTTGGCCTTTCACGGAGACAGTTTTTGCAACCCGACTAGTCATCCTTCCCCTGGTCGCTACGGATTTCCTCGATAGTTTCTCTACTGCCTTCAAAGCTAACTCGTAGTCTTCGCCGACGGCTCTGAATCTTGACATGCGCAGCTCATTTTGAATGGCATATTTTAAGCCGTTCACATATCTAGGGACAGCTTCTTCTCCCTCGTTGGTTTGTTCCGACCGAATCGACAATCGGTAGAAATCCTCTGTGTAATCCTTCACGGTCATCTCTTTCTGCCAAAAGTTTTGTAACTTCCTGAACAAGGAAATCACATAGTCATTCGGCAAGAACTTCCCCTTCAGCTTAGCGACCATTCTGTCCCAAGACTTGATTTTCTCCTTGCCTTTCTTGACTCTGTCAGCCTGTACATTGTCCCACCACAACGAGGCATGACCCTTCAACCTCAGACATGCAGTCTTAACCCGTTTAGGGTCCTCGATCTGCTCTATGTCGAAGTATTTCTCCACTTCTCTGAACCAATCGATCAAATCTTCTGGGTCCAGGCTTCCCGAGTATGTACGCACGTCTATCTTCACCGGACCTCTGATATCCATCAAAATTTTGATCAGCTTTTCCTCTGGTTCTTCGGCGGCCTCTTCCCGGGCTTCCACCTCTTCGACTTCCTCGTCGTTGTGGTCTAACGCCTCAAGAATACAACCACGCCTTAGGCTTTCCTTGATCGCAGCGACTTCATTAGTCAAAGTTCACATCGTTCTAACACATTCGTCGAACATCTCATGATCCACCATGATGGTTGTTGCACCATGCGCTCTTCGTCCTCAGACATTAACACCTCTATGAGCCATTTTCAACCTCTGGGTAAACTCCCACGTGTCCAATCGCAACCAGACTTTAAACAAGTCATGCACAATTCTGCCCAACCTCAGCTGGAATTGTTTAACATACTTGCAGGCTCAATATCACAGACGTCCCTCAAACTCTAAGGATTCTTCTGCGCTGATACCAGCTGATGCAAGTCAGGTTGGTATAGTCGCCTTTCTCAACCGAACTCACTTCCGGGCTCTGATACCAACTGACGCAAGTCGCCTTACAGAAATAAGGTTATTCCATAACAATACACATGACACATACCACAATGCTTACACAGACAAGGTGTGAAACAGGATGCCAGAAGTGGCTTATACTACTTCTCTGAATTTGGTTACAATGGAGAATAACTAAAAGTAAATAACTTGCTACAGTCAGCCTCAGTCCTTACAATTTAGAAGTAACTGTGCTTTGTTCTCCTTGTGTGTCGACCTCACCCTCTCCTGGTCCACTTCGGAACGCTGAGCTATGGCTCGATCTCAACTCCCTGTTATTAGTCTGTGTGACTCTTCTCTTTCTCACAACTTCAGACTCTGCTCTCTTATGCGGCTGATCCAAAGATCCCCCCCCCCCCCCCCGCTGAACTGATTATTCTCCTCTGTCTTCTACCCTACTGCTACTGTTCCCGAGACAAGCATCCTCCTGTCCGTCGATCCTTCCGAATCCTGTAGTCCTGCAACTGTGAGCTCCCATCCATGCTGCATAGCTTCTATCCATGACGACATTTGTCATGTCCTTCACCTACCTGCAATAACTATATTAACTTCCTCAGCAACCCCGAGTGGATACTAGGTACAATCCTCTTGAATTTCTCTGCACTTGGCTCCGCCAAACCTGTCAGGTCGTAGTTCAACCACTTGTCGACTACCCGACGTCTTGTTTTCACCTGTCATCTGTCGACTCTCGACCCATCACAACATCCGTTGCGTGCTGCTCTGGTCGGTCAGCTACCGACTGCTCCTACTCGACTTGTTGACTTCGACAAGTCAACCTGCTTCCCGCACCAGTGGTCATCGGCACTCCCGCTGGTCGGCTCCATTATGTCGATCAACTTCGACTGATCTTCCTAGGCCCCGATGCTCCTGCATCAGACTCCCCAGGTGAAAAATAATTTGACTGCTCCGTCAATCTCCTGAACTCCTCTTTGGAAATCCACGTCGCCTCCTGCAACTCATCATCCTTCCATCATACTAAGTATTCCTTCTTCCACGAGTTACGCATTCGCCCAACCTCGCGTTCCTCGATTACTTCTGCGATCTCTTCGTTGTGTCGATCTGGAATCTGGTTTGTCCAGTCGATGCTTATCACTTCTTTGCTTTCGTTGCTCGACCCTTCTTCAAATTTGTACAGGTCTGAGACATTGAACGTTGTTGAAATGTTCAAGTCATCCAGTAATTCCAACACATAAGCGTTGACCGAAATCTTCTTCAGAATCTTGCATGGTCCAATCTTCTTTAGCTTCAGCCTCTTGTATGTGCCTGTTGGAAATCTCTCCTTCCGCAAATATGCATAGACTAAGTCCCCTTCTCTGAATGACTATAGCCTCTTCTTCTTGTCAGCCCTCAACTTGTATGCTGCGTTACTCTTTTCTATGCACTTTCGCACATTTTCATGAACTTCATGCATATGTTCTGTGAATGACTCTACATCCACACTCTTTCTGAATTCTGTCATTAACTCGACCAAATCCACCACTTCATGTGGGATTCTCCCCTGAACAATCTGGAATGGACTCAACCCTGTCGACCGATTCACAGAATTGTTGTATGTAAACTCCACCTGTGCCAACACATTTTCCCACTACTTGGGTCTGTCGACTGTTATACATCTCATAAGGTTTCCCAAACTCTTGTTCACCACCTCGGTCTGTCCGCCTATCTACGGATGGTGCACCGAGCTAAACTGCAACTTCATGTCCAGTTTCTTCCATAGGGTTCTCCAGAAATGCCCCATAAACTTGGTATCCTGATCCGACGTGATACTCTTTGGCAACCCATGTAGTCTAACTATCTCCTTGAAGAATAGTACAACAATCCCTGTGGCATCACTTGTCTTATTACACGAAATGAAGTGTGCCATCTTCGAAAACTTGTCGACTACAACAAATATTGAGTCACTTCCCTGTTGTGTCTTCGGAAATCCTAACACAAAATCCATGCTAAGATGCTCCCAAGGGGTATCTGGTACTGGAAATGGTGTATACAACCCTGTGTTTTGATTTCTCCCTTTTTCCAACTAGCAAACTCGACATTGTCGAACCCACCTTCCAACATCGGTCGTCATCCCTAGCCAGAAATACTTTTCTTTGACCAGTGCTTTAGTCTTGTCGATGCCAAAATGTCCCGCTAACCCGCCATTATGTAATTATCGGATTAGGTTCTCTCTTACCGATCCTATGGGAATACACAACTGACTTCCCCTGAACAGATAGCCTTCTTGAATGAAATAACTCAAGTATGGAGTCCTTTCGACACTCCAAGGTTCACGACAAGCCTTCCATGCTTTCGCAAAATCCTTGTCGGTCTCATACTCTGTCTTTATCGATTCTATCCCCGTTGCCTGAACTGTCGTTGTGTTCAGCAGTGCAACTCTCCTGCTCAATGCATCGGTAACCTTGTTTGACTTTCCCGACCTATGTCGCAACATGAAAGTATACCTCTGAAGTAACTCCACCCATTTCATGTGTCACTGATCTAATTTTGTCTGTGTGTTTAGATACCTCACTACTTGGTGATCTGTATACAACACAAACTCCTTGGGCAACAAATAATGCCTCCACTTCTTCAATGCTTGAATGATAGCATAAAATTCCTGGTTGTAGGCCGAATACTTCCGCTTTGCTCCATTCAGCTTCACGCTAAAGAATGCAATTGGTTGGCCTTCCTGGCTCAACACTACTCCAATTGCCATTCCACTCGCATCACAATCGATCTGGAAAACTTTTTCAAAGTCTAGGAGCACCAATACTGGGCTCTCAGTGACATTTTCCTTCAACTCGTCAAAAGCTCTCTAGGCCGCATCCGTCCACTTGAACTTGCCCTTTCTCATGCATTATGTCACTGGTGCACAAATCCGACTAAATCCCCGAATGAACTTCCTGTAGAAACTGGAAATTCCATGGAAACTCCTTACTCCAGTCGTACTTGTCAGTTCCGGCCAATCCACTATTTCCTTCACCTTCTTTGGGTCCATCACCAACCCTTTACTCGAGATTACAAACCCCAAGTACACCAACTCCTTTTTCATAAAGAAACACTTTTATAGGTTCACCATCATCTTTTCCTCCTGCAATCTCTGCATTACTTGTCGAATGTGCCTCAAGTTTTCTGCCTTGGTTTGACTGAAAATCAAAATGTCGAATAGATAGACTATGACAAAATTTCCCAAGAATGGCTTCAACACCTCATTCATCAATCTCATGAATGTGTTGGGTGCATTAGTCAACCCAAATGGCATGACTAACCACTCATTCAACCCTTCTTTTGTTTTGAATGTTGTCTTCCATTCATCTCCTTCTCTAACTCGGATCTGGTGATAACCACTCTTCAGGTCTATCTTCTTGAAGTATGTCGCTCCACTCAGGAGATCCATCAAGTCATCCATTCTCGGAAATGGAAACCGATACTTGATCGTGATCCTGTTAATGGCTTTGGAGTCTGTACACATTCTCCATTCTCCACCCTTCTTTGGCATCAATACCGTTGGTACTGCGCACGAGCTCAGACTCTCTCTGATTAACCCTCTGTCCAACAATTCTTGAACCTGTCGGTTGAGTTCCTGTCCCTCTATTGGACTCATCCTATACGGTGCTTTGTTTGGCATACTCAACCCTGGAATCAAGTCGATCTGATGGGATATGCTCCTTGTCGACGGCAATCCCATTGGTTTCTCATCAGCATTTATGTCATGAAACTCTTCGAGCAACTCCTCGATTTCGACCGGAATATCGTCCTCCCTGGTCGTTATCTCGACACATGGTCCTTTTGGAGTGATCGCAAAACATCCCGGCTGTCTCTCCTCTTCTTCGAGACATTCCTTCGCCATGCTCATCAACACTCGTTTTTCCCAAAGGTTTCTCTCATCGTGCTTGTTTTCGGTTTGCTCCTCCAACCTCGGCTTAAGAGTCCTTTTCACGCCATTTTTCCATATTGTGACTATGTTGGCTCAACCATCATAGATCGTTTTCCGATCATATTGCCATGGTCTCCCTAACAACAGATGGCATGCATCCATTGGGACTACATCGCACAGTACATTGTCTTCAAATCCTTCAACCAGGAAGTTGATCAGGCACTGTCTTGTCACCTCAACATGGTGTCCTTTATGCAACCATGAGATCTTGTAGGGGTGTGGGTGTTCTCGACACTTCAACCCGATCTTGTCGATGACTTCTGTCGAGACAAGATTCTTTGTGCTTCCTCCATCAATTATGGTTTTGCAACACCATTCGCCAATCCGCACCTTCATTCGAAAGATCGCCTTCCGTTGTGCTGGCTCCATCGGGTCGCGTTGATCTTCCTTGATCAAGGCTCTCTGACCCGTCAAATTTTGGTTCTTCCTTTTCTCACCTCCACTGCTGTCGGATGCCGACTCTTCCCTCTCGTCAACTTGTTCATCTTTTCGACATTTGGGTTTCGACTCCTCTGCAGCATGTAGGTTCTCTGGGCACTCATATGCCTTGTGTCCCACCCCTCGACACTTGTAACAGATTATGGCTGGCATGTTAGCTCCCTTCCTATCGGATGGACCACTTCGACTATACGCACCTCGACCCGGTTCTCACGACCATCGCATCAGTTCTCTTGCGCTTTCTCCCTTGTCGATGTCCCTTCCGCATGTCGATTGTCTTCGAAATTTTCTTTCTTGTACCCACTACTTTAGCCTTTTGCGGAGATATTTTTTGCGCCCCATCCAGTCATCCTTCCCCTGGTCGCTACGGATTTCCTCGACAGTTTCTCTTCTGCCTTCAGAGCTAACTGATAGGCTTCACCGATGGCTCTGAATCTTGACATGCTCAGCTCATCCTGAATGGCATATTTTAAGACGTTCACATATCTAGCGACGACTTCTTCTCCCTCGTCGATTTGTCCCGACCGAATCGACAATTGGTAGAACTCTTCCGTGTACTCCTTCACGGTCATCTCTTTCTGCGGAAAGTGCTGCAACTTACTGAACAAGGAAATCACATATTCGTTCGGCAATAACTTCCCCTTCAGCTTGGCGACCATTCTGTCCCAAGACTTGATTTTCTCCTTGCCTTTCTTGACTCTGTCAGCCTGTACATTGTCCCACCACAACGAGGCATGACCCTTCAACCTCAGACATGCAGTCTTAACCTGTTTAGGGTCCTCGATGTGCTCTATGTCGAAGTATTTCTCCATTTCTCTGAACCAGTCGATCAAATATTCTGGGTCCAGAATTCCCGAGTACTTACGCATGTCTATCTTCGCCCAACCTCTCATATCCATCAAAAGTTTGATCATATTTTCCTCTAGTTCTTCGACAACCTCTTCCCGGGCTTCCACCTCTTCGACTTCCTCGTCGCTGTGGTATAACGCCTCAAGAATACAACCACGCCTCTGGCTTTCCTTGATCGCTGCAACTTCATTGGTCAAATTTCGCATCGTTCTGACACATTCATCGAACATCTCACAATCCACCGTGACGACTGCTATGCCACACACTCTTCGTCCTCGGACATTAACGCCTCTGTGAGCCATTTTCAACCTCTGGTGAAACTCCCACGCGTCCAATCGCAACCGAACTTTAAACAAGTTGTACACAATTCTACCCAACCTCAGCTGGAATTGTTTAACACACTTGCAGGATCAATATCACGGACGTCCCTCAAACTCTAAGGATTCTTCCGCGCTGATACCAACTGACGCAAGTCAAGTTGGTATAGTCTCCTTTCTCAACCGAACTCACTTCCGAGATCTGATACCAACTGACGCAAGTCGCCTTACAGAAATAAGGTTCTTGCTTAACAATACACACGACACATACCACAATGCTTACATGAACAAGGTGTGAAACAGGATGCCAAAAGTGGCTTATATTACTTCTCTGAATTCGGTTACAATGCGGAATAACTAAAAGTAAATAACTAACTACGCTCGACCTCAGCTGTTACAATTTAGAAGTAACTTTGTTGTGTTCTCCCTGTGTGTCGACCTCACCCTCTCCTGGTCCACTTCGGAACGCTGAGTTATGGATCGATCTCAACTCCCTGTTATCAGTATGTGTGGCTCTTCTCTTTCTCACAACTTCAGACTCTTCTCTCTGATGCATCTTATCCAAAGATCCCCCCCCCGCTGAACTGATTATTCTCCTCCGTCTTCTACCCTGTTGTTGCTGTTCCCGAGACACGCATCCTCCTATCCGTCGATCCTTCCAAATCTTGCAGTCCTGCAACTGTCAGCTCCCAGCCGTGCTGCACATCCTATGTCCATGACGACATCTGTCGTGTCCTTCACCTACCTGCAATAACTGTATTAACTTCCTCAGCAACCCCGAGCGGCTACCAGGTACATTCCTCTTGACTTTCTCCACACTTAGCTCCGCCAAACCTGTCAAGTCGTAGTTCGACCACTTGTCGACTACCCGACGTCTCGTTTTCACCTGTCGTCTGTCGACTCTCGACCCATCACAACATTCGTTGCATGCTGCTCCGATCGGTCACCTACCGACTGCTCCTGCTCGACTTGTTAACTTCGAAATGTCAACCTGCTTCCCGCGCCAGTGGTCATCGACACTCCCACTGGTCGACTCCCTTATGTCGATCAACTTCGACTGATCTGCCTAGGCCCCGATGCTCCTACATCAATGCCTTTTGTCTTTATCTAATTCATATCCTAGTTTTCCATATGCCTTATGCCACCTTCTAAATGTTGTTTTCAAAATATTTAAACAAATAATTAAAATTTAAATCAAATATTTAAACTCCATTTGCTTTTTTTTATTTCATTAAGTATAATGACTAACCATTCATTAAATTTAAGCAATTAGTTAGATTCTTATTTTTCATAAGCCTTTTGCCACCCTCTTAATGTTGTTTTCTAGCTGGTCCAAACAATCTTTTAAAATCCATCTACTTTTTTTTCATTATTATAAAATCAGTCTACCTTTTTTTTTCATTATTATAAAATCCATCTACTTTTTGTTTCATTATTATAGTAGCTAGTCTCTCATTAACAAAGAATAATTATGTTCTTATTTCCCTTAGCTTTTTAATGTTTTTTTAAAGGTTTCAAGCCATCGTTAAAATCCATCTAATCCATCTTTTATTTCATTAGTTAACCATTCATTAAATCGAAGCATTGAGTTATAAATTAGATCATTATTTCCTACATGCCTTTGACCATCCTTTTAATGTTGTTTTTTAAATGTTTCAAAAAACTTATTTATATTTAAAAAAATAGTAATTTTTTATTCCATTCAGAATCAAAGTTAATATATACATTCAAAATCAAAGTTACATTAATATATACATGAATGAAATTGGCAAAATGCCTTGCATTAGTCTATCTCTATAAGTCCTTATAAACTAATAAATCAAAATAGTCCAAATCCTCTCCATCAACAATGAGTGTTTCAAAACACTCATTCAAAATCTATCTACCCATTTTGTATTTCAATAAATATCGCAGCTAGACATTCATTAAATTGAAACAATAGTTTGAATTAGACTATTATTTCCCTAGGCCTTCAGCCACCTTCTTAATGTTTTTTTGTAAATGTTTCTAGCAGTCATTCAAAATCCATCTAACCCAATTTTTTTATTTTATTGAATCATTGTAATAAGTTTGGTTTGAGTGGGAGGAACGGATTAGTAGATAGTTTAGTTAAAGAGGGTTTACAACTGGATTATGAAAGATGATAAATGATAGAGAATGAGAAGGGAAATATAAGAGATTTTTTCTATCAGTAATCAACGATAGTTCTGAATTTTTGTAGTTGCATTTTTTTTATTAATTAGTTTTTGAATCAGATTATAAGTCTCCATGTTCTTGAGGTGAGCATATTTTTTGCTTATCTATTTTCTAGTAGTGACTATTTTTATGGTATTGTTTATTGTGAATATTCAGGTAATGATGTTTGATGATTAACAACGAGATTGGTCCTAAATTAAAGGTTGTTCCTGAAGAATCCTATAGCATATTTTGCTCGATCCATTATGAGAATAGCAGTTATGCTTTGTGTTGTTTTTTATGTAATTTGGAAGCTATGTTTACAAGCTTGTGTAAGCATTGTAATTTGGATGTAATGATGGTAGAGTATGGTTTACTCTTTGAACTTTGGTGGAATTTTTTTTGTTTCAAGGCTAAGAGAGCCTTTGTTTATTTTGACTACTTGTATGTGTGTGTATTAGCACCTGAAAAATGCAATAAAATTTTGTTGTTTTTTTCTTGGGAAAAAAATCAAGTGAGAACATTGATTTGTACATACCACCCATTAACCTGTAATGTCCCCATCCAAATAAATCAGTACAAGGGAAATTCCACCAATCTACTAGTTCCCTAGGTTGGGGTGGAAACATTTAGATTTGGAATAAGGGAGCTAATAAACCCAAAATGGACATTAGCTTGACATAAATTTATTAAAAGGGGATAAGTAAATATTTACAATAGGAAAATAAGGTGGCACTTGGTCATGGAGGCTCATTAGTGGTGTGGGACCCACACAAAGCAAGATTCCTCATGCCACATGGCATCCTTCTCTCACCCATTCGAATCCAAGGTGGAGTCTAATGTTCTTGGGGGAGTTGGAAGGTCATTATACTTGGAATGACTCAATGAGGGTTGAATATGAGTGGAAGAATAACTCCCATGGAAGAGGAAAAGGCATCTTAGAGATATTGAGACACTTGGGCTAGATTCCCTAGCTTCTATGACAGCAATGATGAATATGCTATGACACTTATGACAAGGATCAGACCTGATTGCTGACATCTAACCTATATGACATGTCAGGGATAAAAATATCCTCCAAGAGGGCGCACAAGGGATTTATGGCAGCCAAGATGCTTCCCCATTCGAATTGGTGGATGATGGAGACTAGGAATTGATGGACAAGTGGCACACATTGGAATCTCTTCCAAACTTGAGTTGGCATGAAGCTTTTGGAAGGAATTCGAACCATGGAGGAATTGGAAAGTTTATAAAATAAAAGAACAAAGAAGGAGAGGATCTTTTTGATCATTTTTCATTTTGCAAATTGGAGAGCATAGCTTGTCCATGCTAGTGGAGTGTTTACTCTACTTGTCTTAGCACCAATTGCGAGGGTGAAAGATTCCCATCCTAATTGGAAATTGGAGAGGGAACTTAGACCTTTCATTTGGAGCTAAAATGGAGTCATTTGTTGTAGGTTGAATCTAAAAGGCTGCTCGTGATCTTATCTTCTTCAACTTGCTCCCACATCTCTTTCACATTTCTCTTCATATTTTGGCTCTTGGAGGAAGGGCGCACATGGTGAGACGTTGATCTCTTTGGGGGAGTACAAGGGGCCCCATTTATTTGTAATATGATTTATTTACTCTATATTTGATGCTCATATGAACCTCAGGTTGAAACTCCAAGTGAAATTATGTAAAAATGCCAAACTATGTATGAATGGTGTCATTTTCCCCTATATCTTGTTGTGAGAGCTTGAAGTTGTTTGGTTTAAATTTGTTTTAGTCAATATCTTTGATTTTATTGATGTATGGAGAGCCATTAATGTACTAAAGAATTTTCATACACATTACACAAGTCCTTGGAACATTAATATCGAAATTCATTACAAGTTGTGGAGTTTTTCTATCATTTCCCCCTATGTGAAGACATGTTTACAAATATCTGATTTATGGGAGTTGAAGAAGCCTTTAGGAACTCATTAATGATGCATTTGGGTGCCCATTGAATTCTTGTAACTAATCGATGACTCTATTCTGAATTTTGGGAGGGTCGTACTGCATTTTGGAAGCCATTAGTGACCTCTACCCTTGGGGGTTTGAACCTCGAAATTACTAGTAAAATTCCCCAATTTATCCTGAAGTTAAATGAATGTTGCAAAAGTATTTTGAGAGTGTCCAAGCACCCATCAGATTCATTTTTATGTTTTAATAACTTTCAAACACCTTCATACCCAATTCAAGAGCTTTAGGATCCATTTGGAATCATTTGAGTCATCACTAGTCTAAGGATTGAATTGGCCAAAAATTGCAATTTTTCCCAATTTTTCCAATTTTAAAAAAAGGGACACTACATACCCTCCCTTAAGTTTGAGGTGTATATCATACTATCTTTAATTCTCAAATTTAGTAAAAAATAGCATAATAAACTCTTTAATTATGATTCTTAATCACATCTGAATAACGAAATACTACGTATAAGATAAATATAAATATCCAATTTCAACAACTTATAAAACCACACCATTTGTTTCACTGAGATACTAAGTATATACATTTTTTATAAATCCTTTTCAAATTATTAGTTTTTTCATAACAAAGGTCATATTTTATATTAAAAAATAATGGAATAGAATAAAGCAATATGATAATACAAAAATGATATAAAAATGTTGCAACTTCAAGATAATATTGTTTTCCATCCCAAATTTTCAAACACCTTTTACTCTAACCCAACATAAATGTATAGACCTTATCAATTAAAACAACAAGGCTAAAACCCAACCAAACATCAAAACTATTCCCAAAAACATATAATATTATGTCCATTAGGTCCCCACCTAAAACTCCATGGTTGATTCCCCAAAGTTACTTCCAGCTTCCACTTGACCATCAAGATTCTCAGTTTTGAACGGGGATTCTATCTCCATAACATAGAGCTTATCTTGAGTGTCTTTAAATTGAACCTAAGAGTACCCACTAACCAAAGGACCTCTAGACTAAAAAATCAAAGTGGAAGGGGGACAACAACTTCCCATGGAAGTTACAAATATGATATAATCCTATTTACTAGTGCATTTAATGCCCCCAACTTGGCATCTAGCTCCGAGTAACATCAGTTAGTAATGACTTTAAATGCAGTGAATTCCTTTTGTAATTCATTGAGATCTAACAAGTGCAACGTTGTTTCCATGGCACATGTGTCTCTTATCCTATTCCCCACCTTCATCTTATACTTGAGTTCATCTTGCCATAAACTCCTTTTTATGGTGGATTTATCCACAACACTCTACCTCTTGTCCATATCCTTATAGCTTCCTCTCAAAATAATTTGGACATCATGAAGTCACACAAGACACATAAATGGTTCTTGCAATGGAAGTGACTCATTTTTCAAAGAGAGAAATTTAGTAGACGAATCTGTTGCAATCCAACAACAACTAACTACACAAACCAAGATCCCATCTCTTGATGTTTTGAATTCTAGTGGACTTATAACAAAAGCTAGGATGTCATTCATCAACGAATACTAGACCTTCCTCATTAAAAAACAACATATAAGCATCCACATGAACCCAATATTGTCCATAACTTCACATGCCTCCAAGGATGGAATGAGGAGTGACATAGAACGAGGTTTCAACTCATAGGTTTTATTAGAAAGGTTGTTAAGGAACTTGTTCCTTGGGAAATTCTCCATCATAAATGAAATATTATTATGGGAGTAAAGTGAAGATTGACACCCCCACCCATTTATCATAAACATTTCTTCTCCTAATTTTTCATCTCGATTGGATTGTTTATTGACCACTTCATTTTTCTTTCACTACACCTGGAAGAAGGAGACCTTTGTAAGATAGAGACTTAATTATACACTAATTTGGATCAAGCCTAATGTTTCTTTAAAGGTCTAATAATGATGTAAGAGTCACCAAATATTGTATCCTTTAATAGAGTGAGACTTTAATAGATTTCCCATGCCTCCAATTCATTGTTTGTCGATGCCCCCAATTCCCATGAAAACCCCTATTTTATCCATCCTTTGAGGTTATATATAAGCCCCCTTCCCTTTCCATCCTTGGATTCCCTTTCATCACACCATAAAAAATGAGCATATATTGTAGTCTATCTATCTACCATTGTGTTATATGGATATTTTACACCCCTAGTCTATGGAACATGAATATATGATACTCCTATTCAGAATCAACTGAGCAAACGAAGACTACATGTCATGATCTAGAGCTTGCAATATATTTTATCACATGGTCATGCTTTTCCTTCAAGAACAACGTGAGGCTCATGTTTTTTCTTAAGGATAATTGCAACTAGATATAGTTTCTTAGTATAATAAACATGAACACATATCAAAGCTACAAATCAAGAACAAAATCTCATAGATAATAAATCTATAAGTGTAGATCATGCATGGAAGGAACTTGTGCAACATGCTTGAACTCTAAACTTCGAGCTTATCACCTTTCCCCCCTATAAATGGACCAACACACTCAAAAGCATTGGGTGAATGAATGAAGCAAGTTTTCCTCTCATACCTCATTTTCCCCTTTTGTTATTACCTTTCATTTAGATCTAAGGAAAGTGTCATTATAATCTAGATTAGTTATTATTGAAGAGCTTGACCCACTCCTTGGGAGGATCAACCTAGGCATTAAGGCGGATCCCCCAACCACTCATTGGATGAAATCCTTGCATCCCAGTCAAAGCTACCACTTGGAAGGTTTGGTTGGATTTATTAATTGAATATTATATTGTTGATCATAAAAAGGGATGGTATCTCATGATCTACGACTTGTTACAATCTCTTGTAACAATCCACTTTCTTGAGTGGCCACTCCTATTGGAGTTGGGGAGGGTGTTGTAAAAATATGTTGTAATTTTGTGCAAGACATTTTTCCCAACAAAGGTATCTAGGCACCACAATCTATATTCTCTAAAGAAAATTTTTCTTAGCTAGCATCCAAGTGTATACAATTCATGAACATTTGTTCCAGTATTGTGGGATTGTAACCTTTTGCTAAGATTATAAAAGGCTAGAGATGATACATGTGTGGTGAATTAACACCTCATAAATATATGGTTGGTGGTTTCTTCCTCTACAAGGCAAAGAATATAATATTGGGGCACACTTTCATAACCCCCCTTTTGGAGATTATCCACTATTACGAGTTTTCCATGAACCACGATCCACAAAACAAATTTTCTTTGGAGAGACAATCACTAAACCATACAAATTTCCAAATAGATAAGGGAGACAAAGATTCTAAAGATTCCAACATAAGCACATGTCCTAACTTGACTAGGTAGTGCTCACTAGCTAACCCCCATCCCCTTGAGTCTTTTATAATATTGTTTAAAGGGAATTATCCATGAAGGAACACAAAGAGAGAACTGAGAAGATAAGTGATCCTTATGATGATTTGGAACACTAAGAGTCTTCCATCCTATCCATCTCATGGATCCCAAGGAGTCCCAACTTGAGAGGTAAAATAAAGTGGAGATTGATTATCCATAAGCCATTCTTTGATACCGGCTAATGAAACCACTTGATGGAGAAGGGGATGATGCAAAATTATTCCTTCCTAAATCCTTATGAGCTTCACATTTCTCGAGGCCTATGAAAGGAAACTTTGTAGAATGGAAGCCATGGCTCCATAAAGTCTCCAAATAGGGTATTTATCACGATCTTGGAAAGGAAGGCACCTTGACCATCTCCCCTACACATGGAGAGGTTTTGGAAATCTTGGTGAGATGTCATTCCATGCAGGTTTGGGCACACTATGGTGTGGGTCAAGTGCAAGGTGTCCACATCTTGGTGAGTTCCCAAGGCATGTGACAAGTAGTTAATTGTTGGCTCAAGTAGAGCACAAATGAAGCAGACCGAAGTTGGAATCCCAGGGGCTTGCTCATTGATAAGTGGAATTAGGAGTGGGGCACGTGGTGAGGCACCCATGCCAAATGGAAGAGCATCCAAGCAACCTGGTGGGAATTCGAACTTATTAGCATGATGATGAGGGGCTTAAGCATAACATGCAACAATAGAAGTGGAAAGGATTCGGAAAGGGGATAGGCATATAGTTCCCTTGGACACACCGATGTAGGTAGAATCCCACCCGGTTAACTTGCAACCAAGTATTGGATAGTCCATACCTTAGCATGTTGGCTCACCTTGGAGGTGGTGCAACCCAAAGGTTTCAACCTGAGCACACCCCTAACACAACTTGGGATCCTATAAAGGCAAGAAGGTGTTGGGGCTTGGAGGCATGAAGAAAATGAAGTGTGAAGTCAAAGCACACACAAGATAGATGAGTGCACCAAGCACAGATCATGTAGAAGGTAGTCTACGTGCAATTCGGTGCATGGTGGTCTAGTATGGGTACAATTTAGGTGTTGCATGAGGCATAATTGTGGTAGATACAGGGAGCCGCAAACATGAGTTCGTCACTTAGAAGTGGCGAAGGTAAATTCTTGGGGTTCTTTGTGAAAGAGGAGTTGAAACCATTTTGGGTGCACTCTCAAAGAAGAAATATGCGCATGCTCTCACGAAATTGTACTCTTGTATATTTATATTGATATTTTGGGCACACTCCATTGAGGTTCCAGACACTTTGGTTGTTCTTGTGTTTAAGTTATAATGGATAAGTGTTAAGTGTAACCAATGGAAATAAATACCTAAGTATAACAAGTAAAATGTTAAAGGTGTTTGGGTTAGGCATAGTCTATTGAGCACACATCTAGGTTGGTTTGGCCACCGGGGGTTGCATCCAGGCAGTGACACATTCCCAAGGAAGGGAATGTGACCTCGGTCCCGTGTCAAATCCTTGGTGCCGTGAAAAATGGTATCATATCTTACCATGGTTAGTGTTGGAAACAAGTTTCAAAAGAGAACTGGGAAAGTAGCTCGTCAGGAGAAGTTGCACTGGGTAGCAGTGCACCTAGGACATCGCAATAGGGTGCCAACAAAACATAGTATGCTGGTAAAAGGGAACCTATGAAGGTTAGATCCTTGCAAATGGGGCAAGTCTTAATAGAAGTGCGCCCAAACACAATGAAGTTTTGAGTAAGATGTCGGGAGCACCATCAACGCACTTGTGGATGGTGCCTAAGAAAGTGCACCCGAGACATAGTTCTTTAGGAAGCACCCAAAACAATGCACCTATGACATAACAAAGTTGTGCCTGGAAAAAGGGATCCCAACACACAAGAGAGGTGTGTCTGACTCACAACAAAGAAATGCTCGACACACGAAAAAGGTTCACATAGCATATGATAGAGAAGAACTCGATAGAAGTGTGCCCAGGACATAGCAGAATTCGACAGAGGTGCGACCAAGAAGTGGGTTAGGAAGGAAGAAATATTTCTGAAGTGCGGGAGCAGCAGAGTGCCAATATTGTTAGAGTTCTAGCTAATGTCTTGGAGTGGACACTTATGTTCATGTGTGCCGAAGATTGAACTCATTTTGGGTTGCGACATGAAGGGAATGGACAAGAAGATTCAGTGAAAACCAAGGTGGAATCCATGATGAAGAGCTCAGAATGGTGGGACTGTGAATTTTGGCAGTTGTTCCAGGAACATGCAACGAAGCTTGAACATGTTGGATTGTGAAGTAGAGCTTGGGTTCAACGGTTGTAATCGTTGGAAGACCAAGTGACTTGGGAGATGCATAGATTAGGGTCACTTAGTGTGGTGAACGATTCCCAAAATAAGATGACATCACAAGCAAGACCATATGTGAATAGAGGCAAGAAAATGGGTTGTTTTCTTGATAATGGAAACCACTTTGCAATCGCTTTTCCAATGAAGGAAGAGTTGGAAGTGCACTAGGAGGAAGGCCAATGGAGACCAACCTTAGGAAAGCTGGTAGTTGTGGGAGAAACCCAAGCCCAAGGACCTTCAAGAGAGGTGATGGAAGTGGTTGAGGCCTTGACAACAAGTCTGGGCAAGTTGCCGAAAGGTCAAGTCAATTCGTAGGATGAAGACCAACAGGGCCTTTTTTTTGTGAATGCGATGATCATCATGTTGAAGGTTACTGCGTTGGTTGACAGTGGCACCGCCCACAATTTTGTGGGTAAGATAAATCTGACGACACTTCATAGTAAGACTGAGGGTAGCAAGACCACATTCAAAGTGGTGAACTCAACAATGAATTTGGTAGCAAGTGGGGTTCATGCAATGTTGATGAAGGTTCGAGACTGGTACGATAGAGTGGACTTGGGGGTGGCTCTATTGGATGACCATCCAGTCATCTTGGGGAAATACTTTTTGAAGTTGGCCAAGGATGTACCAATTCCTTATAGGAATAGTTTAGGATTCTTGGGTGAAACCAAGACTTAAATTTTGTCGATGATGACAAGAAGGAAGTTGGGGTGCATGCCTAGGATGTTATCCATGCAGATGGTTGAGAAAGTCAAGCTACCCACAGACAAGACTTACACCATTACACAATATCTGAAAGTAGAAGGTTCAGGTAGAGAGAGATTCAGTGCAGTAGAGATTGTCGTTCACTTGGAGAATAGGATGACAGCATTAGAACTTTGGGTAGATTCAGTTGTGAAGAAGACCAAACAATTGTGCCTTCTGGGTGACCATATGCAACATCTTGGAGACAAGGCAGATCTTGCACCAACATAGGAAACTAAGGCTGTGAAAGAAGGCACTCCCGACAAGACAGCCTATGACCTGAGTAGCATTAAATATGAAGTAGTCCAAGAAGTGGTCTCACTTGAACTTGAAGGCAACCAAAACGTTGAGGAAGGGAAATATAATGAGGTGTTTTCCCAATGGTGTGAACAACGAGTAGAAGAATTGGTAGAAGATATGAAGGTAGACGAGGTGATTGAGGTTCCTTTGGAGACTACAATGAAGGATCGGGACAAGAGTTGAAATGAATACTTCTTGGAGCCTGATGCCACATACATCATGGAATTTTGAACAGTGGTCATCGAGATACCTGAGTGCCAACTGATGCCCGATCAACTAAGGAAAGTGGGTTGCAGTCCAATAGAGATGGAGGTAGTCCTATAGTTCTTGGAGAAGAAGTCTCACTTGTGAAACGGGGATTTGGGTGAAGGGAAGACTAAGGAAGCAGATACCAACTTGGGTACGCTTTGGAATTGCGATGACTGACAGGATGAGAGATATATTTCAGAGAGCTCAATGCACCTTGAGGGGGATGTTGGTAAGACTCAGTCACCTTTGAGAGGATGAGGAAGTTGATGAGGCCTCGAGTTAAGAAGAGACAAAAATGAACCAAGGTGATTAAGGAACCTTTGGTGACAATATAGGTGTAGTAATCTTGTTTGGATGCAGTAATGGGAGGTGCAAGCCACCTTGCGAACCATGCAACAAAGGTTGTGGACTTGTGTAGGTTGGATTTCGGTATTTCTGAATCTAAGCTAATAATGACCCGATTAGAAGAGATGGGTTGTATTCCTTTGGGAACTGAAGTAGCCTTGAATTACTTGAACAATGGGCACAAGTCATATGGGTGGACCATTGGCATATTTGGAGGCAGTGGCCTTGGGTGCCACTTGTCATTTCTACTAGGATGAAAGTGAACAGATCAACTGACTACCTTTGGTGTTGGCAATGAGGTCGTGGGTTCCTTATGAAGGGTGCCATATAAAATTTAGCCAAGAAGATGTTGAAAGAATAAGAACAAACAATTAAGTGGTGTCCTGGATGCAGGTTGGACAACAAAAGGCAATTCGATGATAGTGGGGTAGAGATGATGACTTTTCCTTGGTTCGACATAATAGCATAAGATGACTGAAGTGTGGAAGGAAAATAAAGTTTGGGGCATGAGGAAGTGCATCCTTAAGAATCTAGCATGATGGTTGGACTAGCTACCCAACTAGTTCAAAACTTGAGAGGCAGCAATGTGTGGAGACATGACGAAAAATGCCAAAGTATTGAAGTAGTAGTAGGTTGGACAAGTGCAACGACTTGACAAGTTTGGGGAGAATTATTTGGAAGACTCAGTTGTGGCATCAGGTGGTAGCGACAACATTGAAATATGATTTCTGAGAGCAATAGGCATACTTGGAGATGTCTCCGATGACGACGACAATAGATTGGAGGTGGGGAGGATGTCACGCTCTTGGAAAGGAAGGCGCCTTGACCATATCCCCTACCCATGAAGAGGCTTCAACAAGCTTGGCGAGATGACAACCCATGCGCGTTTATGCACACAGTGTTGCAGGTTGGATGCAAGTCGTCTTCATCTTGGTAAGCGCCCAAGGCATGTGACAAGCAATTAAGTGTTGGATTAAGTAGAGCACAAATGAAACGAACTTGAGTTTGGATCCCAAGGGCTTACTCGTCGACAAGTGGACCCAAGAGTAGGACATTTGGTGAGGCACCCATGCCAAGTGGTAGAGCATATGTGAAACTTGGTGGGAATGCGAACTCATCGACATGATGACGAGGGGATTCGAAAAAAAGTGCATCAAGAGAAGTGGAAGGGATTCAAAAAGGAGCTTGGCATGGAGCACCCTTAGACATGTTGTGCAGGGAGAATCTTGCTCGGTTAACTTGCGACCAAGTGTTGGATAGTCCATACCTTAGCATGTTAGCTCAACTTGGAGGTGTTGCAACCGAAAGGGTTGCAACCATTGAGCACACCCCTAACATGACTTGGGAGCCTATAAATGAAAGAAGGTGTTGGGGTTTGGAAGCATGAAGAAAATGAAGTGTGAAGTTAGAACACACATGAGAGAGATGGGTGCACCAAGCACAGGAATCAAGCGCAAGTTAAGTAGAAGGAAATATGGGGCGTAGTTCAGTGCCTGGTAGTCTAGCATGGGTACATTTTAGGTTCCACATGAGGTAGACCTGTAGGAGCTACAAGGGACCCGCAGACAATATTTCCTCACCTAGAAGCGGTGAGGGTAAATTCTTGGGGTTCCTTATGTAAGAGGAGTCGCAACTATTTTGTGCGCACTCCCGGAGAAGCATCTTAAGCGCTTTCCCGACATTGTACTCTTGTATATTAATATTTATATTTTGGGCATGCTCCATTGAGGTGCTAGACACTTCAGTTGTTCTTGTGTTTGATTTATTTTAGATAATTGTTAAGTGTAACCAATTATAATAAATAACTAAGTATAACAAGTAAATTGTTAAAAGTGTGTTGGTCAGGCGTAGTCTGTCGAGCGCAAATCCGAGTTGGCTTGGCCACCAGGGGTTGCGTCTAGTCAATGCCGCATGCCCAAGGAAGGGAACATGGCCTCAATCATGGGTCAAATCCTTAGTTTCGTGACAATATCCTTCTATTTCGAGGGAAGCATCCAAACAACAAAACCTTCCACCAACTAATTACTTCTTGTAGAGAACTTCTTTCTACCATTCATTTTCCCCAAAGATTAGTATCTAAAGTATTTTCCCCTTGTGCTAAATTCAACAAAATTAGATCTCTTGTTGATGATCCTTTGTGCTCTAAAGGGGCTTGAACCATGGTCCATTTCACTAGATGAATTTTTTTATAGTTGGATTCCCCCTTACAGGGAAACATTCATGTATCTTTACCAATTGAATACAATATGCCAAATGGAGCTAGAAAAATGAACCCCTACTATATTAGCAATGATGACAAAATCAATTTGATTAATTCTACTCTGCCTATTGGGTTGAGACATTGCATCCCCCGTTGTGCCATTTTCAATTTATCGAAGCCCTTTTAATATTGTTATCAATATTCTCATGCTATTTTATTTGGCCATAATCTGCATGTTCTACGAATTTTCCCTATTTTGACCATTCAAAATAATGTGAAGGAAAACTGGTTATTTTACCTTGAATTCCGACAAAAATAATTTTGGATTGATGAAATTGCAAATATCTTATATTAACATTGCAAAATTTTATTTTAACAGGTATATTGGAGAGTATTGAATTCATTTTTGGAATAAAAACAACAATATTATCAATCCAAAATTACAAATTTAACACAACCTGGATGACAAAATTCCAAATTCTTAAAATGTTTAAATTTTTGTAGCATTATTTTTTCCATATTATATTATTCCATACTTCAATGCTTTCTCATTAAACTTATTAGGCTAGTTTTGCTTTTCTTTTTTCTTTGTATTATTGCATAGTTTAATGCATTCCAATGCTATTGTTTTGTTAGGCAAGTAAATGTATAGTCTTATTCATATTTACCCGATAAGGCATTTTTTGTTAGCAATAAAACACACGAGAGAAAATAAATATAAATAACAACAAACATAATAGCAACACCATGATTATCCTAGAAAATCCTATAGGGAAAAACGAGCCATCAATAATAGATTTATTGTTGGTCCCTGGCCAAACTAGGCCAAGGCCGCCCAGAGCATCTCTCCTGCTCACATTGACACCATACAATGGAGGAATCCAACCCTATAAATAGGGTTCTTTACATGCAAATACAACTAGCAAGAAACCACGGGCTACCAAAACCGTGTGCCCGAAACCACTTACATCCTTGCTCATTCTCGAGTCAAGGTTAACCCTAACAATCCCCCCTTTAAATTTGACTTGGGAAATTTCTTACATCCAAAATCCTCTCGGATAACCATTGCTTCTCTTGCCCTAACTTTCCCTTATGTGCTACACTTCCACAAGCCTTTTGTACCTGCAAAGAATTCATCATTGATGTCCATATAAAAAGGAGTCCATCTACTGAAATACATGGGTGCTCAGTCGTTGTAACCACCAGTTTTCTAGGAATCATTTTCTCCTACATGGTTCATCAATACATTAAACTTTTCCTTGAGCATAACCTGGTCCCAACACTCTGAGATAAATCCATCTCACATTCCCCCCTTTAATCGAAGACTCATCCTCTCTGATTCCACATCAAGCTAGCCTACCAGTACACCTACCACCCTCATAGCTACCCAAGTGATTCATTCCACAACTTAAGGCCACATCCTTTTCTGCACATAAGAGAGACACACCTACTCCAATACATGTAGGCCTAAAACATGGGGAATCAACTCTAACATGGAACCAAAAACTCTGGGGTGTCCGATACCACTAAACATACACCCCTTACAACACATGCTCAATAATTTTAACTCAAATACAAAAGCATTCAATACTTTACAACACAATAATAAGCAGGCTATATTTTCCAGATCTACATAGATGGGCAAGTCTTTCCGCATTTATCCATATGATTCGTCAACTTGCCATATGTCTCTTTCAATAATACTACCTTTATAAACACAAGCTTGATCTAGTATCATACTACTGTCTTTTACCTTTACTTTTTCACTACATTAACCAGCTGCCACTTGTTCTTTCGAAAGATTTAATTTTACTATACTTTTCGTGCCTCTTTAAACCATGGTTTATAAAAATAAATTTTAAAACATTTTATGACATGAACAATTTCTTTTTGTGCCCCTTATTAATATGACGTGAGCCTTTTACCAAATAAATAATTTAACCTTTCGACCTTTTCATAATTTAATTTGAAAACATTCCATATGGAAAGACGTGGATTTTCATAACTTTCCATCAAACGAACATTTCATCAGCTTTCACCACGAGAACTTTGAGAACTTTCTCTAGAACTTTCTCTCCCTAGCATCCGGCATTCTCACGAGGGATTCTTACCAATGTGAATTTCTTGGACTCTTCTCCGTGATTTATCCTCACAGCTCTACTCATGCGGATCTTTTCAACCATTTACTGCGCAAACAGATCGTGGGAACCCAGAGCCCAGATCTGTTGCCATTTTTGGCCATTTTTCTCTGTTACATATCTATATCTTTGTTTATTCCCGAATCAAGATTAACCCTAATATTTTTTAATAAGAAAGTAAGACTCACCTAAATTAGTTTATTTAAACAATTATACAATGCCATCTAATACATGTTAATAAATTCCACATACAATTGGAACTCTAACTTTAGATAAATTGGGTTGTGCTACCATAAGTCCATTCCAAACCCTTTTGTCTTTCTTATTGCTTTTCAATGTATGTACTAAATTTGATATAGCTAAGGTCCACATATGACTGGAGCTCCTCATAAGTCCATCTCAGGTTGTGTTGTCATAGGTCCGTTTTAAATCCTTGGTTTATTTTGAAAACTTTTTTAGAGGTTGTCTAAAGATGTAATACTTTCTATCTTTTTGGTTTGAATTCGGCAACTCAAAGAAGGCAGAGTTTTAATTAATCCAGAACTTTAATTGAGTTTTTGAGCATCTGGGTCAGTTGAAAATGGGAAAACACCCTATGTGCAAAGTTCTATAATGAAACTCTGCCACTACATCTTTGAAACTCTACACCCACCTAGAATTTTCTTTGAATACATAAAAAAAACTCTACCGAAAAACACTATGGAAAAAAATACAAAATGTTGTAATATTAGACTACTTATTTTTCTTATTCTTTCTTTTCAATGTATTTTCAAAGTATTTGCACAAGAGAGCTCCACAAGAAATTTCATTGCTATAGCATTAGCTAAGGTTCTAGACACAACACGACATTGACCCGGCTTGATGTGGCATCAAAATCACATTATAGATACTCTCGATGCATAGGAGGGTTGTTATTTTTCTACCTCTGCGACAATGGATACATCATACGCAATCAATTAGTTTGATTTTGTTTGGATAATTCGAGTGCAAAGTGATATCATTATTGTACAAGCTTATCAAGAAATTAAAAATCTTTTGTTGGATAATCTAAAATATCTTGGTTAATCCTTGGTGGTGTGTCATTTATCATATATACCATTTTGATTGTTTTCATAATCTAGGGTTTTATTTTACAATGTTAGAAATCAACTTTAGTAGAGAATTTAAGAAATTGATCTTAGAGAGCAAACTAAATTGTAACACTAGTTAATTTTTTAAAAGGAAATCACATCCATATATAATTTCTTTGTTATTTCCATTTTTGCTAATTTGCTAACTTAATGTTAACATGTCATTTATTAATAAGTTTGTCTTGATTGCTTTAAGAATCACATTTACAAAAGTTTTATAGCAAATCATAAAAATACTAAGGTTTTTCAAAATATAACATATAATATAAATATGTAAATTATGTTCTCATAATAAGGATATCATTAAGTATATATATCTATGATCATCAACAATAAATATATTGATTAAAATAAAATAAATATTGTTTTGTATATTGAAAGTATAAGAAGTTTACTCAATTTTATAATATAATTAAATATGAAATATTTAGAAAATTTAATTAGATTTTCATTAAATAAACTTACATTTTTCTTTTTTTATAATCTAATTTTTTTATAATTTTTTTTCAAATAATTAAAAACAATAAAATAATAACTTTTAACCATATTTTTAGAGAATTTAAAATTAAATCAATAATATAGCTATTCAAAAAAACTCAGTTTTATTTTGCATAGAGTTTAAAATTATAGCTTAGTTTTATTTTTCAATAATGACAAGACAATATCAATAAATCAATTATTGAATATTGTTCTCACATTTAGAGATGGGCAAGAATGAAATATGCTTTTCAAATTCAAAGATGGTTGTTGCATAACATATATTGTGTATGTTGCTTTGTTGAAGTGGAGACTTAATAAAATAAATTATATGCCTTGACATAGAAACAATTTTGTACTTGGTGATAAACAAGTTTTTACACTTTGAATATTAGAGTACAACAAGGTCTACAGTTTGAAGATTAGAGGAATAGCAGATGGCAGATAAAGCCTACCTGTTTTTTAATACGATAATACGATGAGGTGTAAATTCTGAGAATTTTGAAAAAAACGGTAGATAAATTTACAATATTGATATGATGGTAAATTATTGAACACTCTTTATAGTAAATTTTTAAAAATACAATGAACTAAGTCATTGGTTTAGATTTAAGATGTATTTAGAATTTGTGTAAATTTATGCTTATAAAACATCTAAAAGAAACAATACAATTGTGATTTTTTTATTATTTTTTATTATTGAAAAAAAAAGTGTGTAACTATTTAGAATATTTTGATATAACACTTATTTATTTATTTATTTAGAATATTTCAATCTGTTATATCAAGATTTACTTTGAACAATTTTATCGATATATTTTAGATCTCTTAGACCAATTACCCCATAAGCAATAGTGAAAATTGCCACGAATTTCATAATATCCCTTAGGATTGATAAAATTAACATGTTCTCTTTTATTTATGAAAAATATTAAAAAAAATTAATATAAAGTTTTTCTAAGTTACATGAATTTTGAATTATACTACGATGATTTTTTTTCGTTGTTTATAAAATTGTTTGTAAACCATACTAATATGGAATAAGTTTATGCGCACTCCATTATTTATGGAATTGTTCAATTCATTATTTATAAAACCTAAAATTATGTAGACATTGTACGTATTTGTTTATAAATTATAAATCAAATTAAAACTTATATGTTATGTATATTCTTTATTATAAAAAAGAATAGTTTATAAATTATAATATTATTAATAATAATTTTATAATTACCATCATGAAAAAGAATATTATATATATTCATAAAAAAAGAATAGTTTATAAATTACAATATTATCCATAATAATTTATAATTATTATTATGAAAAATAGAAATTATTACTATAATTCCTTCAACTTTTATTTTAAAATTAAATTATATAGATAAAAATAAATATAAGAGTAAATTCACATATTATGTAACAATTTTATAATATTGTATAACATATGCATGAAGTTAGCTTCATTCAATTTTATTTATATTTATATTTTTATGAATAAGTCTTCATCACATTTTTTATTTTTTTTAACATAAACGTGTAAGTGGCTTTTTATATAAAATGAGGAACAAAGTTTACAAAATATATGCAAAAATGAGGAACAAAGTTTACAAAATATATGCAAATGGGTTGCTCTCTGAGAAGTAGAAGAGCTAAGCTTGCATGATTGTTTTCAGCTATTCTAATATGCTCATGATAAGTACCTATTCTAGGAAGCTTATAGCTCCTTACATACTGGCCTAATAGAAAGACAAAAGAGCATAGCATAGCATTGCTTGACACAAGAGAGGACTATAAGAAAATTCCAACCTATACATCTGAACCAACCGAGTTCTAAATAGAGCATGAAAAAACCAAAAAAGGCAGAGAAACAAAGTTGCAGCGACTTACGGGTGGTTGGGCTCCACATTCCCTTTAAGCTCCTTGGCGAGGCTAATGATATTTGAACTCATTCTGTCAAGCTTAGCTGCCACCACTTTAGCTGTGTCATGAACTGCAAGCATCCTTGCATCCAAATTTTCAAGCTTTGCCTCCACCAGTGTGGCTACCTTACCAATGATTTTCGAGCTGAGACCGCGAACCTCAGTATTTGTTGTATGGACCAAAGTAAAGAGGTGAGTGAAAGACAGCTTCAGTTCATAATTTTCATTACAAAGAGTTCGAATCTGAGCTTCCATATCCTTCAGATATGTCTGGAACTCAATAGTCAAATTGGAGAACCCCGTTCCGTTGGTTGGCGCACTGAGACCCTGACCAAGAAATCCAGCTTTACCATGGTTGGACACAAAGGGATGCTTGCTGGTTTCTACACTATTCTGACTGGCGTCCTTCGAACTGTTCTGATTCAGAGTATCAAAGTGAAGTCTTCCATGTGCAGCAATCTGTTTTGAGTAGAGAATAGCCTGGAGCGTGGAGGGGTTCTCTTCCATACTAGCACTAGTGAGCAAGACCTTGCTATGGTGCTCACTGCTGTGTAAACTAAACCTTCTATCCTTGCAAAACCTAGTGCAGAGCTCGAAGGCTTTTCTGAAGCAGAGTTCGAATGAAGAGGGAATGGCATCATTACCAAGTTTGTAACCACTTATGCCTCGGAAGTTGAGAGCATTAACTCCCTGCATGGGAGCCATGTGGGTCAAGCATGTAATCTGATCCTGAGTCCTCTAAAGGGTGCTAAGGATATCCTCGAATAAAAATATGAATTTGGTAATAGGAATCCCAAATTTGGGTTTTGGGCTTATGTTGTTGCGTGAATGGCCAAGTCAAATCCAAAGGGGAACAATGGGAGTGAGTCTAGACATTAGAAATGAAGGAGAAGTTACGGGACCCAAGCAAATCCATGATCATGCTGGTTGCAAACCAATACCCCACAAGCAAGCCTAACTCCGTTGTTTTCCATTTTATCTGCACACTGGTTGTTGGATCTTAAGATGTGTAAAAAGTTGATTGCTTTGTATTCCTTGACAATGTTTTTCAGCAGATGGTGAGTCTTGGTAGTAGGCATCTTTCTACAATTTGCCAGACTCCTAGCTTCCATGATAATCAGCATTGAGTCACCGAATACAAAAAGGTCCTCAATTCCATCACTTATGGCTAGCTCCAGGCCTTTGATCAAGGCAAGCCATTCAGCTCCATTGATGGTCATTTTTCCAATTCCCCATGCATAATCTTTCATTTTATTTCCATCAGATTCATAGAGGACTCCTCCCGCACCTACCAGCCCAGTTCATCACATCTTTTATTAAAAGTTGAATATGCTTGATTTTATTTTTTATAAATAAAATTATGCTTTTTACCATTCAATATTTTTGGTATTTTTTAATTAAAAAAAATATATTGAATATCAATGTAATTTTTTATAATTTAGAAATTTAATTAAATAATAATAATAACAAAAAAACGTAGAGTATGAATGTTTTTGTTCTAAGTTGATTTAATGGGATAGAGGTTATATTTTCTTTTCAAAGCATAAGGCCAAGTCAACAACAAGGCTTGAAGCAATTACAACAATATATTCATTTTAAAGGAATATAACCACGTGGGGAGCATAACACTCCATCCCACAACCACTAGGGCCAGAACCAATTGACTATCCAATTTTAAGACTTATTTGCCACTTTGATTACAATTAGTGATTCATATGTAAGTCTTGATATGATTTGATTAATACATTATTTTTTGTTTTTGTCTTTGGTGAAATATGAAATTCAATATTATTTGTTTTAGGTGAAACAAAGTCATAGTGAAAACCATAAGCTTCATTACTTTTTTATTAGTGTAGCATCACAAGAGTTTTACCCCTATGTAAATAAATAATAAATGTGCATTTAAATATGTTTTGAGACTTGGACCTATAAATGATGCAATGCATCATGGAAAAGTGACACTTTATGAGATTAAAGTGGTTTATTACTTGTATATTGTTCTACCTACTTGCTATGGGGCTACTTGTTAAATGAGAGACCAAGCTCACTAGGGAATTAGGACTAGAGAGTAATTAAAATTTAAAAAGAGAAAAGATAAATAAGTTGAGAGAAATAATATTTTTTTTATTTTCAAGAATTGTGAGGAAAATAAAATAAACCTTACCTATTCTTTCTTGAAAGCAAGAAATGATAAAAGGGAAAAAAATCAAAGGGAGAGGCTGCTCATTGTTTTATTTTTCTCTTGGAGAATTTATGAGCTGCTAACAATTCTTCTTGAATCCAAAATGGAGAGGAAAGCCATTCTTGAAAATGAACTAAGAAGAGGGGAAATGAACTGTAGAAAAGGGAGACTGCAGAGACAGGACTGCCCATTGCCATAGTACAGGTCCAGCTTGATTTCCTAATGAGCTCATTGATTTATTTTGGTCCAAGCAGAGGTCTTGGAGTGTGCACTCCTTAAATAAAAAGAGAGAATTATCTACAGGAACCAGAGAACTGATTAAAGATATCCTATTGGCAAGTCTACATTAAAGAAGAGTACACACAGGAAAACAACACTAGGTTCTAGTTTCTTAGTGAGATTGGTCTGGCTCGGGGGTGATTATCTGCTCAAGTTGAGAGTTTAAGGATAGCAGCAGTAATCTATGACAGGGAGGAACATGACAATTCCAAAGCACATTGGCAAAAGTGAAGGTTTTACAGATAAGTTGTTTTAAGTTTTTGTTTATTTACAGTTGTGTTATTTAATGGCTAGTTGGGCCAATGGCTTCAGTAAAAGAGTAATGTTTTCTATTCAAATAATTTGTTAGGATATTCTATTTATGATTATTTAACTTTGTATAAATTACTTAATGGATGGTTCTGCTAAGGGTTTAAGATAATGAAGAGTGTTCTTTATCTAATCCTGCAAATGTTTTCAAGAAAATAATATAAGGTATGTTATAAATAGTATAGCATTGTTATTTTGTTTATTACAATCTATTAAGTTTGTTCTTCTTTAATTGCAGTGCTATGAATAGCTTATAACAACTCAGAATACCTATACAAGTGGAGTTGGGTGATGATGCTACATATCTAGTTACTGGAATGTGGATATACAAGTGGAGTTGGGTGATGATGCTACATATCTAGTTACTGGAATCGGCACCATTTCCTATAGGAGGATGCCTTTAGGTGATGTTCTCAATTTGCATGATGTTGTTCTTTTTGTGCCAATATTAAAAAAGAATCTTATTTATGTCTCAACTATTAGATAGATGAAGTGTATAGTTGATTTCAATGATCAACAATGTTCAAGGGAATTGATTTAGGGAAACTTCCATATCCCCATCCCAATATGCGTTTTGCTATATTACTCAGCACCGAAACCCACAATGAGTACAACACTTAAACCACGTTGGCTACGATATTGCAAAAGTCCTAATATGTTTTGTTTTCACTGTATCTCTCTGATATGTTCCCTTCTCCAACAAAATGACCAATTAATCAATCGGATGTGTGTTTCTTAATGGTTGGACAACTGATTATCAGAACCTTAATTTATGCTAATGGCGGGTTGACACTTTGTAACTTATGATATGCATTTGATTTTTACATCGATAGGTGTTTATAGCTTATAATTTGGGGTGGACTACCATCTATGTTTTTCCTAGATTAAAGGAGGATGGGACATGTGTACTATACAAATTGATTTTATGGTCGGTCATCATTCAAAATTCGAAATAAACAATTATAAAAAATAATTGGTACCTAATGCATGGATAAATCGTAGCTCATTTTGGGAAGAGTGGGTGGAAGGTTCCATTACACAAAGTGGTTCGATGAGGTTTTTTTATGATGTCTTTTAGTCTTCTATAGGAAGTGAAGATGAGTATGGTATCTTGCTTTGTTTGGTTGGATGTCGTTTATATTTTGAACATTTTATGATATTTTTTCTTAAGATATGTATGGAAGTAAGAACGAACAGTTAAGCTCCTCGCTCAGAGATCATTGTACATTTTTATTTCCAAAGAAATAACAAAAGTATGGATTTTTTTTCCTCTTGAAAAAAAAAACTCGTAGCTCATGCGTGGATAACAAGAAGCTGAGGCATACTAGGTTGGCAGGTGCGGGGGAGTAATCTTCAACTCTAAGGGGAATAAGAAGAAAGAATTTGCCTGGGGTATTGGGAGGAAGACGAACAATGGAGCGGAATGGCTCGCGCTCATCAAAGGGTTAGATATTGCTTCAGATATGGGCATTGAGAACCTAAAGGTTGTTGGAGACTCTCTCATCGTCATCTGAGACGCCAGAAATATTGTCACCAAAAGGAAGAATCCCTCCTTCAAATTGCATCATCTCCTTCTCAGCATCAGTAAAGAATTTAAAGAGGTTTCCTATTGTCATGTTCTGAGAAATCTCAATGGTCAAGTTGACACTATGGCAAACTCTGGAGTTGGACTCCCTTATGGCTCCCTCAAATGTGATAATGTCATCTCTAAAAACATTTGGATCCCTTAGCCCTAGGTCTCTTCAGGGAACCTTAGTCCTTCACATTTCCTCAAAGAGACCTCTTAAACACTTGAATTCAAACTTTAGAACCTCAAATTTATTGGTTTTTGGTAACCACACCACCTAAAGTGACAGCCAGCTCAATCCCCGTAAGATTTGTAGGCACTCCATCATTTATGGATGATGGTCGGCTTTCCAGTTGGACAGCATGCGAATACAAGGGCATGGTTTAAGACAGGAAGGGATGGCTGCAATTCGCATTCCCGCTGGTTGCTCCTCACTCTGGTTTTTGCTTGGTTTTGCATTGGTTTTGTGCTTGTCTTCACACTAGTTCTGTGTTTTCGCGTTGGTTTGTAGTATGGAGCATCATTCGCATTCGCAGTCTAGGGTTAGCCTCTACCTGAGGTGCTTGAGGTGCAGCAAGGCTATCAGAAGCCCTAACGCTACTTGTATCAGGGAAATTCTGATGGTTGATGAGGATTTAGGCTCTCGGTGGATAAAAGGCACCCTGTGCATGGCCCCTGTTGCAGCCAGGACGGGGCTGGCAGTTTTCAGAAAATTGAAGAGAGGCATGGTCTCACAAATTATGATTTGGATATGAAGAGTCGTTTGCAGGAGTTGGAGGGCCAAGTCCGGTTGATACGCAATGAAAACCTGGAATTCAATAAATTCCTAATCTGCCTCTATTCTCTGGCTCAAACAACTCATATTGAAGTGAAACATCATAATAGTATAGTGGTCGAGAAGATGGAGCACTTGGAAGAGACGTTGGGTCTCTACTACTCACACAAAAAATGAAAATCCGGTGCTAAGAGCAGTGAAATGGTTGACCTTTGAAGGAAGATGGAAAAATTGAAGAATTTCATGACCCAAGCAGGGAACTTCGTCGACTTAAGCTCAGACGGGAACGGGACTGTTGATTCCAATGGAGCAGTCATGAACATCGGCACTCTCTAGCTGCTTGATGGTTGGTCAAGACTTTTTTTGGTCTGTTATGAATCTATATTAGTTTTTTTGGCTTCTTCTCTGCATCACTAAAATTCAAATGATGGGAGCATTTCATAGGAACGACACTCTTCTGGACAGCTTCAATTTTCAGTCTTTTTGTTCAAATTATCAGCATAGATATGTATTTCTTTTGTATTAGACTGCTAGGGAAGTTTGTCAAGTGCTACAGCTTTCATGGACCTGGAAGGTTTTACTCTAGTTACAAGCATGTAAAAGATGATCAGGGAGCGTTAGATGCTACCCTGCTAAGGGAGCACTCTGCCTCTGCACTATGTAATTTCCGGTTTTATTTTTAATCAAAGCTCACTCAACCGTTTGTGTTAAAAAAAAACAAGAAGCTGAGGCATAGACAACAAGTGATTACAACTAAGTATGGAGAACAAGTAACAGATAACTTGTTCGTGACACTTAACTTGTGACCTATCAGTGTTCACTGGACACAAGTTAAGTGGATGTGCTAGTATTTAGTGATGTCAAAATCCACGAGTGTTGTTTAAGTCGCTTCACGAGTGTTGTTTGAGTCGCTTCACGAGTCTTTTTTTCAATTGTTCTACATTGACACCCAAGTCATATATTTCAAATTGTAGCTACTTATAACATTCGAAGGGTACCGCGTGTCGATTGTTTTCGATGATGTCATTGTATATACTATTATGCCCTAATTTATGTGTTCTGAGATGGGAGTTCCTATGAATATATTTCTTAGCTAATGGCAAGGTTTCGTTTGATGAGGCCCAAAGGGGTTGGATCCATTAGTGAAGAGTGAGGAGTTTTTCCCTGATAGGAAAGGTTCAGTTCCAGTGAGGGACGAGCCTGAAGCCATGGGTCACCTTGAGGTAGTGGTCGAACTTATGGTTGCACCTAGAGAGATTGTATTAAATGATCTCATGACCCGTGCACACATAAGTGGGTCAAAGCCCACCCTCATGTCCTTCGATTTTAAAAGTGCACATGAGTTGGACCAATGATATGTGGTTTGCGAGTTGTTGCATATTCTCTTGGGAGTTTGCTAAGTTCCCATGGTTAAAAAAGAGGTTTTGTTTGATGAGGGTTAACACCCAGATGTCTTGTTAGCTTTTTTTCTTTCCTTTAATTGTTTATTCTGCACGATTTTTGCAACCATTATGTATCAGATTATTACCAAGTGAAGCTATTGATATAATCCCCACGATACTCACAATGGGCGTATATTTTAAATTCTTGATTTAAACGGTGGTTGTGACTTGGATTCTTAATTTACTCTCCTTTTACCCCTTTCACTATAGAAATTTGTTTGACTTTATCTCTTTGATTTGTAGTTGTAGAAGAATTTGATAACTCCAATTTATGGTAGTGAAGTTCACTTTGCAGCGGAAAGATTTATCTTCAACAAAATTTTGAAAATGGCCAAATGCCTAAGTATGGTTAAATATTAGGGATTCAAAGAAACTCTGAAAATTAATGTGTGGCCAAAGGCTATATCAAACAATGTCTAATACCAAATGGAATAGATAAAGTTCATTTCCCAATTAATATCCAACATGGGAACGGCAACAAACAATAATCCATATAAGGTAAATAAATACATATATTGAATAGACACAAGATCATATTTAGAGATACAATGAGAATGTCATATATATAAATTCTAAAGGCTCTTTGGCAACTGTGTTATTTATTTTCTATTATTAACATTAATTATTAATTATTATTATTATTATTTTTGTTATTTATTTATTGTTATTATGTATGTTATAGATATCACATCTGGCTCATGACCAATTGGGCTAACCCTCAAGGCTATCTAAGTCTTAGATATGTCATTGAGTGTGTATTATCAAGGCCTTATCAAGCCCACCAAAATCAATTAACCCGATAGAGAAGAATTCTTTAGCACGAATGGTTGTTTTTTCTCTGTATGTAGTGTATTGGCCTGAACTTTGAAGAGAAAGAGGTTTCAAGGAGGATGTGTGTGTGTGTGTATCGGAAGAATTCTTTAGCACGAATGGTTGTTTTTTCTCTTTGTGTAGTGTATTGGCCCGAACTTTGAAGAGAAAGAGGTTTCAAGGAGGATGTCTGTTTGCACATATATATGTGTGTGTGTATGTGTAGCCTCTTCTTTTATATTGTTCCCTTCTTAGTTACCTTACGATTCTTTGTATCGGATTATGTTGTTCCCTTCATAGTGACCCTATGATTCCTCACATCAAGTTCTGTACACTACACCATTGTTAATGATGAATTGGAACTCCATGGAAGAATGATGTTTGAATTGTGTGCAAATACAAAAAACAATTTCATCATGTAATTTATCTTATTGAATATAATATAATGATGTTATATATCCATGAATAAGACACACACTTGACATAAAATGATGCACACACAATGAATTCTATGTAATAAATATTATTGCAATGCACCAATGATGCCATGAAAACACACATTAGATGCATAGAAGATACAGATATGTTGCTGCAAGAGAAAAACAATATGTTTTCGATGTTTCCCATCATTGTGAACTTTGACACAAAAACAATGCAAAAACGCATCAAAAAACTCAATGCCACCATAAAAATAAAAATAAAACTTAATCAACGAAAAATGGGCTATAGAGACCCAAATCACTGACATTATCACTACAAGGAAAACACCTTCTAGCGAGGTTTTTTGTGAACCCTTCACAAAAAAGAGCCATTTTATTTGTTTATAGCGAAGGTGGGTGAGTGGAGGTTTGGAGGTTTTTTTTCAGTGTGCCTAAACATAACAACCGCATCTATGCACTTAACCTGACGCATCGGTGCACCAAAAGAGTAAAAGCACCGACAAACCAATGCACCTAATTAAGAAGCGCACTGAAGTCCAAAAACTCAATGCCATTTCAAAAACTATATAATATTTACTTCCCGACAAAACTAGGTGGTGCATGTTAAGGACACAAAAGTGTCAGTGAATTAAAGAGTAAAACACATTGTTTAGAAGACATAAACACATAAATTCTAATTATTTCTAACATAAAAAATCAGCGCTCCCAATCTACCTCGTCGTATTGTTGCGCTAACATCAAAGATACGCTGATACACCTAATGAAACAAAGCACCGGGGTCAAAATAACTCGATGCAATTTGTAAAAAAATGTTCATTTTTTTCATGGCAAAAAATTTTCAGTGCGTCTGAATGATAATAACATATCGGTGCATTGAACAATAAAACGCAACACTTTATGTAAAAAATAGCATGCCCTCGACTGGAAAAAAAAACTATTTTCAAGTTTCCAATATGGGCACCCTAGCACATTAGAAATTAGAAAAAGCATCGGTGCGCTACTCAATATAATGCACCGTCTATAAAAAACACAATCTCTTTTCATTTTGTAAAAATAGAAATACCAAATGGTGCTCTCTATAACGAGAAGTGTACCAGTGTGCCCCTGTACAAGACACACCGGTGTGCTAGCAACTCGGGCACACTAAAATAGTGAAAAAAAAAAAAAAAAATCATTGCACCGAATTACTCATCTCACTCATTTCTTAGTACGGTAAACCTCCTATGCTACCTAAGCACCAATGCAGTTTTTTCTGCCTGATGCCCCCACACGTTGTGCTCATTTATTGTCAGATTTATCCCGTGGTTTGGTTCATTGGTAGAGTTGGAATTTTTGTAAACTAGTGGAAAACATCATCCATTGTGTCCATAGCAACCATGCCTCCCAGGCGGGCAAGAGTCCAGGTATTGTCTTTATTACCTTCTCATTTATTTTTTTAGTAGAGTAAAAGCTAAAATTTGAATTTTTTAACAAAAAATTAAAAAAATATGCACAATGTGCTTTGTAAACTCAGCTTGCACTATATTATCAGTGCACTATGTGTAAACACAAACCGCATTGGCAATAGAGGCCCAATTTCAATTTTCATGCATTGTCTCTGATGCGTTACCAAAAATGTAACGCACTGAAACTAAAACCATAAAACACTTTTTAAAAACATGTAGTGCTCTATAAATATAATTATGCACCGCTAGCGATGTGTTTGTATATTTAAAGAGCATTGTTTACTTCACAAAAAAAAATAGGGACACGATGTGTTTGAGGAACAAAACGCACCGCCGTCGAAACCATTAAATTAATTTCTTAAACAAAGCGGTGCTCTATAGATATATTGATGTACTGCATATGGTGCATCATTATATATACAAGGCATCGTTTAGTAAAAGAGAAAAATTAAATTCCACAGTGTGTTTTAGTAAACAAAATGCACAACTTATAAACCATAAACAATATTTTAAAAAACATGGTGCTCTTTAAATATATAGACGCACCGGCACTATGGTGCGTCAATATATTTACAGAGCACCGCTTAGTAAACAAAAAAATTAAATGTCCATGGTGTGTTTGAGTAAACTCAACGCATCACCTTGAAACGATAAACATTTTTTTTAGAAATGTGATGCTCTATTAATATATAGATGCACCAGTACCAGTGCGCCTATATATATCAAGAGCACCGTATAACCCATAGAAAATTTAGTTATATGGTGTGTTTTGGTGAACTAAACAAACCGCCATTGAAACCACATCCCTATTTTTAACAAAGCGATGTGATTTAAATATATTGACGCATCGGTTATAGTGCATCAATATATATAAAGAGCACAATGTGGTGAACAAAAAAAATGTTTTTATTTTTATATTTTTTCAACAATGTTAGTGCGATGAAAATATATTGGTGCACCAATAGGAGTGCTCCAGTATATATTCATCGCACTGACAAAATAATAAGCATAATGTTCTAACATATCGATGATATATATACATCCTGACGCATCGATATGGTTCCAATATGGTTATATACAACACACCAGCACTATAGAAAATCAAAACACATATATTAATGTTAGAGCACTGAGAACGGTGCTCTTATGTTAGAGCACCACTGGCGATGTTTAAAATCACTGTAGGCAATGTGGTTGTGTCATAAAAGCATTGCTCATGGTGCGTTACTCTTGTTTAGGTGCATTGATTATGTTTGTGATTTGTTTTGAGAAAAAAAATATTTTCTAGTTTTGATCAATATAAATGTACTTTAATCTATTTGTTTATGCTTTATGTATGTATACATGTGTCGGTGTACATCTTTCTAATGGAACGTATATGTGACTAAGAGACAGGAGCAATGAGAGCATCAACAGGAGCAGCAGTAATGCCTTGACTTGTACAATGTTGTACGAGAGTGGGAGGCCCAGGAGAAGGAGAGGGATTTGCTCCCTCACTCTATTACACCATAGAAACATGTCCTCTTACGGATTGTTTGTCTCCTCAAGTATTATGAGGAGTCTACATCGCTTAGGGGTCACTCACGACTACTGAGGTTGACGATCTATCGTTGGGATTAATGTCGATAGGCATTCAGGGTGGGTCCTAATATGTGGTTCCATCCCACAGAGGAGGACATTTATTTAAGTACCGGGCTATATAGGAGAAGGTGACATTACATCATCCACTCAACTAGCATATGTTTAGAGATATGTTAGTATGGCTGCCACTACCCCTGATGACTTCCAAGCAGCTAGTGGCCAGTTGCGCATAGCTTCTTTTGGTGTAGAGGAGGTTAGGTGCATCTTGCTTTTGGTCACGATAGTGGCCCACTACACTATTGTTGGGCAATGTATTAGTTTCCCATTATTATATATGTTGATTATTTAGTGCATATCCCCCGATGCATTAGGTGGTCTACCTTTTTTTTTGCGACAATTTTTTATTGCTCTAGATTGTTGTTGTGCCATGATTGATAGGAGGACAAGATTCCCATTTGCTTATGAGTTGTTTTGTTTTTTTTTTAGAGGTTTCCGGTCACTTGGTCATCATTCGAACACCACCATCCTAGGTTGATGACCAAGGTACGAATGCACATATGGGGATAGATGTTTCCCAAGATGGGCCAACCAGAGTTCCCAAGTATGATCACCACATAAACACTAGAGTTGCTTTCCAGTGACGACGATCACACCCTGGATCTTGTGTCGTACCCATGTGCAGGGATGGATTGGAAAGGATGTACCAACATACTATTTACCCAATATGAGCCACCAAATGACAGGGTAATATTAGCATTATGTTTTGATTAAATTAGTTGCATCTTAGTGTCTAATTTAATGCATATGTAATTTATTATAACATTTTCTTTAAATTGTTTAATTAAATTATTATTGTTATTTACTACTTTGCATATATTGGCACTTATGTTAGGGAGGCACCTCCCCAACAAGATGAGGACATGGACAAGGCCGAGCAGTTGCCTCGATTATAGAGACCTAGCCTATGATGCAGGCTAGATAGTAGATCCATCTGCATTATTGTCCTGACATGGAGTGTGCCTTGTTCAGGTCAACTAGATACTATAGGACCCAGACCCCTCAGCATTATGGAGGACTCTCCCATGTGATATGATGTCATTCATGCCTTATATTTTCGATGCCTCCAGCCTACTATAAAGTTTGATGCCTTCTGATATCTCTTCATATTCCCATGGTGGTACTCCACCTCCTCCTTCTCCACCACCTCCTCCTCCTCCTCATGGAGCCGACCCACCACCACCTTCCCCTCCTCCTACATCTCATCCTCCTCCTAGAAGATTCAATCGACCATATCCTCCTCCAACAATCGACCGAACACCCTCTCCTCCTACTGAGCCAACCCACCACCATCTTTTACTCCACAGGTCAATCAACCACCCTCTCCTTCTCACCGATATAACCCACCACTATATCCTCCATAGGTCAATCGCCCACACTCTCCTCCACACCGAGTAGACCGACTACCATCTCCTTCTCACCCAATCAACTCGCCACCACCTCCTACACCATTGGTCAGTTTGATAGACACGATAGTTGCATCAGTTGGTATATATCCTCATGTAGAGATGTTTTAGAATGTTTTTTCTACTACATTTTTATCTATCAGAGGTACTAATGATGTTTCCTTTATTGCTAGAGGTACAAATGTCTCTAGCTTTGCTGCTGGAGGTTCAAATGCCTCTAGCTCTGTTGTTGGAGGTACTTATGCCTATGGCTCCAGTGGTGGACCCTCTAGCTCATAGCAGTTATTGAGCACATGTATATATATGACTTTTATATTTGACTTGAGTTGTATATTTGACATATATTTTGATTTTCACAGTATTGTTCATATATATCATTCTTGTTTCATATCCTGTTGATGTTGTTGTAGATGTGATCATGTTGATGTCATTCATGTATATTTATGTCTTTTCATGTTATGTTGATGTTGTTTCATTTATAAAATGTATTGTGTGTCATGTTTCATTTATAAAACATATTATAAAAAGAATTGTATATAATGTTGATGCCATTCATGTATATTTATATGTTTTCATGTTATTGTCGATTGTTGTTTCATTTATAATATGTTTATTTCAACAAAATTAAATTTTCTATTTAAAATAGTTTCATGAAATTTATATACTAAAATAAATTTTCTTTTAAAGAAAGAGTATGAATATAAGTGTGAATTAGCGATGACTTCTTCAGTATATAAGAAGTAATAGTAATTCGAAAAAACAAATATTTATTGATTTACACATATATCTTGAGGTACCTACTCAATAAATGTATAAAGCGGATGTCTATGTTAATGTTTTTGAATAGTACATAAATGATATGTTCAAATTATTAAAATTGGTACAAATATAAATGACAAGGAATAATAAGATATGTAACTAAAACATCTAGTAGTACTAAAATTTATATGTTCATGGAGGGAAACTCGAGTGGTAAAGATGAGAAGTTGTAATCGGTTGTAAATGGAAGGTCATGTGTTCAAATCCCCCCAAACTTACATGTGCACCATGGTTCGGGCCCTGTGGATGCACCTAGAGGTATAGTGGTAGCGAGATTGGATCCATGAACCCCGTGTCACGCAAGTACCAGCTCAATCCCCGTTGTTGATTCCCCTAGTACCCAAAAAAAGGTACTAAAATTTATATAAATTTTAAATCATAAGTTCTTCTAGGTTCAAGGATTAAATGTATGTATTTTTTAAGGTTGATTAAGTGTGAATTTAATGTTCATTCAAAATATTATGTGGAACAATAGGAACAAATTTGTTTAAAATTATTTCAATATTTTTATGTGTCATTACTTTTTTGTCTTTCTCTTAAAAATGGTTATCTTTATATAAGAAACACTTGAATTGAAGAATCAATAATGTTGTCATTTTCTTGTTATGGTAAAGTTACAAATAGTATGAGGTGTCATTGGATGCTATTATTCTAATTCCACTCTTATATTAAAAAATAAAAAATTAGTGAATACTTTAAATTTCAATTGAATACAACATATATGATGTAGAAACATATAACATGTAAATATCGTAATGTTATAAAACATGATAGGTAACTCATACTCATTTTTATTTACTAAATATGTTGCTTTGCATTCAATACATAATAAATGCACTCAACATACAATTTACTTCCATTACACAATGAGAAATCATTAAACATAATTTTACATCCAATACATAAAATAAATGTGTGAACATCCAAGATTGGATCCAACCACAAGTTAATCATATTTAGATATCCAACATCATAAAATGAAGAAAAAACAAAGTTCATTAAGCGTAGAACTAAAAATTTATTCACTAGCATTTATCAAATTTGTTGGATTGGATTCCCAAGGCTTAGAAGCATATTGAACTAGGGAAATTTGAGATATCTTGTTATCCAATTTGGGATTGGGTTAACTCCTCCTTCTATGTGGTATTGGTGTTTGGATAAAATCAGATCTTTTGTATGGGTACACATACATATATATCATATTATCGAGGTAAATTTATTGTGTCAAAAAGAGCATTCTATAGTTCATTATGAAAGAGATTGCAACATTCATTTCCTCTATCTCATCCATGACACTTACATAAACAAAAGATAGAGAGATCAAATTTAATCAACCAAATAAGAACAATAATCGAATAATTCACAAACATTTATGTGCACACACACATATAAACTAGAATAATAGTAATATAGTATTATTATATACTAGCATACATGCATCATCACCTTGAACTTATTAAGTATGGGAGGGATCAAATCTATCAAAGTGCAAGCATTCTCTTAGTTTTTTATTAAAAAAATATTATCTTTTAAATGATCCTCGAAAATGATTTATAAATCCAATATTAAAATTGATCTAACAATATAAATTTATATAAATATAACACGAATATGTTAAAAGATTGACCTAGTTTACCGTTTTTAGAAATATTAACATAACTTGAACCTACTAATGTGTGTGTGTGTGTGTGTGTGTGTAATAATAATGAAATGATAAAAATAGAAACAATATTAATTAGGTCTTTTGTCTTTCCATATAATTATGTGGTAAGTCGAAACACTTAATATGAGAAGATTGGGATTCAAACTTTCAATGGACACCATTTTGTGGGAAAAGGAATTATTGTTTAACAAGGAATATTATATTGCATGATTTGAAATTTAAAAGCAAGCATAATAAAATGCCCAATAATTATAGATGCCTATGATAAAATGCCACGACCATAACATAAATGTTGAAATAAAACATGTACATATCCTTATTCGTTGCCATCAACTGGATTATCTTCCTTGCTTGGCATGATAACATTGTTGTTCTCAAAAAGATGTTTTGATGTCAGATCGTGTATTACTACAAACCACCAATCCATGTCCAACACATATGGGTAAAATAACACTTGATTGCAATGTTTTGGGTAAACATCATGATCCTTTTTTTCATCCCACATCTTTTTAGAGTTGATACATATTAACCCATTATCATGATCTTCCTTTACATTATTCCGATCAAAAGTATCCCACCACTTGCACCTAAAAATAACACATTGGAAAGATGAGAAGTCCACTTACATGATCTCTTAAATCTTTTCGGCGTTACCTAGCTTCCCCTCTATTATGTTATGATCATGATGGCTAGCATGACTAGATTGGTCGAACTCGACCTTTACTCCACAGTCAAATGTGACACGTCCATCATCGGTATCCTCATAGCAAAAATGAGTTTCATATGCCCACATAAATGGGAATAAATGCACCAAAAAAAAATTTGAATAATGGGAATTGTCTTATGTTTAGTAAGTCGAGCATTAATAGAAGCATAATACATGTTATAATTGAAACGTGCTGATCCAGGTGGATATCGGTGGCCACCCACCTTTCCAACTGGCTCAAAACAGTTTTCTGGCAATTTTAGTAATGTACTATTTTTAGTAGTTTTACGGGTCCTGAACTTCCGGGGCTGTTTTGAGGCCCTAAACGACCTTTTTTGGTGATTTGGAGGGCTAGATGGTTGCCTTTATCATGCATATGCCCCCATTTGAAAGTTGTAAAACTCGGATAGACCTTTCCAACGGGCTACCGAGCACCCCAAACGGAGATCGTATGCAAAAGTTACGACCCCGGGAAGTTGATGTACTAACTTACCCAAACGGGGCCCACATGACTTTTGATGCTTCATCTCCTAGGGTTAGACTTTTGGATGTCTAGGGTTTTTGACATTCCTGTTTATTGTAAAAGGCCTTGAGAGCCTCATTGTAACCATCTTCTTGCGAAATGAGCGCAGCCATCACATCTCTTCTCAAAGATAAGCCGCCACCATTCCAGCAAGCTTGTTTTCCACTGCATTTTACAGTTTTAGCTTATTTCCTTATTGAATAGAAAACCAATTTTACTGTATCTCTGTTATTTTGTGTTAAGCATCTGATAATAATCTGTATTCATTTCGTTCTGTTCATAAAATCCGGATCACATGCATTATAAAATGAACAATGTACACATAGATATTATTACATAGTTGTTGCACCTAATCCCTGTGCTTAGTGCATCTTCTTCACCATGTGTGTAACAACCGGACGCACCATATTTGTAATGTCCTTGAGCACTTTTTAATGTCCCCTTCACTCAATCCAACCAACGAGAGGGGACATTAACTAAATAAGAGCTTCTAAATTTCACCCCATGGTCATATTACAAATACATAACAATTAAAATACGTGTGCAAATGCATAATAAAAATACACCGTGGAAATAAAATATATCCACACACATCTAACATGGATACACCAGCATATTCATTGCAAGCATCAATTAAAAACATTGCACATTCATATACAAGAGAATATGATCCAAGCAATTGGTTGTGCAAGAGCAATTTTCCACTCAAATGTAGGCAATTTGTCTAGCATATACTCTTTCTGTTGAAAGGCCACCCCAAGCTCTCTATGAGGCCACCACGGTGAAGGAAACACCTACAGGCTTCTCTCCCTCATCCCACAGCCCAACCTGCTCTCTATGCTTAGCCAAATGCAGAGCTCTACAGAGATCTCACTCAACCATCACAACCATGTCACTCCTTCCGACTGCCCCACACAACAAAAGGAAGGAATTCCCCTTCATTGATCCAAATTTTCCTCGGGAAATACAACCCTTACAGTTCTTATCAGTGTGTGCAATAAGAGTCCAATCTGTTTTATGTTGTTGGAGAACCTCCTGTAGTGTAAATTATGGCTTCTCAAACATCTGTGAGTAGAAAAACTAAATGGTTAAGAGTTCTTAGCTTTCCCAACCTCTATGCTCACCTACAAACATCTATTTTCCCTTCAAATCTACAGCTCTATCTAGAAATTCATATTTATGGGTTATACACCATCTGGTAATGGTCATGAACAACAATAGGAAGCTCTACATAGTGTAAAAAATATGCATGAGAGAATGATAGAATGAGTGTAAACTCCAAGGGATATGAGATGATGGTGAAAAGACAACTGACATAGCTTATGACTATAGAAGAAAAGGACTTATGGCAGCTGACATAATTGTCACAAAAGTGCATTCACCCCCATGCTTCAATAACTGCATGAGGTGACTTTTCTCACCAACTTCACACATGCATTCAATGATTCGGTTTAATAGACATGGTGAAGTAATTGGCTTGTCTAAATCACATGGCATCAATTAGATGAGTTCTAAGGTTGACACTTGGCAGCAAAGGATTTAGTTTCTCATGGGCCCTCTTTCCTCTTCCCCTCTGGTGGAATCTTAGCCCCTCTAGTGGTCTTTACATAACCATCTTGGACCATTTTATTATTTTCCAACATAATATTTACATATATTTCGAATTGGCATGATAAGCCAACCATACGGTCGAAATAAAAATATATACATCATACATGCCTAGCCATTCACTAGTTGGGTCTTGGCCTTGAGCTCTGCACTAGGAATCCATACTAGCATATTTACATCATTTACATTATTTGGATTAAACACATTCCAATTCAAAGCTAGGGGTATTACAATCCCCTCCCCCTTGGAATAACATCGTCCTCGATGTTTGCTCAAAATCAAAACAAAAATGGGTATGCCTATTTCATAGCATCCTCCAACTCCCATGTAGCCTCATCGGGAATGAAGTGCTTCCATTGCACCTTTACTAGTTCGATGGTTCAGTTCCAGAGCAATGTTACCTTCCTGTCTAGGATGCATAGTGGCTCAGTTTGGAACTCTCACTCGGGTTCCACCTGAATCACATCCCAATCAATCACATGGTTAGGATCATGTACATATTTCTTAGGCAAAGAAACATGAAAAACATTATGAGCTCTAGTGTTAGCAAGCAATGCAATTCTATATGCAACTGGACCTATCCTTTCAAGCACTTCAAATGGCCCACAATATCTTGGTGATAGCTTGGCACAACTTCTAAACTATAAGTAATTCTTCCTTGGCCTTGCTCTAAGGTAAACATGATCCCCAACACTGAATTATCTATGCACTATGTTCTTATCTGCATAGCTTTTCTGTATATATTGGGTTGTCTTTTAATTTTGCCTAATTTTGGCAACCTCCTGTTCCATTTATTTAAGTAATTATGGACCAAGTACAATTTTGTTTACTAAATTATCCCAAGTCACTGGTGTCCTTCACTTTTTTCCATACAGAGCTTCAAATGGACTCATTCCCAATGATGCTTGTTGTCCATTATTATAGGAAAACTCTACCAAGTGTAGATAATCTTCCCACTTTGATGGTTTATCCATCACATATATGCGAAGAATGTCTTCAAGAACCCGATTTACTCTTTTTGTTTACCCATATGTTTGTGGATGGTAGGTAGTGCTACAGTTCAAATGTGTACCCAAATCTGCAAAAATAATTTTCCAGAAATTTGAAGTAAATTTGGTATTCTTGTCTAAAATTATTGCCTTAGGCAACCCATGCAATCTGAAAATTTATTTCATGAAAATACTTGCAATGGCATATGTTTTATATGTGGATTTAACTTGTATAAAATGTGTTGCCTTAGACAATTTATCCACCACAACCATGATGGAATCATGTTGTCTCACGGTCATTGGCAAACCTGTAATAAAATCCATGGAAATTACTTCCCATTTCCATTCCATAATTGGCAAAGGATGCAATAAACATGTTGGTGTTGATGCTCAACCTTCACTTGCTGACATTTCATACATTTTGAAATATACTCAGCAATATCTTTCTTCATTCCCAACCAAAAATATTGTTTCTTGGATGTAGCAATTGTTTTCAAGTATCCTAGGTGATCAGAATATGGAATTTTATGGATTTCATCCACAAAAAATATCCTCAAGTCTACCACATTTGGAATATAAATTATGTTTTTATAAGTAAGAAGTGTGTCATCCTCCATATGATACCCTTCATACATCTTTTCAAAATTCTGCTATTGTAATTTTTCTTTTATTTGCGCATATAGTTCATCTTGGATAAGAGAATTAACAATGTGCTGCTTTAAATTTGATTGGAAAGTACGGATGGCTACCACATGCATTTCATGCATCCTTTTGTTGAATGCATCAGCCACTTTATTTTCCTTCCCTTTTAAGTGTTTAATCTCAAAATCAAACTCACATAAAAATTCCATCCATTTAGCTTGCCTGGCATTTAGTGTTGGCTGCTCAAATAAATATTTCATACCATAGTGGTATGTCCTTAGCTAAAATTTTATGCCCATTAAATAATGCCTCCACATCTTTAAAGCGTACACTATGGCTGCAAGTTCCAATTCATGGGTAGGATAACTTTTTTCATGCTCCTTCAATTTTCTAGACTCATAACAAACCACATGATTGTTTTGCATACTAACTCCTCCAACTCCCTGCTTACATGCATTTGTACACAACACAAATTCTTTTTTTGGGTTTGCAATTTTCAGAATTGAAGCAATTGTAAGAAGCCTCTTCAACAGCTGGAAGCTTTCTTCACATTTATGTGTCCATTCAAATTTTATTCTCTTCTTTTTCAAAGAAGAGATTGAGTGTGAAACCTTGGAGAGTCCTTCAATGAACATTCTATAATAACCAGCAAGACCCATAAAAGATCTCACATCTATCGCATTCCTTGGAGTTGGCCGTTTCATAATGGCTTCAATATTTTTCGAATCCACTAATATTCCTTCCTCTAAAATAATGTGACCCAAATAATCAATTTTATTTTTATAGAAATCACATTTGCTTAGTTTTGCATACAACTTATGCTCCTTTAGAAATTGCAAAGCCATCCTCAAATGTTGTTCATGCTCTTCTTCATTCTTAGAGTAAATAAGAATGTCATCCAAAAAAACAAGCACAAACTTGTCCAAATACCTGCTGAAAATGCTATTCATGGGACACATGAAGGTATTTGGTGTATTAGTGAGACCAAATGGCACCACTACAAATTCATAGTGTCAATACCTTGTTCTAAAGGTTGTCTTGTGAACATCTTATTCCTTGGTTCTTACTTGATGGTAACCAAACCTCAATTCAATCTTTCAAAATACATTTTCCCCTCTCATTTAATCAAAAAGATCATCGACTTGAGGCAATGGTACTTGTTTTTAATTGTTGCTTTATTCAACTGCTTGTAATCAATACAAAACATGAGTGTTTTGTCTTTCTTTTTCACAAATAACATGGGTGCTCCCCATGGAGACACACTTGGCCAAATGTATTTATTTTCCAACAATTCTTCTAATTGCATGTTCATTTCTAATAATTTTGTTGTACTCATTTTATAAGGTGCCTTGGACACTTTTGCATATCCTAGCACAAGATCAATTGGGAAGTCAATGTCCCTCTTTGGAGGAAGTCCAAGAACTTCATCAGGAAACACATCCCTGAATTCTTACAAAACATGATGATCCTCCAACCGGGGAATTTCATTTTCTATTTTATTTAAAACATGGGTTGCATACATTTGACAACCCTTCCTATAGAACTTCTTCGGATGCATGGCTGAAATATTCCTAATAGAAACTACCTTTGGGATGTCTTTTACAACCCTTTGGTTCCCTTCATCATCAATTCATTCAAAAATTTTGTTGTAGCAATCAATTTTAACTCTGTGTGCTTCAAACTAGTCCATTCCAATGACAATATCATATCAGCTAAGAAGAAAAATATTTAGATTTACACAAGTGAATAGTCCATCCATTTCAGGAATGACCTCGGGAACCAGCACGGCCACCTAGGGTTCCTCAGCGTCAGCCACTGCTGCGATATCTCTTGCAGGCCACGACTGGATCCTGCCCTGCGCAGATGGACCCCCCCTGATGCAAGTCTGGAGGACAGGTGGCGGTGATTGGATGAAGCTTTCTGTGCTCTGGTAGCTTCAATGCCATCATCTCCTGCTCCCTCCTCAGATTCTAATGATGCAAACTTCATCAAAAGGTCGGCAGCACCCCACATCCAAATCATGTCAGCAACTTCCCGTTTAAAATGTCTTTCTTTGAGTGAGCGCGGTCTAATCGGACAATTCACGGGCATCTAGCCCTCACCCAAAACCATGCACATTTGGATAAAAAAAACTGGATGTCGTTGATCGTAGGAGGTATTCAGCATTGTTTCTGTGGTAAGGGCTTCTTTACCTTCCTTTTCGAACATAAAGATGATAGAGATCTGATTTTTAGAAGTGGACCTTATTTCATGGGGTCTAGCGGCCTTTACTTAAATCGATGGAGCTTAACCTTCAACCCGAAAAAGGATGTTCCCTCAGCAATCCCGGTCTGGGTGCGATTGCCACATCTCCCTCTCCATTGTTGGAATTACGATACCTTGCAAGCTATCGGAAACTCGCTAGGAAAATATATTGACAAAGTTTAACCAAAGGGACCCCTCTTTTCATGTGCAAGGATTTGTGTTGAAGTAGATCTTGAAAAAGGTCTTCCTGAGATTGTGAACCTGTTTATGGATGGATGGGAACACATGCAGAAAGTGGACTACGAGCAACTACCGTTCAAATGTAAAAAATTCCACAAATACGGTCACTTCATCAAAAACTGCCCGAAGAATGTTCAAGAAGTCCCAGAGAAACTTCAAGAAGAGGGATGGCAGCCAGTGAAAAAAGAAAGGAAACCAACCCAATCTGCCCCTGCAGCTAATGAAGCAACTGATAAAGGGAAATCACAGGAAATTCAACCTGCCTCTACCAGCAATCAATTTCAATCGCTGCCCTTAGAAGAAGGAGAAATCCCCATTTCGGTATCTGATCCAAGAGATCCAATAATAGAGGAAATAATAGTGACCTCCAATCCCACTCCTCCATCGCCCAAATATCAAATTGATACCACAATGGAAGATAGTGTCACTCCTAGTGGAACATGGGCAGACAAGGTTAGACGTAGCAAAATAACTCCTCAAATTTCATCCTCAAAGAACACGCACTCGCGGGACACGATGGATGAGCTATATTTAATCATGCCACCAAACACTAGAGGGAGAAAGTCACTAAGATACCACAGAGAATTGGAGGTAGAGAGAGAACTTGAGCTGGGTAGGTAAAAAAGATTGGAAGATACCAAGCTTCTGCAGAATATGAAAAATCTAGGAGGGAATAAAGAAGGAAAGTCCCGAGCAGGACCTCAATCCAGCAAAAAATAATGAAAGCAGTCTCTTGGAACTGCAGAGGTCTGGGCGGCACTAACAAAGTCGAAGCTTTGAAAATAATGATTAAAGCCGAAAAATGGGATCTTATGCTCATCCAGGAGACAAAATTACAGGAGGAAGAAATAATGGCACTCTCTTGCGCTATTTGGAAAGACTGCAATCTTTCTACGATTAGTTCTAGAGGTGCCTCTGGTGGTATTGCCACTTTTACTTCAAGTAATTTCCCAATTATCTCAACAAAGAAGAGCCATCATTGCCTACTCCACGAAATCTGGGATAAAACAAACACCAATAAGTTCTACATCTGCAATGTTTATGGTCCGACCCATTACCGGGATAAAGCGGCATTTTGGGATGACCTCTCCAACTTGAAAGACGAGCTCAGAGGCAAGGATTTGATCGTAGCTGGAGATTTCAACATAACAATAGCTCAGAATGAAAAGAGTGGAGGCAATACGGTCAAGGATCCATTTGGGGAAAGATTGGAAGATCATCTCTCAGATTTGGATCTTCTAGATATAAAGTTGAAAAATGGAAACTATACTTGGAACAATCGCAGGTATGGAGCAGGACACATCGCTACCAGACTGGATAGGTTCTTGGCTAGTTCTTCTATATTGCAAAAAAATATTTTACCTGTTTCTTTTATTATCCCCTCTGCCACTTCATATCATAAGCCTATCTCCTTGACCCTCGCAACACCGGTCAGCCTTAGCCCCATTCCATTTAGATTCAATCCTCTTTGGATTCATGACACTAATTTCTTGGCCCTTGTTCGAAATACCTGGAATTCTCCTTGCGTCAGCTCGCCTAGCTATATCTGGGAAACTAGGCTTTGCTCCGTCCGTTATGCTGTCAAGTGCTGGGCAAAAAATTCCTTCAAAACCCTTGGGAGCTAAAGAGTAACCTGCAATCCAAGCTTGCTGAATTGCAATCCATAATGGATTTTGAAGATATAACACAGCTCACCATCTGCCAGGAAAAGGATTTAAACCATAAAATTCTCATTGCCGCTAAGCATGAAGAAGAAATATGGAGACTAAAATCCAGACAATTGTGGCTTAAGGGTGGAGACAGCAACACTAGTTACTTCCACAAGCAAACCAATCTTCATCTCTCTCATAATGCAATCAATGAACTCATTGATCAAAATGGGAACACTATTTTAGAGCAGGATGATTTAAAAAGACATGCATTTAGTCACTTCTGTGATCTCTACACTGACAAGAATGAAGTGGATCTGGAAGCTCAAGCTAGCCTTCTCCACGACATCCCTTCTCTGATTTCTGACAATGAAAACCGAGAGCTAGCCAAACCTATTCTAGACTTTGAGATTCAAAGTGCAATTTGGTCTCTTCACCAGGACAAAGCCCCTGGCCTGGACGGCTTTACCATTAACTTTTACAGAGCAGCTTGGGATATAATAAAAAATTATCTGAAAAGAATGCTCAACTAGACTCGGAAAAAAGACAAGATCGGTGGAGCAACCAACTCATCCTTTCTGTCTTTAATCCCAAAAGATAAAAAGCCCCTCTCTATTGATCACTTAAGACCAATTTCTCTTTGCAACACTTCATACAAAATTCTCTCCAAAATCCTGGCTACTAGGATGAAAATTGTCATGAACCATCTTATCTCCGAGACTCAGGGAGGCTTCATAGTAGGGTGGCAAATCCTTGACAACATCATCATCATCCTGGAAGCTATACATTCAAGCATCAGAAAGCATCAGCAAGGTATGGCCGTCAAACTTGATATGGCTAACGCCTATGATATAGTAAATCATTCCTTCTTGTTGGAAATCATGGTTGAATTTGGTTTCTCTAATAGATTTGTAATATGGGTAAAAGCTTGCATCAGCAGCCCTTGGATTGCTCCTCTAGTTAATGGCAGGCCTACATGTTTCTTCAAATCCTCCCAGGGATTGAAGCAAGGATGCCCTATGTCCCCCTTTTTGTATCTTTTGGTGGCAGAAACTTTGAGCAGAAAACTACATCTTATGCAGGATTATGGCGAGCTTAAAGGTCTTAAAATTGCCAGAGGAGTAAAAGCTATCAATCACGGCCAATTTTTTGACGACACGATCTTGCTCAGGGGGGGCTTCAACTATCATAGCGGAAAGATTCAACAATGTGTTGAGCACCTTCCTCAAAGCCTCTGATGGAAAATGATGGGAAATCCAAAGTTTATGGATGGAACTGCATTCCGGGGACTCTGGCTCGAATTGCCAAAAATTTTGGCTTTGAAGGGATCACTGTCTAGAATTATTTCAATTATCTTGGCATCCCGATCTTCAAGGGGAAGAAAAGAGTAGCGGACTGGCGCGGAATGATTGAAAAAATAAAAAAATAAAAAAAGATAACATCTTGGGGTTCTAGATGTATAAATCCGGTAGGAAAGATTGTGCTCATCAACTCTATCCTTTCTACATATCCTCTGTACGCCTGCCCCATTTCCTTAGCCCCCAAAACAGTGATCATGGAAATCACAAAAGAGTTAAAAATGTTTATGTGGCAGGGAGGTAAGACCAACAATTCAAAGAAATTTCATTTAATTAGCTGGGAATTAGTTTGCAGCCCAAAAATATGCGGGGGAGCTGGGGTCAAGGACCTAGCGACTATGAACCTAGCGTTGGGCGCCAAAATTCTATGGCACACGATCTCCAGCAAGAAAACATGGTGGAACTATGTTCTTTGCAAAAAATACATGTAGGGTAGCATGAAAAGATGTGTTGATAGTATTGGGAAAAATAGCTCCAGCTCCCCTATATGGATTCTTTTCCAAAAAGCGGCCTGTATTATCCAGAATCATCTATTATGGATCCCGGGAAATGGAAAGCTCATTAATATTTGGAATGACAAATTCAGTGAAGCCCATCCCCCACTCTCCTCACCGGCCTTCTCCGATCTTAAGAGTTGGATGGATAATGAAAACATTTGCACTCTTTTCGACCTATCCTCATGGACTTGCCGGGTTCGCTGGGCAGGTTGGAAAGAACTCGAGATCCCGAAGCATCTGAACTCGGTCTACAATCTCCTTCTCTCTAATCTTCACGGAGCTACCCCAGTTCACCGAAAGCTTGCAGATAAACAGGGGTGGGGAAAGCTTGGTCATTATAAGGTCAAAGATGGTTACCACCTAGTCGATAGCAGCAAGCATTGTAGGAGCAGATGCAACAAATGGAAAGCGGTTTGGAGTAAGGATGGGCTCCCAAACATCAATACTTTTTCCTGGACCCTTGCACACCGCAAAACTCTCACCATGGAAAATCTCAAGAAAAGGGGAATTAAAGGACCTACGAGGTGTATTTTGAAGAAACTCTTGATCACCTTTTCCTCGATTGTAAGTTTTCAAAAGAAGTCTGGCACGGAGCATACCAAGACTTACCTTTCAACCTTATCCTACCCACTGAGTGGCACGATTTATTCACCTACTAGAAGGATTACTACCAGAGCACACTCTCAAAAAAACCAGATCTACAACAAACATGGGAGGCACTTCCAAAACTCATCTGCTGGAAGATTTGGAATGCGCGCAATAAAGAAATCTTTGATGAAAAAAGATCCACCCCGAGCAAAACTCTAGCATCTGCCAAAGCCCTTTGGATCGAATCTCTAATCTCCAAAGGCATGAAGAACATCACCAAGGAAAATTTGACCATTGAAGAAAAAATTTGGGTCGTTGACTTCTTATCTCCAGTCCCTAACAATGTTCAGCATCAGAACGCAAGAAGGCCCAATCAAAAGCAATGGCATGTCAGAATGAACGAAGAGTCCTTTCAGGTTTGGAAAAACAATCTCAAGAGCATCTCTCTTTTCTTTGATGGCACCTCGAAAGGCAACCCTGGGCTGGCAGGAGCGGGTGGAGTCCTCTATGACTCTGTGGAACAAAAATGAAATATTATGCATGGGGATTAGGCAAACAGACCAATAATGGAGTTGAATGGCTCGCTCTGATTAAAGGGTTGGAACTCTCCAGAAGAAAGGGTATTGAGGAGCTGGTTGTCCTTGTTGACTTGATGTTAATCATTAGGGAAGCTAGGAGTTTGGCTAAAGCCAGGAAGACGTCGAACACAAAGATGCACCATTTGCTGAATAACATCGTTAAAGAGTACAAAAACATCAATTTTTTGCATATCCTCAGAAACAACAACAGCTTTGCGGACAACATGGCAAACATCGGCGCTAAACTAGCCTGCGGGGTCATGGTTTGTGACCAGCAAGACCAGGAACTTGCGTCAATTCCTTAATTTCCCTCACTTGATGTGCTTACACAAATATTGTTTTAGAATTTGGTATGGCTATAGAACTATATCAACTTCGAAATATTTTGGGTTCCTTATTGTCAAACTCAGCAAGCAATCCGAGGAGGCATTTTTAGTCCTTTGTTTGATGAAAGCACGCGTAACCCACATGGACTCAGTTAATGCACACAACCTGCATGGCAGTGCTTGATCTAAGCTTGGAAGAGACACAAACCTTCCCTTATTCGAACTCTATCTCACCGGCAGCAGCAAGTGAAACGGAACTTGGTTTAAGAAGCATAGCAAGGAAGACAGGTTGTGCAACAGAATTGGGTATAGGAAGTGCAGCAAAGAAGATAGCGTGCCAGACAACTTCCCCTCGATCCTCTGTGGGAAGAAAGTCATTGCACATGGGCATAAGTTTTCTGCCAATTTGGAACTGAAGGAAAATGGACCTGAGTCCAACAGCGAACATCTCTCTGATCAGAAGTCGGGAAAATGTAAATTTTTGGGGCAGGGCCTCCACGCGACAAATGATATAATGGGTTTTGATAACCTCTCGTCGGAGTTTCAAACTTACCTGAATGATTTGGAAGCACAGCTCCGCACTATTAGCAATGAGAATTACGAACTGAAGAAATATTTCGTTCACCTCTTCGCTCTGGTGAACACAACAAATGTGGAAGTTCGCAGTCTTAAGGCAAAGATAACTAGGCAGGTAACGGTTCTAGTGGAAGCAAAGATGGAAAACTTGGACGCTAGGATACTGGTTGTTCATGATACAGCAAAGAAGGTGGTTTCAATGCTCGAAGAAATGAACAATCACCTCACCAACCACGCTACAGAATCCAGCGGAAAACACCTATAACTCTGAATTATAGTCTTCTTTTTTATGTTCTCTAGATCTTTGTTAGGTCCTTTGAAACTCGTCATTCCATATGTGTAGGTTTTTTTTGTATTTCAAGTCTTGCTTTCAACAATGCTTTGATCCTATGTTCTTCTCCTTAGCCAGTTTGTAATGAGCTTTAAGCTCCCTAGAATAGCACTTTTCCTTAAGCAGTATCGAACATAAGAACTTCATTTTGCAGGCTTGGCTCAATTTTTAAGTGAGCAACCCCTCTGCAACTTCTATGTAAACTTTGTCTCACATTTTATATAAAAGTTGATCAACTCTTTATGTTAAAAAAAAAATAGTCCATCCATTTGTAATGGACATTTCTCCACCATTTCACTAACTTTTCTCTTAGTTCATGTGGCTAGTTGTACCAACCATGATTTACTATGCTTTGATTTCTTAAAAGCACAAATCTCAACAGTTTTAGGAGTGGTATAACTATGAGTAGATCCATGTTCAATTAAAATAGAAATATATTGCTTAGCAATCTTACCTTCAACCTCAACTGCAATTGATTGATGGTATGCTTGGCGGTCCTCCAGTGCAACATAAATTCTAGGGACTGTCCTTGCCACTTGATCCATAGTTTCAGCTTATTGAATATTGTGAACTTGCTTTGCACTCCCATTTCAATGTGGATGGTTTCCAATAAAATGATCCTCTCCACATTCCCAACATTGAAGTGGCACTCTTGGCTCTCTTGGCTTGTCTCCCATAACCCTAGCTAGCTTTTTCACACCCTATGGCGGCTACCTTGCCAAATTTGTGAAATGAGGAGGCTTGAACCCCTTATTTCTTTGGTCAAACTACTCATTTTTCTTGTCCTTCCATGCCTTGTGGAATTATGGTCTGCTTTTGTTTTGATCATAACATTACTTGGACTTTCTTATGGTCTCATCTAGAGTTTGAGGTTCATCAAACTCAATTCTATCTTTGTAGGAGTGAGGAAACCCACTTAGAAAGCGTTGAATTTTCACTTTATCATCCTCCATATATTTGATGTATCTTTGTAGCTCCAAATAATTTATTTTCATATTCCTCCATAGTCATTTGGCCCAATTTCAGTTCATGAAATTCCTTAATTTTGTCATCATAATACCAGAGAGGTACTTTTGCTTGAAGTATTTCTTGAATTAATTCCCTACAATATTCCTTTCATTGACCTTCTTCACTTGCTTAAGGTGGTCCCACCATATAGATTCTCTTCCATTCATATTGAATATAGCCACTCTTGCTTTCATATTTTTTTAGTAGTCTTGAACTTGGAAATACTCTCATCCTAAGAAGCCAAGCCTCAACTTCTTTACCTCACCATCAAATGTAGGAGGTTTGGCCTTCCTAAGTTCTCCATGTAAGTTGTTGAAAGACCTCTTCCTATTATTCCTATGAGATAAAGATCTTGAAGATTCAATGGAGTCTCTAGAGTCAGATGACTCACTAGAAGAGGTTTATTGAGTATATGGCATGTCTCTAGAAATCCTTCTTGAACTACAGGACCTATTATGAGAATGCCTCCTTGAGATACTCCCACTCTTTTCTTTATTTTTTCAGTGACGTACAAATTGAATCTTCCTCTCAATGTCTGTCAAACTTTGAAGCATAGCTACATTTAGTTGATTCTAATCTTCTTGAGCTCTAATCAGTCTCTCATTGTTTGCTCTACAACTCTGTAATTCCACCCATAGGATCCTCATAGTTTCTGCAATGTCTAGGGGAGTCACTTGGTTTCTTCTACCATTCGATTTTGTCTCTACATTCTTAACCTGTATATTTTCTCCCACGACATCTGCCTCAGCTTCATAAGGATCATGTGCATCATCCATGATGATGATTCTCTTGGCCCAGTCAAGACCAAGGGTTTCCAAACTAAACTATATTGAATGTTGAACCCTTAATTGTCTCTGATATAATTTTTAATCTGCAAAAGTGTTCATAAAACACATTTTTTAGATTGATTAAATTCTTAGAAAATCAAAAATCAATTTCATGTATTCTGGAAAATAGGCTCTTTTCGGATGAAATTATAAAAACATCTAGATTACCACTTTATAATTTGACCATGTAAAACTATTCCCCTATGGATAAGCTTTCCAATGACTGTAATTATGCCCGTTTCTAATTTATGAGCAAAAAGTTATGATCCTTCAAAATTGCCGAAATTGCCCAATTTCTGCACTTTTCATGTAGTTTCATTTAATTCCAGAGGCCAACTTCAGACACCTGTAGAAGATAATATATGGAGAACTAGAACAAATTCTCTATTGGCCTATATAATACATGTGATTGGGATTACTCATCAACCTTCCTCTCTTTGATTTGATGCTCTAGTCACTCTTTATAAAATTTTGGAATTGACTACTTTTGTCTTTTTCCGCTTTTTCCAGACTTAGGAATTTTGGCAGTTCAATAACACCCCCCTCATAATCCACAACTTTCCCAATTTTCTATTGTTCTACTAGCTACAGTTAAACTCCAAAACTAACTTTGTATATTTATAAAAAAAATAATGGGGGTCAAGGGGGCTTGTGCCCTTGTGGCCTCCCCGCCACTGCAAAGCAGGTCAAGGGTAGTGCCCTCTTTTTTTTGTACATCTTTTGATTTCGCGCAATTTGGAACATAAGAACAACGTTATTTTATATTGATGTCATGGGGTGTTGAAATGTCCTGAAACGTGCATACTTATGTGTCTTATGGGTCCTACATGTGACCCTATAACGTAGCCATGTCACCTTCCACCAGTTTCCAAGTCATTACATCACTTCGCCTTGGGAATTGATGGTTTCCGGTTACCAGAAGTGGTAACAGCTCATCGTGAAAGTAGTTTAGGAAATTTTCTTGGGGAGTCGTTGCTAGTAAAAAGGTGACACATGATCAAGTGGTTTATGCCCAACGGATCCTTCGCCTACTGTTAACCATCCCTCAAGTTGTCGATGTGCTATCAACTGCAACCATTGATCTTCCCTAATGCCCCACGGTCATATATCCATCCAAATCCACACTCCATCACATGCAATCACCCATGTGCGTGCCCGATGTGGCGAGTCCACATCATACCTCTAACTCATATGGCTCGTCCACATCATGCCTCCCACACATGTGGATCCTCCACATGGCATGGGTGGGGCCCACTTTAAATTTTTTAAAATTTTAAAATCATATGAAATTCAAAATTACCGTCTTGTCCCTTTATCCGCCACTTAATATTAACCGATCTCCGCATAAGCATTTCTAATTTATGCTTGTAAGTGTGCATTTTTGTCCCATACACTTCGGTATTGCAACCAGAAGCTTCGATGCCACTCTGTAATGTCCCTGAGCACTCTGTAATGTCCCCTTCACTCAATCTGACCAACGGGAGGGGACATTAACTAAATATGGGCTTCTAAATTTCGCCCCATGTTCATATTATGAATACATAACAATTAAAATACATGTGATGTTGGCATGGGTCTAGAGCGCACAAGCGCAATACCACCAAGTGCGAAAGGGTCATCGACAGGAACAAAGGATCAGTCGCGAAGAGTAAAACAGCCGAAAAATGCGGGATATTTGGTTAAGTTAGTTAGTAATGGGTCATTTTGACCATTTTGTAACGGCCAAATGAGCCTATAAATAGGAGTATGATTGTAAGCCTAAGGGAATCTTTTTGTATAGCATCTAGCATGTGTTTTTGGTACCTTTGGCATGATAGGTCTAGCATCTTTCGGAGATAGTATTTTTTATTTCTCGGATCGCAACTGTTGTTCTGAGTTTGTAATGGTTCTGCGATATGCATTCCAGGGAATTCTGCGATGTATGAGACAACTTGATGAATAATGAGAAGGATTGATTGATCTATGTCTTTGTCTCTTTTTGAGTTAATGTGTTTGAATATGCATTGTCGCAATGTTTGATGTCGCTACATGGTTATATATGTTTTATGAATGAAATCATAGTTATGTTATGTAACGCAAATTCCTTAAGCATGCTTTGATAATCTGTTTAATTTACTAGGAGATGATAATTTGTTGATGCAAATGAAGATAATGTTTAAGTAAATTTGGTTGATAGGTCGATAATGTGATGTTCTGATGTGAATGTGAATCTCTGGTTTATGTTGCGAATGAGTGTGAGATAATGCATGTCTTCTTACAACTGCAGAAACTTGGCTCCTGCAACCCCCTTAGATATCTCGGGTGAGACTTCACTCACTCTACGGGTATTGCTGGAAAGGGTAAAACCTTTCTAGGCCAATGTTTAAGGGAGTTTGTGCCAATGTTTGTTGACAGTAGTGCGAAGTGAACCCCTATCGATAGAATTGTGTCAACAAATGGTTCTGTTGTCGGACCCTAGTGTGAAAGGAGAGAGGACATGTTGTGGCATCCGACAAAGCCGGAGATCATGGAATCGTTCCACAAGAAGACGAGATAATTTGTTGAGGAATAAAATCGGAACTCTGTATGGTCAACGATCGATTGGTTACAGAAGTACATCTACTCTGATCTCCACAAAGTATTCTTCTACGAGTTTCATATAATTCTATACGAATGGTTGGTGCAACTAACTTTTCAAAATAAGAATTTCCAAGGAGGTGAGCCTCAACACTGGACCCCAGAACTGATCCAGCAATTGGGACAGGTGGACAACAAAGCTTGAAGGGCTGTCGAGGTTTGGGTAGACAATGTTTTGGAAGGATACATTACTGAATTTGTTGTTGACACAGTTAAGTTATACAGCGATGCATAAAGAAAATTATTCAAGGGACCTAAAGGAAGGTATCTATTGTCGCTAAAATTATGGATCAAGATGATCATTTTTTAAAAGGGCATATTAAAAATGAACTACAACAAATAAAGCTCGGGTGTGCGGAGGCTGTGGGTACCGCGCGGATGTAGGTCTGATAGAATGATGCAGGGTAGATGGATATGAGCTATGTCAAAATTTTGAGGGAAGCTACAGAAGAATGTGGTCGCCTGAGAAGTGGGGTGAGGTTCCAGCTAGAGAAGAAGAGGAGGACTGAGATAGAGAGAGTCTCCTGGTGCGACCAAAACAAAGCATTGCGAAATGGGACCACAAGGGATTAAGCGACCCTACTGTGATGAAGAGGGAAACCAGGATACCCCTGAACCTGAGGAAGGACAGACCCAAAGCTACAACATACCCAAAACCCCGTGCACTGCGCCAAACTTCGGAAGAAGAAATATAAGCTCTTCGTAGGGTTTTCTTGCATGTCAGAACAGTAGTAAGAATAGCGGATCTACAAACACCAGTAGAAAAACAAGGATGGCAGGAGACGACATAAAGATGCCTCTTTTTCAAGGTAATGGGACCGAGGATCCTGAACAATATTGGTTCTTATGGAAAGTGGTGTGGACGGTGAAACAAGTCTGGGATGATGATATTAAGAAGGGACAATTGGCGACGACCTTTCAGGGTCATGCACTGGATTGGTTTATGAATTTTGTACAAGTACCTACAGGGATTCCATAGAAAAACTTGGCACAAATCAGAGCAGGATTGATCGATGAATTTAGGAATCCAAAATCGGAGTCGCGGTATATCACAGATTTTAAGGAAATAAAGCAATTTCCTAATGAATTGGTATGGGAATTTGATAAGAAGTACAAAACTTTGATGGCCAAAGTAAAATTTGGAATGAGCGACATGTGGCATAAAGGATGGTTTATTACAGGATTGATACCACACATTCGGATGCCGTTGATGCAACAGAAGATTGTATCCCAAGCGGAGGCATTGGAAATTGCGATGAAGCTCGAGGCTTCGCCGATTGGTGAAACAAGGATTGGAATGAACCAGATCCAAGTACAGCTAGCAAACTTGACTATCCAACTACAGGATATCAAGAATGAGAAGGAAGTTTGCAAATAAATATAGTGCAGTTGATGCAAGTCTGAAGGACACCATAAGGATCAGTGCCCTGAATTCCGCGAATATTTACAGTCTGGTGCACCGAACCCACTCATTCAAGGAGGAATGCCCTGGTGTCTAATTTTTCAAATGAGGGAACATCACTCACATGAATGTGTGTACTTACAGAATATTGTGTCAAAGCCTGCTAACCTTTTTTGTAACTTTTTTGGATCGGTCGGTCATGAGGAGAAGGATTGTAGAGCATATGATTTACTCCAAGAAAGAACTGCGGATACATTTTTCATGAAGGGAGAGGAGCAGCCTCATGTACAACCGCAACAGCAGTATAATCCACCACAGCCATGGTATAATCAACCACAACTGCATTATAATCAACCACCGTCGCAGTATAACCAACCGCAGTATCAGCTACCACAATATAATCAGAAGCAGTACAATCAGCTGCGAGGAGGATTCAAAGGAGGATTCTACGGAGTTCGGGGTGGAGGTTTTGGTCGCGAAGGAAATTTTGGTCGAGGTAGAGGACCGGTTACGTGCTATAATTGTGGCCAGATTGGACATTATCTTAGGGATTGTCCGAATACAACTCCAAAGTGTACCTATTGCAATGCAGCGGACCACAATGTTGAAGATTTTCCTCGATTGATTGCAAAGTGGCAGACTAAGAATGCACCACAGCCACAACCAATTCTAAATGTAAATCAAAATCGGAACCCTAATCCAAATGTGTAGAAGATATCAGTAGAAATAAGAAGTCGACCTGTGAATGTCGCAGTGGTAACCACAGGAGGAGAAGCGACAGGAGAAGATAGGCCCCTACCAAATGTGCAGCCTACAACCCGGAAACAGGTTTGATTTGATGCAGAAGCAGAGAAGGAAACCTTTCTGGAAGCACGAGATGCGATGAGAAAGAATAATACTAAGTTGCTACCTATAGGCCAAAACGAACCTATCTATGAGATGCCGCCGGGAAATGATGAGGAAGCCGCAGTTGGTATGGTCCCCTATACAGCTTTGACTGGGAAATCAGAGTAAGGTCACACCAATTGGTTGATTTTCTCATCTACTTGTTGAAGTAGAAGGACTGAAGACTTATGCAGACTTCGAAGCCATAGAGATAGTTGACAACACAAGCCCATATCCGGTGTTGTTGGGAATAGACTGGGCAATGGAGAATCAGGCTGTCATCAATTTTAAGAAAAGGACAATGTCTTTTGAAAATCGCGATATGAGGGTCATCGCCCCGCTTGATCCACTGGAAGGGAAAAGGTATGTCGAACCAATGAGGGATGCGTTTACAGAAGGATGGAACAATGTCTACAACGTTTCAGTGGATTACATCAATCCCGCCGCCGACGGGGAATTGGGGTAGTGAAGTGTTAGTTCGGAATCGTCAATCTCTGACGAGGCACTAGAAAACTAGCAGAATTGATTGCATGAGGTGTCATTCAGAAAGTGCACACTAATCACTCAGTCGTTGAGATGGGTAGCGGCGGAGGTATGCGATTTGCCGACATATGAAGGATTACCTAATTTTTCTATCTTCGTTGCCAAATTCGAAGAAAAAGTATCAAAACCACAGCGACTGTTGGCGTTAGAAGAAGCACTGAAGGTTATGCCAGCAAGGTGGTGGGAAGTGCACAAGTCATCAATCATAAGTTGGAAACTATGTCGACAATTGATGGAATTCAGATTTGGGGAGAAGGAATGCTACTACAGAAAGAAATACAATGGAAGGGGTGATCCAACCAATCATCTGGGAGAGTGTCAAAGCACATGGGGAATGAGACTGAAGCAGGAATGGGATCATGTGTTCATCCATATGCTAGATGAAGTACCACAGAGCTAGTACATCGCAACAAAACTGTGATGAGGAACAACTACATGGGAAGAATTGACCATTAGTTTCAGTCAAACTTTCATCTTCGTTGATGAGAATCCTTTCATTCACAGTGCATTGCAGGAGATCCACGAAAACTTACTTGAAACAGTTCCGACAGGGAGACTAATGGGACTACAATGGACTGTGACACCAGAAATGATGATGGAATGTTATAATGTGTCGGGAGGACCTGATGACGAAGAAGATCCCAGAACCGTCTATGTCCCAGATTCGGAGGGAAGTCGTGATGTCGAAGCACTAGAGATGCCATTTGACAAATTCCAACGGCCACTAAAAATTAAGAAGGTTGATATTGGGTCGGAGGAAAATCCCAAGTTCGTTAGCATTGGAGATTACTGGGGCGATTCAACAATTGGAAAGGTTACTGATCTACTGAATGAATTTCAAGACTTGTTCCCCAAAAAAAATTCATAGATGAAGGGCATTTCTGGGGACCTAAGTGAGATGAAGATTCCTCTTAAACCTGATACGAAGCCAGTAAAGCAGCGACCATATAGACTGAATCCCAGGTATAAGGAGCAAGTGAAGGATGAGATAGAGCAAATGTTGGACGCAGGAATCATAGAACCTGTCGAAGATTCGGAATGGATCAGCCCAATGGTCGTCCAAGATAAGAAGACCGACGGAATTTGGATTTGCGTCAATCTAAGGAAGCTGAAGGATGCATGCCTTCATGATCCATTCCCTACGCCATTCACTGATGAAGTACTGGAAGGTGTTGGAGGCCAGGAGGTCTATGCATTTACAGATGGATTTTTAGGATACCACCAGATTCGGATTGTGAAATGAAGATCAACATAAAACTACCTTCATGACAGAATGGGGTTGCTTTCAATACACAGCGATGTCGTTTGGTCTCAAGAACGCTCCCACAATATTTCCAAGGCTAGTGGTCGCAACATTTAAAGATTTCATTCATAAGTTTATGGCAATGTATATGGATGACTAGACCGTATATGGGTTGGTTAAGGACCACTTTGCGAACTTAAGGATGATCCTGGAAAGGTGTCGACAACATCAGATTTCGCTGAATTTAAAGAAGTGTATTTTATGTGCACCATTCGATATCCTATTGGGCCATATCGTATGCAAGGAATGCATGTTGTTCGACCCAATGAAGATTGCAATTATTGTCGACCTACCACCACCAATGATGGTGAAGCAGCTGAGGGTGACGTTGGGACATACTGGATATTACAGGAAGTTCATCAGGGGATATGTAGCAATTACTGCACCGATGGAAAAGTTGTTAAAGAAGAATGTAAAGTTCGAGAGGAACGATGAGTGCCAAAAGAGCCTCGACATACTAAAGGCGAAGATGGTCGCAACATCGATATTAGTCTTCCCCGATTGGAAGAAATAATTCCTCGTCCATGTGGATGCATCATCAGTAGCACTGGGAGTGATATTGGCTTAGCCAGGAGAAGGGTCGATTGACCATCTAATTGCATTTGCGAGCCGAAAGTTGTCTACCATGGAGAAGAATTATACGACGATTGAGAGAGAAGGCCCGGTGATGGTCTATGCACTGCAGATATTCTGACATTATCTGCTTGGAGAACACTTCAAAATGTTCACTGACCACTCCGCATTGAAATACTTAGTCAATAATCCTGTGTTGGGGGGGAAGATCTGTCGATGGTTGCTGCTATTCCAGGAGTTTGATTTTGAAATCATTGTGAAACCAGGGCAATTGAATGCAGGACATGATCACCTATCAAGGATCGAATTGGGAGAAGAACCCAAGAGCATTAATGAAGGCTTGCTTGATGCGCAGCTATTCAGGATTGGAATGATCGACGACCATTACGAACAAATTATTCAGTTCTTCGCTACGGGAAGAGCGCCGGAGGAGTTCACTACTAGTCAGAATAAGCAGCTAGCCATTAGGGCTATTGATTTTCAACTAATTGAAGGACAACTCTACAATATGGGACCAGATGAAGTCCTTCGCCAATGCGTCCTTCTGGATGAACAAGAAAGAGTATTGGCGGAATCTCACGATGGGATCGCGAGAGGACATTATGGAGGACGTGCAACTGCCAGGATATACTTAGGGTTGGACTATGGTGGCCAACAGTGCATGGTGATGCCGCAAACTATGCTAAGAGCTGTGACGTATGTCAAAGGACAAGGAAACCATCATGAAGGGATGAAATTCCACTAGTACCCCAGTTGACGTAACAAGCCTTCGATAAATGGGCAGTAGATTGTGTGGGACCTATTAACCCACCAGGAAGAAGAAGAGGTACGAGAGACATTATTACTACGACTGACTACTTGACCAGATGGGATGAAGCAACACCAGTAAAGGATTGCATAGCTACGACAGCGGCAAGGTTTCTCTTCGACAATGTGGTCACCAGATTCGGGTATCCAAAGATATTGATAAGCGATCAAGGCACACATTTTGTCAATCAAACCATCCTAGCCATGACGAAGGAATTTCAAATTCAGCATCGAAGGAGTACCCCATATCACCCACAGGAAAATGGCACAGTGGAAGCATTGAATAAGATATTGGATCATGCGCTCACCAAGGTGTGTAACACAAACCGTGACGAATGGGACTTGAAGATTCCAATGGTACTATGGGACTACAGAATGACATGCAAAAGGTTGACAGGCCAAACTCCTTTCAAGTTAGTATACGAATAAGAAGCAGTGATGCCGATGGAGTACAATGTCCCGAGTCTGTGCATCGTAGCAATGACAGTAATGAGTGACGACGGAGCCATTGAAGAAATATTGGTGCAACTGCTACAGATTGAAGAAGATCGCTTTATCCCAGGATTTCATCAACAGGAAGAAAAAGATCGACATAAGGCTTAGCATGATCGCCACGTAAAGGCAAAGCATTTTCAATGTGGAGACCTGGTTCTGCTATACGACAATAAGTTTGCGAAGCACCTAGGTAAGCTCCAGATGCATTGGCTTGGTCCATACATAATCAATTTCATTACTGACAGAGGTGCAGTGCAGCTGCAAAAGCTAGATCGAACACTATTGACAAATTTAGTGAATGGGAGTTGGCTAAAGCCCTATCAGGATATCCCGGTGCACATCGACTGAGAAAGCAAGTCAATCGACATGAAAAAAAACACATATACTACAAATTTTGGGAGTCTGTCGACGTCACTATGGTTGTCAATGGAACAACAACAAAGTTTGAAACAACGATAAGGTTTGGATCCGGCGATGTGTGAATGGGTCAAATCGGACAATAAATGCAACAGTTAAGGCGCGACGGATGACGGCGCAACGGGAGGAAGATGCATTTAATGACCAATAAGTGTGGTGGACGACGTGCAAGTGGATGAAGATGCAATTAATAACCAATGAGTGCACGGGATTTGGTAAATCGATGGAGGATTCGGAAATCATTGTCCGAAAGCGATTTGATGGATGCAGAGTGGGAAATCGAAAGTTATAAAATCATGTTGAAGCAACCAGTTCAACCCATTGTGCAATTTGAGAGCTATAAAAGAAGAGTTGGAGAGAAGATTAACAGTGAAGTTAGGAAGTTGCGATGGCACATTTCATCTCCAGCAAGAGCACACAAGAAGCGCCAAGGGTGAGGATGGCAATTGTCCACAAGCAATCGTAGGTTGCATCGATGCGAATAGTCAGAAAGAAGAGAAGTGCCAGTCGGTCGATGGATACCAACCAAAGGCCAAAGAGGGATACCCGTAGTTCGGCAAGGGCTGCGACTACAGCAGGAGAAGCGAGCACATCAAGTGCCACAAAGGAAGAAAGGACAATAAGAGGAGGGCAGCACAACCCAACAATAGTGGACATACCAGGGTATGTGTCGTCGCAGAAGGAAGGGGCACTAGCAATCCAACTAGGGAAGAACGCAAAATATACCATCAAGGAGCCGACGATACCAAAGGGTGCCCATACAGCCGAAAACACAGTATAGTGACTACAAAAACTGCAGTATAGCAACCATGACATTCTGCCATATCCAGAGTGCACTAAGGACACACATGTTGAGATAGCACATGGAGAAGGAGGTCCGATCACAAGAGGCCAGTGAAGTGGGCATTGGGGGTGAAGTAATAAGGACTTTTATCCATCATTCACATGTCGCATTTCGGGAGATCGACAGAAGCAAATGCATGCAAAAAGAAGCTATTGGCCTTCTTTCATGGTGGATATTTGTGGTTGGCAACAAAGATTCCAATCATGATCGATTTGATTTCGCAGATCACAGGATTACCCAAGGCTAGGGTAGATCCTTCGTAATATTTCCAGGGGAAGGATAATGACAGAAGCTTGCTGCAAAGCTGAAGACAAAATATGGAGTGGAGAAGAACACCAGAGGATACCTAATTGACACAATCAATGATCAGGAGGTTAGGATTGCAGGAAAGTTGTTGGCAATCAAGATAGTAAGAAAGAATCGACCAAACCAATGTACATCAGGAGTGATTGCGCCCGAGGAGCAGTGCGCAGCGGGAGTTCAAATGAATTGGTTGTTATTTTTGTTAAATGAGTTGATGGAGGACATGGTAGCAGTGTAGCAGAAAGGAAATCCATTCACATACTCATGGTTGTTAATATTAATCGCTCAGGTTGAATGGAGAGAACCATCGCACTATCAAGGGATGGACACAGAATTAGAAAAGGTATTCCAAGGGGCACGATACAAGAACCTATGGGCATTAAACGACAAAGAAAGACAAACAAGTAATAACATCCAATTCTTTATTTATTTAGAAATGTTGAAAAATAGATGTGGAAGCGATTCCACGACTTATAGAAGAAGCATCCAATAAGTCTAGAAGATTCACAAGGCTATCGGTAGATCCCCAAACGATATTCATTCAGGCGCGTGCAGACCCACAGAAGCAGTGGTTTCCAATGCAATACAAGCTTAGCGACACAGAACTAGACGCCATCGTGGACGAATGTCTAGAAGAGTGGAAGGTTCCAGTAGGTGAAGACCAACTGTCGGACACGAAGAATGGGTAGTTGATAGATGGACCAATGGCACAAGAAGAGACAAAGGGTTCAGATGGAGAAGAGGAAGGTGCATATGAAGGTGAAGTTGCGGAAGAGCAATCGCGCATCGTAAGTCATGACGGTGCATCTGAAGGCAACTCCAACAGATTCAGAGCTCGCAGCGCGGTGAGAGGAAGCAAGGATGAAGCACAGGATGGAGAGAGGTGAGGGGAGTGCAGCTGTTGGTCTCCCCGATGAGCAAATGAACAAGCTAATGGAGAAGATAACGATGGTAGCAAAAGAAAACCGCACGAAAGTCACACAGCATGTGACTGAGTATTTCCATCAGGTATCACAGCTACTATAGACGTTGACCAATGCAGTCACGAAAACAAGGTTACCGCAAGGAGAAGTGGCGCCAAGTGCGTCAACAAGTAGGGTTGAGGTGGATATCGGCACTAAGCGGAGGATAGTACAAACACTACCTAGTGCCATCAATACCGGCGACGAAGACATGGATGTCGCATTGCGAGGGCATGACTTGATCAACATATATTTCAACATGTTTCCAATGGTTATGCTGCATCGCACTCATACCGCAGCAAATGATTAAATCAACGACCGAGAAGCTACAGCACATGATCAAACGGTAAACTACAAACAAGAAGTATGAGGTACCAAGGCGGAGATTCATCGACTCCAGGAAGAGAAAGAGACGATTATGAATGAAACAACAAAATCAATTGAGGACAGAAAAAGGTTGGAACATGCCATCTCCATGGCATGCGAAGATGCACTAGAAGTCGATAAAGATATGTCGGCGGAAGCAAAAGCATTGAGGCTAGGCGCGATCATTGCAGACCTACGAAAAGAGAATGAGGAACTATAAACAAGGGCAGCGCCAAGCACATTATTGGAGCAGATTGAAGAGAGGAAGAGTGCGATTGAAGAAGCTACGACAGAGATCGCAAAACTAGAGAAAACAGCACAGACAATCACAGAAGATGTAACGCAATTTTGGGGTAGTTTAGTGCAGGACGAACAGTTGCACCAACTGAATGTGCAACTCAGTGAAGCAGAAGTGCATCTTGAGGAATTGAGGGGATCACTTAAGGCGATGCCCCTACTAGCGCAAATGAAAAATGCCACAGAGCTGAAAGAACTACAACATCGGGTCAACAAGGCACGCACAAAACAACAAAGAAGAACAACACACTTGGACGAGCTGCAGACAAAAGCTAAGCAGTTGACGGTCAAAGAAATGGAAGGAATGACGAAGATTAAAGAAGAGTTGGAGAAAGCGCAGCAGATGGGTGGTGAACACCCAACAGAACAAGAAGTGGAAGATTGCGTAGCACTCAAAGCGTCGGACAAAGAAGTTGTTGACTAGGTTACGGCAACATATGACAACTTCAAGATGCATGTAAATGCACCTGCAATATCCAGTTGAGGTGGCTCGAGGGCGAGCCACAAGTTTGTGTTGGGGGCCTGTTGGCACGGGTCCGGAGCGCACAAGTGCGGTACGACCAAGCGATGAAAGGGTCATCGACAGGAACAAAGGACCGGTCACGAAGTGAAAAAGAGCTGACAAATGTGGGATATTTGGTTAAGTTAGCTAGTAATGGGTCATTTGGACCATTTTGTAACGGCCAAGTGAGCCTATAAATAGGAGTATGATTGTAAGCATGGGGGAATCTTTTTGTAGAGCATCTAGCATGTGTTTTTGGTACCTTTGGAATGATAGCTCTAGCATCTTTCGGAGATAGTATTTTTTATTTCTCGGATCGCAACTGTTGTTTTGAGTTTGTAATGGTTGTGCGATATGCATTCCGGGGAATTATGTGATGTATGAGACAACTTGATGAATAATGAGAAGGATTGATTGATCTATGTCTTTATCTCTTTTTGAGTTAATGTGTTTGAATATGCGTTGTCGCAATGTTTGATGTCGCTACATGGTTCTATATGTTTTATGAATGAAATAGCAGTTGTGTTATGTAACGCAGATTCCTTAAGCATGCTTTGATAATCTATTTAATTTACTGGGACATGATAATGTGTTGGTGCGAATGAAGATAATGTTTAAGTAAATCTGGTTGATAGGTCGATAATGTGATGTTCTGATGCGAATGCAAATCTCTGGTTTATGTTGCAAATGAGTGTGAGATAATGCATGTCTTCTTACAACTACAGAAACTTGGTTCCTGCATCCCCCTTAGACATATCGGGTGAGACTTCACTCGCTCCATGAGTGTTGATGGAAAGGGTAAAACCTTTATGGGCCGATGTTTAAGGGATTTTGTGTCAATGTTTGTTGACAGCAATGCGAAGTTAACCCTTGTCGACATAACTGTGTCAACATGTGCAGATGCATAATAAAAATACACCACAGAAATAAGATCTATCCACGCACATATAGCATGCATATACCAATATAATCATTACAGACATCAATTAAAAACATTACACATTCATATACAAGAGAATACTTATCTTTAAACAATGAATATCCAAGCAACTGGTTGTGTAAGAGCGATTTTCCACCCAACCGTAGGCACTATGTTTAGCACATACTCTTTCTGCTGAGAGGCCACCCCCAAGATAGGATATAAGGCCACCAGGGCAAAGGAAACACCTATAGGATTCTCTCCCTCAACCCACAACCTGTCCTTCTCTTTATGCTTAGCCAAAAACTCCTCTAGAGCTCTATAAAGATATCACTCAGCCATGGCACTCCTTTCAACTACCCCACACAACACAAGGAAGGCATTCCTCTTCATCGATCCATAATTCCCTAGGGAAATCCAACCCTTACAGTGCTTATCAGTGTGTATGGTAAGAGTGAAATCTGTTGTATGATGTTGGAGAGCCTCCTGTATCATAAATTATGGCTTCTCAAGCATCTATGAGTAGCAAAACTCAATGGTTAAGCGTTCCTAGATTGCCCAGCCTCTGTGCTCACCTACAACCATCTATTTTCCCTTCATATCTGCAGTGTTATCTCTAAATTCAAATTTATGGGTTATAAATTGTATGATAATGGTCATGAACAGCAATAGGAAGCTCTACGTATTGTAGAAAATCTGCATTAGAGAATGATAGAATGAGTGTCAACTCCAAGGGATATGAGATGATAGTGAAAAGACAACTAAAATAGCTTCTAACTATAGAAGAAAAGGACTTTTGACAATTGATATAACTATCAAGAAAGTGCATTCACCCCCATGCTTCAATAACTGCATGAGTTGACTATTCTCACCAACCTCACACATGCATTCAATGATTGGGTTTAATAGTCAAGGTTAAGTAATTAGCTCATTTAAACGACATGGCATAAATTAGATGAGTTATAAGGTTGGCACTTGGCAGGAAAGGATTTAGTTTCCCATATGCCCCCTTTCCTCTTCCCTTCTGGTGGAATCATAGCCCCTCTAGTGCTCTTTACACAACCATCTTGGACCATTTTATTATTTTTTAACATAATATTTACATATATTTTGAATTAGCATGATAGGAAACCATACAGTCCAAATAAAAAAATTTACATCATACATGCCTAGCCATTCAGTAGTTGGGCCTTGGCCTTGAGCTCCGCACTAGGAATCCATACTAGCATATTACATCATTTACATTTTTTTATTAAACACATTCCAAGTCAAAACTAGGGGTATTACAATATTTCTCTATGATTTGCTCAGCCACCCAACTATTGGGACAGATTGTTGGCATATTTTCTTTTAAATGATTAAGATAAGGAAAGATTTATTGTTCAATTGTCTAAATTATTTCCTGTCATGGTCCCATTTCCTTCTCTTCTCTTCATAGAACGTGACCCATGGTTGCATTTCCTCTGCATTTTAAAGAACAAAAAATTTATTGAGGGCATCAATTTATGCATTCATTGATGTATTCATGAAATGAAAACGATTAGTGTGAGATCAAATATAAATTATCACTTTCATTGTAAACAATTACTATGTAGAAAATTGACAAAATATATGTGACTTACTCTTTATCATTTGCCTTTTTTTATTCATTTGGAGTATATCCCCTTCTCTGTTTTCCTCATCTCATTGGTCATCCCAAACCACTCTTCCTGGTGTGTCATCGATTTTCTTGATGTATTCACTAGCATAATAGAATGACTCATAGCATAATAGAATGACTCATATACTATGTACCCCTCTGCCATAGACCCCTTGGGTTTTTCCCTCTATATAACAAACCCCTTCAAACTTTTCATGTATCTCTCAAAGAAAAAATACTAACAACATGAGACCACCTTAGCTAATTCAACCTCATTAGGTAGGTGAGTTAGAAGATAGACCTGTAAATCCATGAAACTTGTGGGTAGTTCCTTCTCAAACATACAAACAAACGTGGCGATCTCTCGACTCCAACATGAAATACTAGCCATGTGAATCTCCTTTGATGTAATTCAATGTATAGATGTTGATATTTTAGATATGGCTCGTCATAGATCCCGGGGGAAGTCATGGTTCACACAACCATGGATGAGCAAAGGATAATGACACTACAAAATAAGCACATAATAAATTAATTGACATAAAACTATGAATCAATAGCATATTATAACCTAAACTAGAAAAAAGAAGCATGCAATTGACATACATACACTTAGAAGGTTCAGATGGTCATGCAATTTCAGCCTCGACAATTCTTCTACCACTGTGAAGCAACGTTGTAGAGTGGACCCATATAATGAAGGTGTCTGCACACTCAATATAACATCATTTGCAAAAGAAAGATCATATTTCTTCAAAATCCATTGGACATCACCTTTTTTAAAAGACCAATAGGTTTTGATCTTTCCTCTACTTTCTTTTCTTGACCAATGTTTTGTTTTAGTATTTAAACAAATAAGATCTCTCCTAATAGCCAATGTGTTAGTGTTTTTCAATGATATGTGGCTCCATAAACTTAGATGAAACATTTTTTAATATATGTATCGGATCCAGTAAGTGGGAAATATTAACATGCTCCTAATATGGAAGCTCATAAAACACAAATTTCATTTTCATCCCAATAAGCATTTTCTCAACATAAGTGTCAAAAAATTCAAGATCATCGAACATAGGTTTCCCATTTAAATTGGAAAATTCTACAATTTCCTTCTCCTTCTCTATGTCATATGCCCCAAGCCAATGTGTCGATGTCATTATGTAAGATCTTCGGGTTCTCTCTGGTTTACCATTGAAAGAAGATGATGCTCTTCTATAAGGGTGGTCTTATGGGAGGAACACCCTCAAGCAATCATACGCAGGCTTTCATAGGTAGCTGGACCACCTAGCCTTTATTGAAGGTCCACAACATTTACATACATGATACCCTTTTGTTACAAGACCTGCGATGTTATCGTATACAAAATACCTTAGCACCAAAGAAGGCGATTGCACCAAATTAAGTTTGTGCAATAACATTACAGATATAAGTAAATCAATCAACATGCTTACCAGAGCAAAATCCTAGTCCTAGGTAATCATGAGTGGTGTATGCACATATGCCATACAACGTAAAATACCTCTCCATCGAGATGGGTCTTGATACATCATATACATGTATCCATTCCCATAATTGCTTGTTTGTTGATCAAAGGTTGGAGGTATACATCCATGTTTTTCACTTGCCTTCTACCAAGAACTATAAGAGCCAACATAAGATGTTCATTCTTCACAGACAACCATGGAAGGATATTGTTATTAATCACTCCCACTGGGCAAACATAATAATTGGTGTTTTGGATGGAATATGAGTTAACTCCATCCATGGATATGTTCAATCGAAGGCTTTTTAGTTCATCCTTGAATTTATCAGGCCATGTATTATTCTCTATATGCTTCATGGATATTGAGTCTGTAGGAATCTGCATAACTCTCATATCACTTATCGGCAAAGCATGCCATCCCTGCAACATGGCTAATTATTTGCAACAAAAAATCCTGTGAATCCTTGAGAATATAGGTACGTTCCTCAATATCTTATGAGGAGGGCCATGTGCCTTACACTTTTTTATATCCAGTACTTGCCATGCCCACATTTAGGACATATCTCTTTATCCATGTATTCACCTATGTATAAAATACAGCCATTCAAGCAAGCGTGATATGATATGTACTCAACACCCGACCTTTTTAGCAGTTGCTTTGCCTCTTCATAAATGTTCGGGAGGATATTATCCCTTGGAAGTACCTTTTCTTTGAGGAAACCTGCACTTAGTGGGAAATATAAATGCACACTATCACTAAGGATGCAACAAATCTCCTTTCATCATTGATTTAATAGATTCTTGATGGTTAGTTACCTCAGTAGTGACGAGAAACATGCATTCGACATACCATAGATTGCTTTCAAGTTGTATAACAACATTATTGTCCCCAATTGGGGAGACCTTGATCCATGCCCAAAGAGAGGGGTTGTGGAAGTAGATTTCAGGCTTTCGAAGAAATCATCGACAAGATTAGCATCGTTCCCAATCTCATCTTGTTGGAATGCATTTAACAGCATTCCCTCCATGGCATGGGTATCCCATAATAAATCATCCATAACAACCTCTATATCATTGTTTTCATCCCCAACCCATGAGTAACTCATGTTACTATAGATGTTCTGAATTGGTGACTCAGGACATAGTGGGAATTGAATAGGTGGTTGATTTAACCATGCTTTGTATGCCTCCTCTTTGATCTCTACTCGTTAGTGGCCTTCTCTTGATTTGACATCGCACTAGGGTGCAATGGTAGATGGTAGACAGGTTGATCATCGTCAGAATCTTGGTTGAAAAAAATTTGAACATTAAATTAATAATATTACTAACACAGTGCATTTAGTATTTTGAAACATCATACCAAACATTTTTTAGAAACATGGAAATTATTTTCCAATAATACACATGCAGCAATCAACCAATTTATAAAACAAATGTGGAATTAAGCAATACATTAATATTAAATCCACTAACAATCCAAAATACAATTACTTAATGATATTTTTCTTATGCCCCAAGGGGAATTCTAGAGGTAGTCCCATTGCAAGTTGTTTTTTACAAGCATTTGGTGGTCTATGAAAACTATAGTTTATTAAAAACTCATTCACGTTGAAGTACCATTGGTCTAGGATGGTTACTTGATGATGCCATGTTATAGTTGGCGGGGCAAAGTGGCCTTCCATTTCCATCTACCATCTTCCTACGGTATGTTGCTCCAAATAAGGCCTCGCAGCTTTCTGATCCTACAAAAGTCAATGCACTAGTGATGAAAACATAGAACTTGAACTTGGAACGACACGGAATGAGTTGGAATTTGAAGAATCAACCATTTGAATTATTGTTCTTTTTGTTCATGTAGTTGAGTCAAAAACACTAAACACAATCAATACATGTCTTATTCTCTAAAAAAATGGGAAACATGCAACATTCTTTTTTTATAAAGTAACTGATTGACCAAAACTTGTATTAGTGCACCAGTGTGCTTTAATATGACAAACGCAGCGGTGCTCTTTTTCATGATGTGCATCGACTAAAACCTCTACAAGGGACAAATCTTTGCAAATTTTTAATTGAGGAAGTTTACACTTCTATTTTTTTGTCTTATTGTATCATCGATGTGATTTAATAAGACAAACGTACTGGTGCGCTATTGCAAGATGCACACCAACTAAAACCTCTGCAACCACCTTCGTAAAGGAAAAACCTCCAAAAAGTTTTAATTGCAGAAGTTTACACTTCCATTTTTTGTAGTGTGTGTCAGCGGTGAGCTTATGTCAATAATATGCACCAATGCACTATTATCTACTTATTGCACTGTATTCTCGACCAAAATATAGTGAAAGTTTTATTTTATTTTTCCTATTGTTTATGCGGTGCACTTTTATAATTATAGCGCACTAGTATGATGCTCTTTGAGTAATGCACTAGAATCCTGATTAAAAAATAATGCATGATTTTCATCAATTGGTCGAAATATGAAATAAAAAAGAGCGAGAAGTTAATCTTAAGACAATGAGCTTATAAATAAAAAGAAAACCCTAATCCCTAAACCTTTTCTACCCAAAAATTTGAGGAGTGACTTATGCAAGAGAGATTTACCATAGAAGAGTTTAGAGAGAGAGATTTCTTTGAAGAGAAATTTTGTAAGGGACACATACAACCCGGTGGATGAGACATTTGAAGGAATTTTCCCTTCAATAAAATTTAAAAAAGGGCATAAATTTTATATGTATTTTGCATAAAATAGAGGATATAAAAGTTACCTTCAATGTCGCGAACCATTTTGTTCTTCTTCCTTCAAAGTTACCTTTATTAGTGCAAACACTAAGGTTATTCTTGCTTTCTTTTTGTGAATTCTATTTCTCTTTGTATTTCATAATAATATTTGATTTTTAGCAATGTAAACTTCTTGGTTATATAGATTATTATATGGGGCCTTAGGTCACTCTTAGATCGAGATCATAATGCGATTCAGTTTGAAGCTGACATGTCCAGACTGTCCTTGTCGGATTTTTTTCAAAAATTCTTTCATGTTTCGTGATGTGCATTTTTCAAAAATGTCACATCAATGCATCTATATTTTGTCAAAGCACCGTTTGGATTTGTTTTATTTTAAAAAATGTAAATACCTTTATTAGTGCATATTATACAAAAAAATATGCACCTGTGCTTTATATCATATAAAGTGCATTGGTGCTAAATTTCTGCATGGTGTGCATCGACTATCCTGAATAAAATTTTGCTTGAAATTCTTTACGTATTATGTAAAAAACATTTTATAATTTATGTGTTTCATTATGTAGGACATTGGTTGATAAAAAATGGCTAGTAAAAGATCATGGAATAAAAATCACATCGAAGGAAGCGAGGGAAGCACATCTGACACAAACAACATGGCAAGCTTTTTGTAATTTTAATATAAAAGTAAATATTGGAATTATATGTATGTTTAAAAGATGTGTAGTGGTTTATTTGTGTCATGCAAAACAAAAATTTCAAGAAACTCTATAATATTGATTGTAATATGAGTGAAGAAGAGCAAAAAAACTTTAAGAAATTATTGCAAACTAAGGAATTATGTCGATCAAAAGGTGATTAACATGAAGTTTTTGTTTGACATCTTATTAACAATGCTTCTCAACAATAATTTCTATCTTGTTTCAAACTTTGGGTTTCAAATTTGTTGAATGTTGTGCATGGACATAGAGCGAGGAAATAGGATGCCCTAAAAAGATAAAATTCAAGAAGAATTCAAATCATGATGACTTGGTCATCAATTCAACTAGAGTGGTGTTAGAAGTTAATGAGAGGGGGGAAAGTTTTATAAAAATTTGACAGATATAGTGGAACATATAGATGTACTTTTCATTTACAATAAAAAATTCAATCCAATGACTCTAAAAATCGGGCTATAAGTAAATTACAAGAAGCGTTTCTGGAGTAGTGGACACTAAGGCCAATGATACTTGCAATGGAAAAAACATACAACAACAAAAAATAATCATTTTAAAGGTATTATTGCTAAAATTATTTTTGTATAATATGTATGTACTAGTCCAAAACATATTTTGTTAATATTTTTGCTATGCTTATTTTCATATAAATATTTATTGGTTTTTCATTGTGCTTTATGTTTCTCAAGAAGATCGTTGAAATTTCAAAGGAATAATGATGTGATATCTAAAATATGTCGATAGGGATATCAAAAAAGGTGTACCATTAGATGGTCAAAGAAATGAACATAACCACATCATGGGGGGGACATCCCAACAACAACATGCATCAGGCGTATGTAATCATTTTTACTTTTTATTTTTATATGCATAGAGTTTAATTATTGCATGAAATGCTAAGTTTCAATTGTTTTGTTGTAGCAGAAATGAAAAGAAAATGGAACCAATTCAACGCATAAGACGGGATGACAATGCAAAAAAGGGTTGATCACAATGTTTGCGAGTACTTGTGGTTTTCTTCAAATTTCATATTTGGTGTGATGTTTATATCTTAATTAATTTAAAAGTGAACATGGATGTTTTCTAATAGGTGCTAACATACGATGAAAAGCCATCCGATCATTTGATTGGCATTGGATTAAGAAATGGTTTTCAGTATATGTTGGGGTATCAACAGTTAGTTGAACAATTTGTAAGAAGCTATATTGTTTTATGTCTCTTATTTTATAATTAATGGAACAACAAGAAAACATTAATTATATTTATGCTTTGTCATGGCGTCTGAAACTAACAGGAAACAAAGTATGGAGTGGAGCCAAAAGAACACACAGCATGAGGAATGGTTTCAAAAATATGTGTGAAGCTTATGATTCACTCGTTGAACTGGTACACTTTTTCATTTATGCAGTTATGTATATTATATTATCTATAAATGTAGATATGCTCATCAAATTTTATTGTTATGTTTGTAGATGGAACATGAAAATATGGAAAGAAATAAAGTCAACCATTAAAACATTTCAAATAACTAGACAACAAGGCTGACACAAACCTAGTCAACAAGGATTCCTCACTTTGTCGACATCCAAACCACCGCGATCTCCCTTAGCACCGACCGAGACAGGTTTTACCCTGTCCAGCAACACCTGCGGAGCAGATGAAGTCTCACCCGAGATGTTTAAGGGAGAGCTGACGGAACCACATTTCCCCCAAATGAAGGAGGACCATGTGCATCAACTTATCAACTTAGGGCAGCATTATGAAACAAATCTAACTATTCAGCTTTAGGCATTAAACAGAATCGCATTATCATTCAACAGATCTCATTGTCAACAAAACCATCAATGCACAAATAGATCTAACATTATCACATCAGTTGCAGCAAGGAAACATCGCATCATTCACAGATTCATATCGCAAATATTTATAACAGGAAAACAGGAAAAGACACAATGATTATGCTTAAACTCCGTCATATCATATTAACCTCCGCGACAAAACACAGATATATCAATATAGTTCTTATGTCGCATACCCAAATTCACAAGACCAAAACATGTGCAATTCTTCTCTCATCATCGGTGTCTCTAACACTTGCAATTCTACATCTATTTATAGGCTTGCGCCTTTACAATCATGGTCCACTTAGGAAACCGTCTAACTACTTTCTAACAAGATCTACAACAAAATGACCCTTAACCCGCACAATGCGGTCCAAAATGACCAAAAATACATAAAGTAATATCATTTTCGACTTGTGCGCGGTTTTCCTCCTTGCGCGGCATCTTTGACCTTGCGCAGCATCTGTGATGTTGCGCAACTGACTCATCCAAACCCGCCTACCAACAGACTACCAACACAATCTTGTGGCTCGCCCTTGAGCCACGTCAGCTGGACATGGTGTACTCGTTGATCTTCAGCTTGAAATCCTCGTACTGCTGACTGATCTCGCTGACTTGCTCCTTGGCCATCTCAGTGATCTCCTGACTCTCTGTCAAATCCTTTGCTAATGGGTGCTCAACCATCTTGTCAGCAACTTTCTTCTTACCTTCCTACATGGCCTACAGCGCAGAAACTGCCTTGATAGAAAACTGTGCTCCAATCTCTTGGAACTCATCTAACTGCAGATTGCGCTTTTGTTGGCGCTCCTATGCCTTTGCAACACGCTGCTGTAACTCCTTCAGCTCCGCATATTTGGTGACCTGAACAACCAGTGGCAACATTCTCATCGACGTCTTCAGTGTTTCCAGCTTCCCTTCCGCCTCCTACCGTAGCTTGGTCGATTGCTCTAATTGCTCATCCTAGACTACGCTACCCCAAAATTGCACAGTTTCTGCAGTGATTTTTGTCGCTCCTTGCTCCAACTCTCCTAGTTGGGTCTCCAACTCCTCCATGGCGCGTTTTCTTTCTGCTACTTTCTCCTGCGGTGTGCCTAGTTGTATCAGGGTTGTTAAATCGGCATTGTCTCGCTGCAACTAGGCAATGACAGCCCCAAGTCATTGCGCTTTCTCGATCGGATCCAATGTCGCGGTGGGCTCCAATACGTACTGACAGGCATCAGAAACTGCCTCTTCCAACCACACTCAACTATCCCAGAGGGTGGCTCTCTCCACCGTCAAGCAGTCCTGCTCCTTTTTCAGCTCCTCAATTGCGTTAGCGTTCTCCACAATCAGCTGCTCTAGCCTGTTCTCCAACTCCTCTACCACTTCTCACGCTGCTACTGCTTTCCCCTTTAATTCTTCTATCTCTTTCTGGACCGCTGCCGCTGTCTCTTGCGATTGCAAGAACTGACCGCTGATACTTAGCTCCCTATCTGCCAACTCCTGATTGGCGACACTCAACAAGTTCACCAATGTCTGCATGGACAGCACATTGATGTCGATCGACACCTTTTGTGACTGCAACAAGGAAGTATTAAGAGTCGCATCGTTGGTCTCAATCATAGTCGGTGGAATTTGCACATTCTGCACCTGCGTCCTAGTGCTGATTGAGCCAAAGTCCTGCACGGTCGACACCTCCAGTGCTTTCTTTAAAACAACATCAATTAAAGAATCCAGTCGAGTGTTTACCTCACCAAAACCTTCTGTCGCCTGCTTCTTCATTTCACCAATTGTCGCAACCGTGGCATTTGTGACGGCCTCAATAAGTCAGTTCAGCTACACTTCCATCCATGTGGCTGCGCCACTTGTCATACCCTACTCATAGCGTCGCTTCATTCTGGCCTCTTCAAACTGGCACTCTACTTCCTCATCTGTGGGTGTCCGCGATGACTCTTGATCTGAAAGCACGTCCATCGCTTGTACTGGATCAACTGGTGCATCTGCTGGGGGACCCCTCTCTACTTCCTCCATACTGACTGGTTCTCTCCATTCGGTGGACCAATCATCAACAATGGCATCCAGCTCTTCATCAGACAACTTGTATGGTGTCAGCAACCATTGTTTCTCCGGGTCTCGCCGTCCTTGGACATGAATGGTGTGTGGGCCAATCACAAACTAGGCAATCTGCTCATATTTCATGACGGCTGCCTTAGATAACCGTGAAACTTTCATAGTTGCTGCCTGCAGTTCCTCCCAAAATATCCAGAACTGTGTTGCGCAGTCTTTAAGCCGCTCAGGTTCTTTTACCCACCAGAGGTTCTGTTAGCACGTGCCCTTAAAAATCACTACTACTGGTATGTCCATAACTTTATAACCATCTGGTTCCATCCGAGCCAGAAGCACGATCAAAATCAACAACCAACTGTATGCAAATGACCGCTTCCCCGCCTGGACTACCACTGCATCCTCCGTCAACTGGTTTAGCAAAAAAAGCGACCAGTTCATTTGGACCCCGTGCGCACACATTTCGGCACATGCAATGACCCCTGAGTTCCCTTGGTTGGGTCGGTTATTCTTGACTAGTTTAGTAGCCAAAATCCTGGCCCCGATGCGCATCGCCTGATCATTTATGTTGTCAATGCTGTATGCCCGTCCATCGCACTGTAAATCATAGCGTATCCGCAACTTCACCGCAAGCTTCTTATCATTCTCTTTTCCTCGAAAATACTGCGAGGGGTCTGGCCCGTCCTTAGGCAACCCCGTGATCTCTGAGATAAGGTCGATCGTGACTACGACTGGTGTGTCCAGCCATAAAATCCCGCCATGGACACAGGCCAAAAGTTGCTTTACGCAGGCATTTGCCTCGGTTAACCACCCAAAATGCAGCATGTTGATCAATCCCAACAGTCCTGCCTGATTCAATCCTTCGAAATAAGGGGTATCGGTTTGCCTCCAGTCGCGACCCTCGGTTCATATGGTTCCATCATAATGTCCCTTAAGGCGAGCAGATCATGGTCATCATACTTCATCCGCATCAACGCATGCGCAATGTCTATGGTGCAAACCATTCCCTGCGATATCATCGACATCCTTACCTGATATCACTGGTTCTTGGTAGGCTTCCTGGGTGGAACAGCGGGCCGACAGGGAGGTACATACGCGAGGATATCCACAGTAGATACCCCATCGTGAGTTGATTCCACCACCCCTGAGATTGATGGACCTGCCTGCACATGTACGTCCTCCGGCAGCCGTGCAGATGACCTGGTATGTCACTTGTTCTGCACCGGGGAGCCAAACTGCTGCCCTCCCCTCCTCTTTCGCACTATGGACGATGACCCGATCGATATACTAGCAACTTCCTCCTCGATCGACACTAGGACGACTGGTGAGTCCCTTTCGCTCAAAATTTCCACCGTGACCTGTTCACTTGGCATGCCGCACTAGTGCCCCGGAATGCTCAAAGAGCACTCAACCTTACTGCACTCAACAAGTCATTCAACTCTCTGCAACTCGGCTTTGCAACACTAGCAAGCCTGGCACAATTCAACTCGCTATGACTCGGCTCAACTCACTCCTTACACAATGGTGATTTTTGACCACCCTCGACCCCTTTTTATAACGCCAATCCAATCCATCCATCATCATGACCAAATCAACCCAATGATTATGACCAAGTCATGCATTAACTGTCCAAATCTGTCGTCGATCCTATCAATCCATTGGTCGGATCTGCCATAAATGTGCGTCACTTCAACGAGCACTGTCATCTAACTACATTTAACTGTATGCATTTATTGTTGATTTGACTGTGTCGCGGCCCTGCGGCTGTCGCAGCATGGACTCCTAACTGCGATACCATCTCTCCTACTTGTGCATCCGTTCCCTGCTGGTGCGCCATCCTTCTACCTAGTATCCTATCCATTTTTTTATTTTATTTTTTTCAACTTCGCGTAATGCCTTATGCATCGCGCAGCACTGAGCCCATCCTGTAGGGCTTCAACCTGCTACCATTCACCAACTTTGGTAGCATCACTCCATCTAAACTACTACAGCTGTACTGTGCTGCCTAAAGTAAGGAAACTAATGTGATATGGACCTAGCCAATGTATCTGTAGCTTACCTGGATGCTTCATGAACTTGCTGTCATACAACAGGACCAAATCGCCTTACTGAAACTGTTTGTTTTTATATGTCGATCGTGCCAAGATTTTTGTCGATCCTTCTCCTCGCACTGGTGAAAACCTGTGATAAAGCGATCTTCCTCAAGCTGGACCAGCTGTTCCAGTCGTTATGCTAATGCTGCTTCATCATTCATGCCTATCTCTGCCGCTATGCGCAGACTCGGAACAATGTACTCCATAGGCATAACTGCCTCTTTCCCATACACCAATTTGAACGGTGTATGTCCCGTCAATATTTTACAAGTGATGCGATATGCCCACAATCTTGCTGGAATCTTCAAATCCCAGTCATCACGGTTTGCATTACACACCTTTGTAAGCGCATGCTCCAGCACTTTGTTAAATGCCTCCACTGTTCCATTTGCTTGCGGGTGGTACGGGGTGCTCTTCTTATGTTGTATCTGGAGCTCTTCTGTCAATGCTTGAACTGTGCGATTGATGAAGTGACTCCCCTGGTCACTCATCAATATTTGTGGGCATCCAAACCGAGTAACAATGGTGTCGAACAAAAAACATGCTGCTGTCGCAGCGGTGCAATCTACAACAGGTGAAGCCTCCGCCCACCTCGTTAAATAATCTGTCATTGTAATGATGTACCATGCACCAGTTCTCTTTTCAGGTAGGTTGATTGGTCCCACAAAATCCACAGCCCATTTATCAAATGGCTGCAATGTCACTTGAGGTACGAGCGACATCTCATCCCTCCTTGACAGTTTTCCAGTTCTTTGACAGACGTCGCAAGTTTGCACATAATCTGTTGCATCATTGTGAATAGTGGGCCACCAAAGCCCTACGCGAAGCACCTTCCTGGTAGTAGCACGACCTCCATAGTGTCCACCAGCCACTCCCGCATGTGCCTCTACCAATATCTACCCTTGTTCATGAGGCAGGACACATTGCCTCAAGATCTCATCCGGTCCTAGTATATAAAGTTGTCCGACGATCAACTGGAAATCTGCAGCCTTAACCACCAACTGTTTCTTCTGACTTGTGGTAAACTCCTCTGGTGCGGTTCCTGTCGCCAAAAACTAAATTATTTCTTCATAGTAGTCATCAGCCACCTCGACTTTGAACAGTTGTCCATCTGGAAACCCATCTTCAATGTTGGTTGGCTCCTCACCTATCTCAATTCGTGATAAATGATCTGGCCCCGCATTCAAGTGACCTAGCTTCACAATTACCTCAAAATCAAACTCCTGAAAGAGAAGTAGCCAACGGCATATCTTCCCCCCCAACACAGGCTTATTGACCAGGTATTTCAAAGCATAATGGTCTGTGAACATCTTGAAGTGACTGCCCAACAAGTAATGCCTAAACTTCTGTAACGCATATACCATCGCCAAGCCTTCCCTCTCTGTAGTCATATAATTTTTCTTTGCTGATGACAGTTTTCGACTCGCAAAAGAAATCGGGTGATCCATATCTCCTTCTCCTGGTTGCGCGAGCACTACTCCCAGCACAATTGACGATGCATCCACATGGACATTAAATTCCTTGCTCCAGTCATGAAAAACCAGTATCAGTGCATAATCCATCTTAGCCTTCAGCATCTCAAAACTTACTTGACATTCTGGACTCCATAAGAATACTGCATCCTTTGTCAACAATTTCTCCATAGGATCCGTGATCGCAGCATAACCATGGATAAAATTGCGGTAGAACCTTGTGTGCCCCAGGGTCGCTCTCAACTGCTTTATAGTTGTAGGCGGTGGCAAGCTGAAAATCAACGCAATCTTTGTTGGGTCAACTAACAATCCTTTCCTGCAAACAATGTGACCCAACAGCATCCCAAATGGTGCACAGAAAATACACTTCTTCAGGTTCAGCGCGATATGATGCTGCCTACATCGCTCCAGCATCAGTCGCAAGTTTACCAGATGGTCGCTGATCAATCCATAAACTGTCCAGTCATTCATATAGACTTGCAAAAACTTCTGAATAAAATCTCTAAATGTAGCAACAACAACCCGAGAGAATATGGCAGGTGCGTTCTTTAGCCCAAAGGGCATCACGGTGTACTGGAAACAACCTCATTCAGTCACGAACGTTGTCTTGTGGCGATCCTCTTTTGCGATCCTGATATGGTGATAACCAGAAAATCCGTTCGTGAAGGAATACATTTCTTGACCACCCACCCCTTCTAGTACCTCATCAGTGAATGGTGTCGGAAATGGATCATGCATACACGCATCATTCAACTTCCTCAGGTTGACACAAATCCGAACCTCACCTGTCTTCTTATCTTGCACCACTATGGGACTAATCCATTATGATTCTTCGACCAGCTCAATTATTCCAGCATCCAGCATTCTATCAAGTTCAACCTTGACCCGTTCCTTGTGTCGCGGATTTAGTCGATACGGTCGCTGTCTTACCGGTTTCACATCTGGCTTCAATGAAATCTTCATCTCTTCTAAATCTCCCAAGATTCCCTTCATCTCAGAAAAATTCGTAGGGAACAAATCTTGGAACTCATGTAACAGGTCTGTGACTTTTGCCATCATTTCTTCATCCTAGTAGTCCCCCAACATTCGCAAACTTTGGGATCTCCTGTGACCCAATGTTGACCTTCCTAAGCTTCAACGGCTGATTTATTGGATCTGTCGGTACGTTAGGTGCTACGACATCCCGACTCCCTTCTGTTTCTGGAATATTGATATTCCGCGGCTCATCACCATCCTCTGGCCCTCCAGTAATATTATAGCATTCCATCATCGACTGTATCTGACAATGCGTATGTGGATCCACGGGGTATGCAACTGGAACCACCTTCAGAACAACATCGCGGATGATCTGCATGGCATTATGAACATCTGGATTGGCATCCGCTAAACTGAAGGTATTAGTGAAGCAAACCGTTAACTCTAACCAAGTGGTAATCTCCCTGCGCAACTCAACTGAGGCATACCAAGATCGCGACATTGCATCCAAAGTGTGTACAAAGGCATGGACCCATTCATCCTTTGGTCACGAGGCCCACAAAGTCTAACATTCAATCAGATGACTGCCAAGGTCATTCCGCCCATCATATTTTCCATTGCGGTAGACTTCTGCGTTGCTAAAGCGAACCATCATCGATCTTCGACACTGCAACCATCCAGTAATCGAATTATTATGGGTCACCCACCAACGTGCTGGAGCAGCCTTCAGTGCCTCCTCTAGTGCCAGCAACCGTTGTGGTTCTGACACCTTATCTTCAAATTCCACTAGAAATTCAGACAACCCGGGCAGTCCTTCGTATACTGGTAAGTCAACAGTCTCAGTTGCGACATGGCACAGCAAATGTTTGATCAAACCACACTTTCTGAACGACACCTCATGCATGCAATTCTTCCAGTTCTCTAAAGCATCACCAGAGTCAGAAGACGCAGAGCTAGAGCTGCGCCAACCTAGTTCGTCATCGGCAGTCGGATGGATGTAGTCTTCTGAAATGTTATATGCATGATCCCATCCTCTTACAACTTCATCCTTTACTGGTTCAACATACCTGCGCCCTTCAGTCGGATCCAATGGAGCTATAACTCTAAGGTCTTGATCTTCAAAGGTCATCACCCACTTCTTGAAGTTAATTACTGCCATACTTTCATTAGCCCATCCAATCCCCAGCAACGCAGGATAGGAGCTCCCACCATCAATAACTTCAATAACATCAAAATCAGCATATGTTTTCATCCCCTCAATGTCCACAACAAGGTGCGGAACTCTCCCAATTGGTGTTACCTTGGCCTGATTAGCCAGTTGCACATGCACAGGATACCAGCTCAGCATTGGCATCCCCATCTTTTTCCATGCCTACTTTGTGAGAATATTGACATCTGAGCCTAGATCCAGAATGACCAAATCTACCTCGTAGTCCCCAATCTGGATATTCATGCGGATCTCTTTTCCTGTCTTCTTCCTTTGTAAAGAGTTCACTGCGGACTCTTTCCGTCCCTTGGCCGGTCGATGCAACAAACTCTCGATCTCGACAAGAGCATCGGGATCTCGTGCCAATGATAAGCAACTTTCAAAGAAGTTATGCAAAGTATCATACTGTCGCGATGGTCCTGCCTTCGAAGTTGAGTCAAAAGCAGTGGGCATGTAATAAGTAATTGTCTTACCAAGATTTCTCCCTATCACATCACGTGCTTCAAAGAATGTGTCATGATCAGCATCAATATCAAACTGCACCTTCTTCTTTCCAGCCAGCCGGATGAGTGGATGCGAACCATCTTCTCCTGTCGTCGCACCTCCATGAGTGATAATGGCAACATCAACATCTTACATCCATGGTTCTACTGAAATCGTCACGACAGTTGGTCCCTGATTCTGGTTCGGCGGTGGGTTCACAGGTTGATTCACATTCTGATTCTGCTGTTGATTCTGGTTCTGCATCTGATTTTGATTTTGCAATGGTTGTTGATTCAGCAACTGATTTTGATTTTGAAACTAGTTCTGGTTTTGGTTCTGCAACTGTGAAACATTTCCTGCCTGCCATCTCGCGATCAGCTATGGATAGTTATCAACAACGTGATCAATACCAAAATAATATGTACATTGTGTTTGCAACTACGGGAAATCTCTTTGGTAGTGTCCCAATACTCCGCAATTATAACATTGCATAGTCCGCGACCCCATCCTCCTCCTTGACCGAAGCCTCCACCTCGTCCTCCTCGGAATCCTCCTTGTTGCTGATATTGCGGTCTATGAAATTGTTGTTGCAGGGGATTCGGTTGCAGCTGAACACACTGCCCTGGTTGAACATACTACACTAGTTGAACGTACTGTGGCTGCTATGGAGCCATATACATCTGATTATACTGCGGTTGTGGCACAAACTATTGTTGTGGTTGCGGCTGCGGTACAAATTGCATCTGCGGTTGAGGTGGTGGATGGGCCACCTGTGGCTGTGGATCTGGTTGTTGTATTGCACGATGGTCGTCTCCCTTTATGTAGTATGAGTCGTATGTTCTTTCCTAGAGTAGGCCATATGCACGACAATCCTTATCTTCATGCCCAACGGACTTGCAAAATGTACAGTACAAACTCATCGGCTTCGTGACCATCTTCTGCATGTATTAACACTCCTCATGTCGATGCCCATAAACTTGGAAAATGTGGCACCATGGAATACCTCCACCACTCAGTGGATTCGATGCTCCTAATAATAGGTATTTTCGGTAATCTGGGCAGTTATCCTTGGTATGTCCCTTTGCACGACATTGAGTACACCAAACCTCCTCGCGGTGCTCTTTACCATTCTTAAGATCTTGCAACTGAATTGTCAGATTCGCCAGCCGCGTCTGAATCTGAGACATGCCAGCTGCATTCTTACCAATAGGTGAAGCTTCTAACTTCATCGCAATCTCCAGAGCCTCACTCTGTGTCGCAATTTTTTGCTGCATCAACGGGAGTCTAATATGAGGTAGTAACATCGCGATGAACCATTCCTTATGCTGAACATCGCTCATCTCAAAACTGACCCTTTCCATTAGTGTTTTAAACCTGTGGTCAAAATCCCAAACAGTTTCGTTTGGATATTGTTTGATCTCCTTCAATTCCATAATGTATTGTGCTTCAGACTTTGGTTTTCTGAACTCTTCAATTAATCCTTTTCTAACTTCATCCAATGTCTTCTCTGGACTTCCCACAGGAACTTGTACAAATTTCATGAACCAATCCAGTGCGCGACCCCGAAGAGTCGTCGCCAATTGACCTTTCTTGGCATCATCATCCATAATTTGTTTAACAGTCCACACAGCTTCACATAAGAACCAGTATTGCTCTGGGTTCTTAGTTCCATTTCCATGGAACAGAGGTAACTTCGCATCGTCGCCGGCCATCCTGGGCCTTCTTCCTGCAGTCGCTGATCCGCTACTCTTTGAGTGTTGTTGACACGTCAAACACGGCGGTGTCAAATTCGTGTTTCTTCCTGGCTGTGAAGTGAGCAGAGGTGTGGGTACGTTACTGCTGGGGGTTGGTCTTGCCTCTATCTTGGGCTTATCCTGGTTGTCCTTATCGGCACTGTGGGTTCGCTTCATCCCGTGTGGTCTTCCTTCGTGGTTTTGCGTTTCGATCGCAGCAGGACCTTCCCCTGTCCTCTACCTCTTCTCTTGTCGAAACCTTGCTCCTCCCCTCGTAATACCACTCTCTTCCTCAGATTCCTTCACAATCTCGTCGTAACTTGCACCCATCTACCCCATATCATTCCATTCGCCTCCCCCTGCCTTCGCGGTATCCACATCCTCCACCCACCAGGGTTCTTTTACTCAAGGTTCATCTTCAGTATGCCCTTTTCACAGAAGAGCATCTTAATGGACAATTGCAACGACAACAGGAACCTGCCTCTTGGTTCGTTGAAAAATTCCCTTTCAGCTTCGCTATAAGATTTCGTCATATCAACCGCAAAATCGGTGATATAGCCCTCCAATATACTGTCAAGCCAGACTTCAACAGCCCGCGATGCTCTGTTGTCTACCTCCTGCAACTCCTGGATCAATTCTGGGGTCCAGGACGTTGGCTCGCCTCCTTGGAAATTTTCCTTGCGAAAGATCAATTGTGCCAACCATTCATACAAGATGATCGGGAATTCGCAGAAAAAATATTTGTGTCGACCATCGTGTATGTACCTTGCCAGCCACCAATCTGTCGTCAGTCCAAGGTTCTGATTCTCTTTCTCAACAAACTCTCGCAACTTTTGGTCGAAACAATCTTGAATTTTCGCTTTCGTCGGATGCCACAACATGTCCTTCCTCCACTTTGCGCTAGGGTCCCGGCAACGGAACCATTTGTTGACACAAACCCAGTCGACAGGGATTCCTCACTCTATTGACATCTAAACCACAGCGATCTCCCTGAGCACCGGCCTAGATAGGTTTTACCCTGTCCAGCAACACCTGCGGAGCAGATGAAGTCTCACCCGAGATGTTCGAGGGAGAGCTGATGAAACCACGTTTCCGTCGAATGAAGGAGGACCATGTGCATCAACTTATCAACTTAGCGCAACATTATTCAATAGATCTAACTATTCATATTTAGGCATTAAACCGAATCGCATTATCATTCAACAGATCTCATTATCAACAAAACCATCAATGCACAAATAGATCTAACATTCTCACATCATTTGCAGCAAGGAAACATTGCATCATTCACAAATTCATATCGCAGATATTCATAACAGGAAAACAGGAAAAGACACAATGATTCTGCTCAAACTCCGTCATATCATATTAACCTTCGCAACAAAACACGGATACATCAATATAGTTCTTCTGTCGCATACCCAAATTCACAAGACCAAAACATGCGCAATTCTTCTCTCATCATCGGTGTCTCTAACACTTGCAATTCCACATCTATTTATAGGCTTGCGCCTTTACAATCATGTTCCACTTACGAAACCGCCTAACTACTTTCTAATAAGATCTACAACAAAGTGACCCTTAACCCACACAATGCGGTCCAAAATGACCAAAAATACATAAAGTAATATTATTTCCGACTTGTGCGCGGGGACTACAACGGCTCATGTGATGAACGATGATCAATACATTTGAATGTCGTTACTACAAGTTGTATATTTTGGAATTTTGATCTGTGAAAAACAAACATTATGTTTAATGTGGAAACATCGCCCCAATTGGATGAGGATAAGTAATCCATAATTGTAACAATGTCAAAATGACAGTTTTATTATCAAGGACCTTTGTGTTGTCCCATATTTTGGAGTCTAGTTCGTATATATTAAAACGATTTTCATCTTGTATTGGATTGTCTAATGTTGCAAAATGTTACATTATTGATTAAATATATGAATGATTTACATTGTGACTATGAACCAAGGTGTAATCAACACACTTATCGAAATTCACAATAGTTAAAAAAATAAAAATTAATATTATTTAAAAATTATTTGATTTTTTTTATTAATTTCATTAAGTGTGTTGATTACACCTTTGTTCATAGTATTGATTTTTTTATGATTAATTCAAATGTTAAATATATCAATGACTTATCTGGTTACAATGAACATATGTGTAATCACCTCAATATCCAAATGTTATAAATAAAATATAAAAATAAATATTTTTATAAAAAATATTTGATTCTTGAATTATTAATTGAAAATTTGTAAAAAGAAAAAAGAAAAAAATATATTTGCATATTTGCACTAACCAGTGCCTTTTATTTGTTTCCATGAATTCGATGCCTACTCAAATTTTATCCATTGATGCTCATTGACATAATAAACACATCGATACACTGTAAATATCATAGGCACTAGTGTTATTTTTGCAATAGAAGCACCGATGCTTTTATTCCAACTATATGCACAAGTGCTCATTCAGATAATATACACACTAGTGCTCATTGGGATAATATACGCACTAGTGCATATTGGTACTGTATACATACATGCTATATTTTAATAAAAACACAATGGTGAATATATAACACAACATCATCACTGGTGCATTTAAATAAAAAAAGCACCGGTGCATTTAAATATTATATGAGGCACCAGTGCGATTGTGAACGATAACCGCATTGATGTTGGTACAATATAATATAAGCACATATATTTTGGATTACAATACGCACTGATGCTTTTGAAATGAGGGAACGCACCAGTGTGTACCATCAAACTAAATGCACCAGTGATTTCACAACGTAATATATGCACCGATATGTCAACATTCAAATTTACGAGCAATGCATTGATAATGAATGTAGGCACCAGTGCATGTATATACAGCGTACCGGTTCTATTACAATTCTAAATTAGCATCGATGTCCATGCTTTAAAATATATGCATTGGTGTGTTTATGTTAACAATACACACCAAGGCATCAGTGTGCATGATATAATTAAAAAGCATTGTTTAAAAAACATCCGCTACAACCTTCGGCCGCCCAAATTTTTTAGTTATAGTGAATATCTATTATAATGTTTGCAAAAACCTTCGCTACCAAAATCGAAGGTTGTAGCAGAGGTTTTTTTGACAACTTTTTCCAATATTGTAACATTAAAAACCTCTGTCATAACCTCTGTTAAAGGGTCTTTTACTTGTAGTGTATAGCACCATATTGTAGTAGTGCTTCTTGTGGTTCTTTTGATTTAGCTCTGGATGTGACTTCCAACGCTTATCTTTATTTAGCATGATCATTGATGTTACAATGGTTATAATGGTGCATGGATCCTTTCACTATTATGTAGTTTTTCTTGTCTTCTTACCATTTCCTTTCCAATTCTTCTTCCCCTCCTTGGAAGTGCCTTGTGGTCTATTTATTTGGAATTATTTGGTTGTTCATTCTTATTTCCTATCTCCAAAGATCATGCTTGTAGACAAGCCTCATCAATTATTCTAGTTTAAAGAGCATAAATTGCTTTCATAAATCACCATGGAGACTGGAGACCACCCAAATACTTTAGGATTACATCCCAATATTTGGGAGATATTCCTAATAGAATGACTTGTTTTCTAAACTTAGTGGTGTACTATTCCACACTCCACCCTTGCTTCCATTAGAACTAATTCTAGTGGCTCCATTAGTCCTTTTCGTACCCAATATGTAAAACCAAGACTTAGTGAGGGTTTTAAACACCTCCCACTTAGTTACCGGTGGATCACCCTATAGTTTAAGTGTCTCTATGTGGCTTTTCAACCAAGCTTTGGCATGGCCCTCTAACTTGAGTCTAGAAATCCCTAGAGTTGACATTAGTATCTCCATATTGATAATGTGAGAAATGTCAGAGACTTGCCCAATTTTTTCAATCTCTACTTTGTGTCATCCTTTGGATTTTCTATTGTGCTCATTCACCATAGCCAATATTTGAGACTTCTTTGCTTGCAACAAATTTTGGATCATGTATAAATATCCCACAAAATATCCAAAGAAAACTGCTCATATGCTAATATAATATGTAAACTGGTGTTAATATTAATTGGACAATTTATCACGATAGATCTTACAAGTCAATGCAAAATATTGTGAGGTTATCTTCTATTTGCAATGTTTACTTATGATTAAAATGTGATATTATAAACAATGTAATATTATAAGCATGGCACTAAAAGTATTGAAATAAACCAAAAATAAATAAATAAATAAATAAAAATAACTACAACAATAAAATGACCACATCGTCTGCACAATAAACACAATATGCACCCTTGGAAACCCAATATGGGAAAACTGGGCAAGAAAGCAAGGAATATACCTTTTTTTCTTCTTCTTAGATTTAAAATTAAAGCACAAATAAAGATGGACTCATCGTGGAGTTACAATAGACATTGTGGCCTGAATGGTTGTTATAAGGTCTTCTACTTCCTCCATTCTACTATTAATATCCCATTCATTTGATTTACTCGTATATGGAACAATAAATAGATACAATAGGAACGAAACCCCTACCTTTCCTTATGGCTTAGTATTTAACATATATTTATAGCTTATTCCATAGTTCTAATGGAAGCGTTGGAAACCTTACCCATTTTGGTTGGAAACTATATTTTTCCCTTCGTGGATCGCAGTTTTAGTGCTAACATGCAATTCCCCTAAAACCATTTTCCTTCTTTGATTCAGGTCGCGTCTATGACATTCTTGAAAGTTGAAGCCAGTTGGCCGCTGGATAGTGTAAAAGTCTTTGAAACATAACCAATCAAAGGGATCCAAAATTTCAACATTCACTGCACCAAGGATATTTTTTATCTCGACTTGTCAAAGAACTTCCATACCATGACAACCCCCTACAAAGACAGAACTTGCCCTAGTACCATGCCCTCCCCCAATACCATGTTGTTCTTATTTGCTTGTCATTTTTTATACCTTGATTTTCACTTTTCCTTGTGTGCCCCTCCAACCTCCTTCCTCTAGTCTAAACAACCTAGATCAAATGAAGGATCAACTCATAGTCCACTTGTGAATTCCTGCAACATGAAAGAATTCTCCTTCAACAAGGATCAAGATGATTCTCTTGGTTAAGAACCACGAAATCCAACATTGCTATCACTTACCAATGAGTGCTTTACATCATTTGATGAACTCAGGACAGGAAGGCGAGCTCAAGGTAGTGAACCATGTGTCTTTACTCCACGTACTCTCACACTATCAACCTTTATTATTCTTTCTTTGAAAGTCGAGCTTCAGACCCTACATGTTGACTGGCCTAGATTATTAACCTTCGGAGGGGATGTGCCACCAAATCTAGCTCATATGGCCTTTCCACCAATGGGTCCAATGTTGATAATGTGAGCCCTTACAAGTCCATATTTAACCAAAAAATGGATCCTTTCTCTTTTGACCTTTTCAAAATTATATATAAAAGGTTGACGAGGAATTGGACTTCCTATTCAGTCATCCTCGGAAGTACAAGGACATGAACCTAATGGCTGAAAATATATCGTCATAGCTATATGCACAAGTCCAAAACCTCATTCACCTTCCGCTAGAAACTCTCTCCAATACCAGGAATTGATGCTCATTTTTCCTTCCCACCGTAATAGTTCCTCGATCTATGCTGCGAAAACCCGAGGGTTCATGTAATAGGGTAAGTGCGGGGCACTTTTAAGAAGGCTATCGGAAATAGAGTTGTGCAAAGGGATTTGCAACAACTACTTTTGGGATTTCCATGATGGTATTTGGAGCATAAATGACAAATTGAACAATTCAAACTTTATTTCAACCCAAATCTAATGTGAATTGGAGTAGAGAATTTCCAGGAATATTCAAGAATTGTGGGCTTCATGAAATTACACAAAAAAACCTCAAATATCCATTCATCATAATAATGAACCAGACATAGATTACCGTCATGCCTTAACACATTAGTGCAGAGAGATTGAACACATGATTGCTCTGCTACCATGTTTCATTCTGTAGCAAGATTTTAACCATTACAAGATGAAGAGATTTTTTTTTGTATATACCAATAGAAAATAACAAAACATTAGTTAAAAATCTTACATGTGCTTCCTTGATGGGCTTCTCCTCCACTTCCTTGACAAGATTTGAAGAGGATGATGGTTTTGATGGGTTTTTCTTCTCCAACTAGTGACTGCACACTAAAAGAAAACCCCTGTCCCTAGTGAAAACCAGAAGAAAAACTAAAAATCCTTAGCTAATTCACAATTACAACCTCACGTGTAGGACATTCCTTTTCTGTCCAGAGGGTTTCATAGACATATAACGAGAGATAGCAAGGGTTATATTGCAATCTCTTATTTGGTTTCTTAGTTTTGTATTTTGTAGTTTGTATTTGTTAAGTTTAGTATATTATATTATCATTAATACTATATATTAAAACTAAGAAACCAAATAGGTATTTTGTATTTGTTAAGTTTAGTATATTATATTATCATTAGTATTATATATTAAAACTAATATATAGATATATATTACAAATAACTTTAATGTTATAGAGCTATCATATATTATATTTTATATGTATAATGGTTGATATATAATCTACATATATTTTAAATAATATTTAATTTAATAACATTATATTAATTACTAATATAAGTATGTTTCGTACAATCTTATTTTGTATAATTTATTAAATATATGTTAAAAAAATATTAAAAAAAAAACAAACAGTAATAACAATAGCATTTCTTAATTGTAAAATTTGTTTTACAATTTCGTAAATTTTAACGTTGCAGATGGATTCAGAGACAAGGGGTCTCTAATGGAAAGGGGTCTTTGAATCCATCTGTAGCGTTAAAATTTATGAAATGGTAGTATAAGTCCCTTACTAATCTATGTCAAACATGCTCATAGGTCATCGGGTTATATCATCTCTAGAGGGCATATTAATGTTCAGACTATTTCATATTAATCTAGTTGTAGTTGTTATCTAGTTTTAATTTTTATCCATGGACAAAATTAGTCATTTTTTAGTAATTTGTAGTTGTGTCACTTATTATCTAGTGGTATTTTTTATCCTGTAGCTAAATTGGTCATTTAATTTAGTTAGTTTTAGTTGTTTGCTCAAATTTAGTAGTATTTAGCTTAAAAATGTTGTCATGACTATTTTTTTAAGTCACCTAACCATTTATTTTCCCAAGTTCTACTAGTGCAAGAAGGAGGATCCATCTTCGAATATCTATTGTATCTAAGAGATCTTTGTGATTAGTTGTCTACGATCAAGAAGTCGGTGATGATGAAGAAATGGTTGCTTTGGTGATGCAGAGCTTGTCGCCATCCTTTGAGTCATTTGTTGAGTCCTTGCATTTGTTTAAGGAGAACTAATAACTTATGTTTGAGAAGTTATCAACAATTCTTCTAGAAAAGGAAATGAAGCTATATTAGGAAAAGGTATCGATTTCATCTACTACAGAGAGTGTGTTTAGTGCATGGTTCAAAGGAAAAGACACGCAGAGCAATGGTGGGATGAGAGAGGCTAGTAGTGCATAAAGGAGGTCAAAATTCAGATGTTATTACTATAATAAACCTCGACACTTCAAGAGAGATTGTCGAAAAAGACAAAATGACCTAGCAAGTGGTCAACCAAAATCAAGACATGACAATGTTGCTGAAAGAGGTGAAGAAGAAGCAATAGGTGATTTTACATTTGTGGCATCACATAATCAATCAACCGAGTCTACAACCCAATATTTCGACTCAGGTGCATCTAACCACTACACGTGCCATAAAGGGGTGATAGATGGACTCGTTATGTTAGAGGGTGTGGGGAAGTTCCTATCATATTGAACCATACTTCAAGTTACACTTTCAAGAATGTTCGATATGTTCCTAACATGAACAAAAATTTGTTGTATATCAGTGAGATAACTAAGAATCCTAATCTTTGTGTAAATTTTCAAGGGAACAAGTGTATGGTTACTACTCTCCATGATAACAAGGTGATTGTTGTTGGTATTGGTGACAAAGGGTTGTATAAACTTGTTGATATAGAGAGAGTAAAGGCACATGCACTAGCTACGGTAGAGAATACCAGTATACTTTGGCATGAAAGATGGGACACCTTAGTTATCAGTAGTTATTTGTGCTTATTAAAACTAATATGGTGGATGGTCTCCCATCCATTCAAAAATGCCAGAATCTATGTACAAGTTGCCATATGGGAAAACAACATCAACATTCATTAGATACTAATAAAGCATGGCAAACCAAAGGAGTTTTGGACCTAGTACATGTTGATCCACATGGTCCAATGAAGACACCTATAGTGCTTGGAGCTAAGCATTTCTTGCTACTGGTTGACGACTTTTCACTGAAAAATGTGGGTTTGTTTTTTGAATAAAAAGTTAGATTACTTTTCAAAATTTGTAGCATGGAAATCCTTGGTAGAGAAACAAATAGGTAAACATTTCAAAGCTTTGAGATCTAATAATGGAGGTGAGTTTGTTTCAACTTAGTCCAAATAATTATGCACAAAGGAAGGTATACACAGGCAGTATACCACTCCATACACTCAACAAAAAATGGAGTCGTGGAAAGGAGGTATAGGATAGCTATGGTAATGGCAAGGTGCATGGTACACAGTCGAAATGTACCATATCGATAACGGGAGGAAGCAATAAATACTACAGTCTACATCTTTAATAGAAGTCCTTGTAAAGCTTTGTAGGATATCACTCCCAAGGAATCATGGTCAAGAAAAAAACCTTATGTAAGTGACTTTTGTACTTTCGATTGTAATGCTTTTGCACATATTTCTAAGGAAAATATAAGTAACTTAGATGCAAAAATCATAGTATATATGTGTGTTGGCTACAGTGAGCAGTGTAAATCATACCGACGTCTAGATGTCTCTACAAACAAAGTTGTGATTAATAGAGATGTTTTTTTTAGTAAGAATAGAACCTTTCATTAACAAGAAATAAAATTGTACATAGTATACAAAAAAGTGCTAAGTCTACTGAGTAAACCGATATTCACACTTTTCATTGTCTAACATCAACACCTGCTCCTATGCATGACCAACTATTACTTCCCAAAAATGGACAATTCAACCCCCAGACATAAATTATTTGCGTGAAGCCATTACAACCGGCAAAAATCCATAACCCATAACGCAGGCTCATAAGTCGTTACAAAAAAAACAACGGCCAAAACAGACAAGAAAAAAAACAGAACATCCTTATTACTTGTCGCCCATGCCTCCACATTCCCCTACGTTGGGGTTTTTCTCTTTGTTAGCCTAGGCCACACGAATTTTCTCCTCCTCGCCCGCCAAAGAGTCCACCATCCCTGCTGCATCGTTCACTGAAGGAGGTGGTACTTCTACCGAGTTCTCTGAAGGTTGCTTTGGACGACTAAAGGGGGGCGTTGTTAGTTCCATGACGCTCTCCAAGTCCACCCAACTCTTTACCATGTATTCCTTCATATTCCCAATAACTTGTGTGACCAATTAGCCAAAAATTTCTCGTTCAAGCAGAGTCTTAGATAGGAGCTTACATAAGACCCAGTAGGGGCTGAGGACCGCCCCCATGCCCCATTCTTCCATCTGGTTTTCCATTTCTTCATCCTCCATTACTGAAATGAGGTCATCAATATGGGCCGACACCCCGTCCATCATCCCCTACCCCATGTCTTCCTCAATGCAGCATGGCTCTCTACCACCACGGCCACCTCGCTTACTCCTCATTCTCTGCCTCAGGGCCATACTTTCCAACATCATTCTCACCATGTTCACCACTCTCACTTCTCCCAAAGGTCTCCACTTTGCAGGCATAGATCCCCTCAGCTCGAGGATCATATATACCACTCGTTGTGTGTTGCCACCTCTTTCTTCATAATCATCCTCCTTCAATGTGCCCCAGGTTCGATAATTCGGGATTCAATTCCCTCACTGAACCGATGGATTCTGCAATTCATTCCCCCATGTCTGGGAGCCCACATTTCCATAAGGATGACGCATGTGTAATTCATTCCCTGTACTTTCTTCCCCATATTCTCCTGTGCTTAATCGTCATCTCTGCAATCCATGTCAGGACAACTTAAATGCTTCGTCTTTACGTCGACCTCAGATTTCTCCCCTCGTGTTCCTTGTCTATCTCCTTTTAATGCCCCCTCCGTCCCCCAACTGTCTTCCTTCCTCCTACACATTTCCACCTTCAACGTCCGCCATGCTCCCCACGCCATGTGGCCTGTCTTCTGTATTCCCACCCACATCCGATAGTGATTAATAGAGATATTGTTGTAGATGAGAAAATATCATTATTCTCTGATAATGGTAAATCTATGGAGAGTAGTGTATGGGAAACTATAGTTGATTCATAAACAAGTCCTGATGTTGAAATCAAATATATCTCAAAGCTAGAAACATAAGAGAAGTCCAATTTTAGGGATGGATCTAGTGAAGAAGAGAAGGATTCTTCATAGCTAGATCAGGAAGGTCAACATAAGAGACTGAAATGGTACTATAACAAGATATATGATGTTCAGGATGATGAATTGCCTAAGGCAATGGAAGGTCGGTCTACGCAATTAGGGTAACAAATTGTGCAAGGTGGTGAGCAAGTAAATTTGGATCTAACTTCTATTATTTCACAGGCGTTCGAGACTAGCACATTTGGAGAAGGCAAAGGAAAATCTGAGTGGGAAGCTACCATGAAGGTGTAATATGATGCATTGATGAAAAACAAGACGTCGGTGCTGTCAATGTTGCCTCCAGGGATGGAATCCATTGGTTGTGAAAGGCTTTATAAAGTCAAATATAAATAAAATGGTTCGTTGGAAAAATACAAAGCCCGTCTTGTCGCCAATGGATATGCACAAGAGGAAGGGGTAGACTATGAAGAAACTTTTTCCCCAATTTTAAAGATGGTAACTTTTTGGCTGGTTATCTCCATCGTTGCTCACTTTGGATGGAAGGTATACCAGATGGACATCAAAAGTGCCTTCTTGAATGGAGACTTGGATCAGGAGGTTTATATGGTGCAACCACTAGGGTTTCAAGTTCTTGAAAAAAACATCTAGTTCGTCAACTGGTAAAATCCTTGTATGGGCTCAAGCAAGCTCCTCGAGCTTGGTATTTTAAACTTGATCGGTATCTTAGAGATTTATTATTCAAAAAAAAAAAAATTATACTAAGCTCACTCTCTATGTCAAAAACAATGGTTATGACATAGTGATACTATTTGTCTATGTTGATGACCTTGCCATCACTAGAAGCAATGTCAACATGATTCAACAAGTGAAACATGGTATTTATTTAGTTTTTTAAATGATTGTTTTAGGCATGCTTCATTATTGTTTAGGTGTAGAATTTTGGTAATTTGATCACATTATCTTTGCATCACAAGTCAATTATTCCAAAGCTCTCTTAGAAAATTCATAATGATTGAATGTAATCCTACATCTACACCTATGGAAGTTGGGATAAAACTCTCGGCTTATACCGACTCATCACTGGTCAATGATTCTTTGTATCAACAATTGGTAGGAAGTTTGATTTATCTTACTACTAGTCAACCAAATCTATGTTTTGTAGTAAGTTGTCTTTCTCGATTCATGTCTAAACCTTAAGAGGTACATTGGCAAGTTGTCAAACAAGTCCTTCGATATGTCAAAGGGACCCTTGACTTTGGCATTCTATATCGGAGATCTAATGACTTCATGCTAGCAAGATATACTAATTTTGATTGGGCTAGATCAAGTTATACGAGGAAGTTAAGAACAGGTTATGTGTTCACTTTTGGTTTAGGGGTAATTTCATGGTAGGGTAGGCTACAACCTACAATTGCCTTTTCCTCTACTGAAGCATAATACAAGGTATCCATCAGTACAACTTGTGATCCGATGTGGTTACAAAAGATATTACTTGATCTTCAACTTGACCAAACAACTCCAACCTCACTTTTCTGCGACAATCAAAGTGTTGTCGAGATGGTGAAGAATCCAGTATATCATGCCCGAACTAAGCATATTGAAGTTCATCACCATTACATCAGGCAATTGGTTGATAACGAAGACATTTGTCTTTATTATCATCCCACAACAAAACAAACTACTGACATAATGGCAAAACCACTTAGTAAATATAAATTTATCAAGTTTAGATATAAACTTGGAATTTCAACTAGTTTAGTCATTAAGGGGGGGTGTTAGATTAGATCCTTATTTCTCTCAACAAACTTGCTGCTAAATAAATGAGTTTGTTGTATGTGTGTCAATTTATGATGAAGTTGTTTTTATTATTTATCAAGTAATTGTTATATTGTTATAGATTTTGAGTAGGATCCTTTGGCTATATAATAACGCTAGTTTGCAATGTACAGTGGAGTTGGTGAATACAATGGATATCATGTTTAGTCTTCTATTTATAGTAGTAGAGGTTGACCTCACACACCATAGGCCCTTGTTGCAAATCCAGTCAAAATAGTTTAACATTCCATAGGATTTCCTAGGGTGACAAGATAGGATCCCCGACTTGATCAAATGAGGGTTCCCTCCCATGGCTCGAGGACTAGCTAGATGGCCTAAAGTGGCACATGAACGCTCTTCCCACACAACTCTCCCTAACATTGCATCCCCTCCCGTAGAGTTCCTACATCTATTTTCATACGTGATACCCATCTGCAACAAAGAAGCCTAAGAAAGGCCATGCTACACATAGGGTGGTGAGAGGGGACAACACCTTCTCTGTGGGAGGGTCCTTTGTTTCTTCTAGTAAACTCTCTTTGTTATGGTAATAAATCAACAATGATTCCCCTTATGTAATAGCAATTTAGAGGGAAAAATGGGCAACATAAGGCCAAGGAAAGATAATATTTGTGAGTTGAAACTCAAGGATTCTTCACCCTTTGGTGAAATCTCAACATCATACCTTAGCACACAAAAACCTCTCTCAAATGCATGGAGAAGACCTATATTTATAGGTCATTATTAAGCTTGAAATAAAACTAGTTATAGCATGAATGTCGAGGCTTGTGGGTGCCCATGTCACTGATTAGACTATGTGGAGGGATAAGTACCATCTCATTGATGAAGAAGGTACATTGGTGTGGTCCTTGTTCACCAACCAATATCATGAGTCAACCATAGGCATTAATGGGCCACATAATTGCTCAAATCGCAATACAACAAGGATTGTGTGGGTGTTGAAATGCTTCTTGCATGATCACACCACTATCAAGGGTTAAGTTGTGGAACCCTTTTTATGGTCAACTTGAAGCTTCGCTAGGATTTGTGACTTGTAGTTAACTTTTAAATTGTGTATTTAGATGTTTTAGATGAGGTTCGTGTTGGTTTGGGATGTTTTGGGATAAAAGCACTTAGATATCACAGGTGGATGGAATTGGTGTGATAACAATAATATTCAAAAGAGAAAATCTTATAGATAAAATGCTATTAGTACCCTCATCAAACATTGTCATATCGAGATGACATACATGATTGTGGGTTGATTCTCCCACCCCCTGAACTAGGAGGGAAGTTAAATCATTCAAGGCTCCCATTGAATGCATGAATACATTTTCCAAGGTTAAGGAGAGTGAGGTTGATGACCTATAATCTCCATATCCATTCCTTGCATGGAGTGTGACATGCGTGGGTGTTTCCCTTCCTTAGAAATCCTAAGGGTTTTTTTTGGTTCTTTGAAACCCTCGTTTCCTTGGTCATTTGCCAAAGAGTTCAACTTTCTTCAAATATGGTATATAAAGACCTCATTAAAGCCTTGTAGAAGTGAGAGAATATGTTTCTGACTCTACAAGGGGAATGGTTCTCTGTGGATGAGGGCCTGAATGACTATTGTTAAATCCCAAGGATGAAAAAATTGTCTAGCATCTTTTGCTTGAAGAGTGAGATCCCTTGGAATGTAATAAGAGCTTTTTCCTCATTGTTCATTGCATTAGCTAGATCTTGAGTGATAGCCAATTGTTGTTATACTCTATAATCGAAGATGACCCCCCTACATCTGTGAACCCATAACTTTGTATCTGCCACACAAGGTCTATATCGATTTCTTTTATTATTGTATATATTTCATATTATGCTAATTAATTATTGATTTTTCATATTTTCTTTTACCTTTTTATATAACAAATAACAAATTTATTTATTGTTTTCTATACGAAAAAAACAATTTTATTTATTAAATTTAAGATGATACACATTTCATTTTTATTTTAAATTTTTATATTGTAAATGTTATACAATATTCAATACATTTTATCTTATTTTTTCCTCGAAAAAAATATATTTGTATTTCCATAACCAAAATTAAATACAACCCTCATGAGTTCTTTTAGAAGCAACATCTACATGGTAGCTGTAAACTCTTCAACGGAGCCTATATCTACACTGAAAACAAAAACTAGGATCCCAAAACTCCTACATCAGAGCATAAATCTGTCACGTCATGAAAATATATCTATGATCTCTTCATAGAGCCAATGTCTCAAAAAAAAGTCAAAATATTTGAGACTTGAAACCTTTGTAATCAATATAGTAACAAAAAATAGAACAAGAAATTATAACTTGTATCAACAAATTATTTGACAGATCATTTGTCATCACAATTTTTATGCATATACCAGGCATGCCTGAGATGAGACCATTGTCCCATTCATGTGTTCATCCTCATGTAGTTGTAGAGGAGCCCTTACAAGGCTGTCTTTTGATAATTTACTATGTTGAACATTAAACTGCCTGTAGACATGTGCAAATGTGATATGCCCAAAGAGAGAAACAACGTTCTTTATGAGACATGCAAGGTACAGTAGACCAGGCTTGAGTATATGAATTTCACTCTTCATCCATCTAATAACAATCTTAGAGTTCCCATATACCTACATATTTGAAATACCTTTAGGTTAAGCATATTTCATCAAAAGAAGGATAACTTTAAATTCTCCATAGTTATTTGTGCCTCAACCCAAGAACATTTTGCCTATAAAAAAGTGATCATCTAAGAGGAATAAAACATAGCTAGCACCGCACAATGTGCCATCATGTTGACTATCACCATCAAAATAGCCCCAATGGGATGATTGATCAATCTAAGGGGGGTTCTTAGGGATGGCCTTTGGGATCAGGGTTTTGGGCTTGAAATATGGCAATAATGAGAGTGATTGAACACAAACCTGAGAACTAAAGACATTTTTGTCCTCAAATATACCCTCATTCCTCGCAATCCAGAGACTCCATAGAATTAGGAAAGAGACACTTTTGTACTGATACAACTCACCTCTATCAAACCAGGTTTTTAGATTTGTTATGAAGGCATCTCCTATCCGTGTCCTATCCATAACCTTGGAATCCTCAATGAAGATTCAACCTGCCTCCAGACCTGTACATCGAAAGGACAAACACATAATATGTGTTGAATTGTTTCACAGTCATTCTTGTACAGGAAACACCATCCATGACCTTCCATCCTCTCTTTTTTTGTATTTTGTCCCAAGTTGGGACTCTATTTTTAAGAATGAGCCAAATTAAAACACAACATTTTGTAGTGGCAGGAATATCCCATAACTTCTTCATCCACAATTTTGGTGCCCCAATCCTTGGGGCCTAAAGAACCTCATAACTAAGATCCACTCTATAATCCTTACCCTCCCCCTACCAATACTAGGCTAGTTCATCAAGTTCCTCTGATAGCCTTATGTGAGCTCCTTTTAGGGCATCTATGAAGTTATTCCAAGCTTGAACATGTAAATCCTCAAGGCCTACCTCCATGAAAAGTGAGTTCCTTTGACCGAGAAAGCATAAGATAGAGCCTTCCAATGATTTGAGCAATTTGGAGATGTCTTCCTTTGACTTCAAATCCAATCAATTAAACTGATAGGCGCCATATATTTTTTATGAATGTTTCATCCCCGTAGGCTGTCTTTGGTCATAACTTGCAACAAATATTGGGTAGCCAAGGATTTTCCAATCATGAACAAGAATTTGATTCCCCACCCACCAAAATTCTTGGGCATTGTTATTGAGTTCTGACTAGCTAAGTGAGCTCCTTTATACTCTGGGCTTCCTTTCCAAAGACAGTTTGCACAAATCCTCTTGATCTTTTCCAAAATTCCTTTTGGGATTGAGGCAAGGGAAATCTAATACACAAGGATTTCTTCAATAACTGCTTTGATCAAGACCAACCTTCCTCCCCTTGAGATCCATATGTTGCACCACAAATGTACCCTTCCCTCAATTCTTGAGATGAGCCAAGAACATCATATTTCCTATAGCAATTTGCCTTCTAAGTATGCCCCAAATATTTCATTCCTCCCTCTATCTCCTTCATAGGAATATGGAAAAGCCTTTGCAGCCAATCCAGAAGGTACCCTTCTAGTCCAAAGGTTTAAAATATAATTTATTGCCTTACCTTCACTCATACTCCCACAACCAAAAAGGAGTATGTCATCTACAAAAAGCATATGAGAGACATCAATATCCCTTAAAGTTCATACTCATTGAAATTGGCCATGAGATTTGGCCTAGTAAATTGCCCTATTAAGACTCTCATCCACTAGTAAACATAGATAAGGGGACAAAGGGCATTCCTCACTTAATCCTCTAGAAGAGAAGGGAAAGGTAGAGGATGACCCATTGACGATGATAGATAAAATGACTGTGCAGACACAACTCATTATCCATTTGACCACTTCAAAAGAGAAACCAACATGGAGCAGCAACGGTTTGAGGAATATCCAAGAGACACGGTCATAGGCATTGGAAAGATAAAGTTTGAGGACAAATGCTAAGAGGGAAGACACCTCGATGGAATGAAGCATCTCTTGGGTAGACCCAATGGCTTCTTGAATGTGCCTCCCTTCAAGAAAACCAAACCATTCAAGCCCTATGAAGTTAGATAAAATGAGCTTGAGCCTCATAGAAACCACTTTGGAAATAATCTCGTAGGCACAATTTCACAGGGCAATTGGCCTATACTCACCAAAAGTAATAGGATGGTCCTTTTTGGGGATTAAACCTAAAAAGTTGGAGTTGAGACCTCTTGGAATCTTACTGTGAATTCTGACCTCTTCAACCATCATAAGGAGATCTTCCCTTGCCATATTAGAAAATGATAAAAAAACTCAATTAGCCATCCATCTGACCCTGGGCTTCTTTCTTTATGAAAATATGGCATAGTTTTCATAAGTTCCTCAACAATGACTTCCTTATACAGGGCTTCATTGTCAACATCCTCTACCATTCTGGGAAAGGTGGAGATGAATTTTAAGATATCCCCCATATTTTCATGATCTGGAACCTTGAGTAAGGAGGAAAAGTTCCTTACCCCTAAGTATGCCAAGTCATGAAAACCTTTTACAATGTTCCCCATATTATCCTTCATGTCCCAAATAGTATTGATACTTTTTTCTGTGGTTAGCAAATTTATGGAAAAGTTTTGTGTTTTGGTCACCTTAGGAGAGCCAAGTGGATCTGCTTTTTATCCTCCAATCCTGCTCTCTGTCTAACAACAACTTTGATTTATGATATTTTAATTCTTTTATAGAGGAGGCAATCTTTATAGTGATAATTCCATCAACATAAATTTTGTATAGTTGATCTAGATCACAATCCATTGAAATGAGGGATCTGTCCCTTGCGATTATGTGATCTCTAGCCCAAGGAATGGCCCTTTGCTTCACCATCTTTAAAGATTTGGATAGTTGGATACATACATAATCCTTTAAACCTAGGTCAAAATGCTTCCAAGAATCATGGACTGAGGCTTTAAAGTCTTCCACCTCCGCCCATGCAGGATTGTATTTAAAAGGAGCATTGGGTTTGTAGCTGCCACTGCCCACCTCCAAACGCATAGGAAAATGATTTGACACCCTAGAAGATTCGACCCATGTTTGAATAGAGCTTAGGGACTCCATAAGAGAATGGTGAATGAGAAATCTATCCAAGCGTTTAGCAATACTAGCATCCCCTGTGCAGTTGTTGACCTAGGTGGGAGAGATCTCAGCACCCCAAACCTCACCTCTCTGAAGAGTTAGGTTTAGGTCTCCCCCAAGGATAAGTTCCTCCTCCTTAATCCAATCAAAATCTAACAATGAGGACTGGTAAGCTTCTTTGCCCACATAAGGCCCATATATGTTTAGAATTTGAAAGCATTTTCCATGGTCATGGCTATAAACTTGAGGGCAAAGGCCTGAAACGGTTCCAAAGGCATTGAATAGAGATAGAGAATGGTTCTAGCCTGTAACCAACCCATTAGAGATACCAAAAGAGTCAAAAACCACAAAGTTCTAGGATGGGAGCAATTTCCCCAATATCTTTATAGTATTTTCTCCTCCACTCATGGTTTTTTGAGAAAAAAAAACATCAGGTTTGAGAGTATTGAGAAGTCTTTTGAGGGCCACTTTTTGTTGGCTTGGCCCCCCAAGCCACAAACATTGCAAGAAATAATCTTCATGGGACCACACCACCTGGGGCATTCCTTTCTCCATGTACCCCTAGGATAAGGCTTTGTTTGCTTTGGTTGACTTCATGCAAAGCTTGGGCCATAGCCTATTTTATGGTAGATTTGTGGCTTGCTTTGGATCCCCCAAACTCCTTCGAAGCATCCAAATCCATGCCTCCTAATTGAAAGTTCCTATCCTTGAGGTCATAATGTCCACCACCTCGACTCTTTAGGGGGGATACCTCATTACCTATAAACGACGAAGTATTTGAGAGGGCTTGGGGATTGTTATCCCTTGAGTCCACATCAGTAGAGTGGTTAACTACCACTAAACCAGGGGAGGAAATATCTTCAACATAAAGGGGATCTCTGAATGCGGTCCTTGTTTTTACTAAGGTTGATTTGATCCCATAATCAAATTAGAAGTCTCCACATTGTTATGGATTTTGTTCCCTTTCTTGATAAGGATAGCAATAGGCTGCCATAGATCATTAAACCTCTTTTTTTTAGAAAAGGAGAGGTCCAGGGTTTTTGTGGAGGAAGAATTTTCAGGGGACTACTCTTTTAGGGGAAGAGCAAAAGACCCAAAATTTACACCCAAATTATCGTGCACATTCTTCTTCGAGTCAAAAGTCCCCATTCTCCAGGGTGACTCCTCCACTAGGACAATAGGGGGAGGGATGAGTAGGAGAACCCTTGCTCCCAACACTACGAGAAACCCTAGGGATTTTTTCCTTCTAGACTTTTTTCATAAATGGTTTTCCACAATCCTCAACAAAGTGTCCGTGTTGGTGGCATCGTACACATCTAAATGGAAAATTTACATAATTTAGAATCTGCAAGTGTGTGGAGGGCTATCTCTAAGGATTCGAATAAACCCAAACTAACATCTATCTCTACCCAAATTTTTGCAACATAACGAGCATTGTTGAGTTTGATTCATCATCCAGATGTACTTACCAAGCATGTCGCTGATAGCCTTGAGCTAGTGGTCATTCTAGAGCTCCATCGACAGACGTGGCAATTCTACCCAAACCAAAGTGGCTTTGATGAACTCTTCTTGTGCATCGAACCCTAGGTGCCATGGCTTTAGGGTCAGTATTCCCTTCTCCCAAAACCAAATACCTCATAGAATTTTATCAGCATCCTCTTGGGCTTTGAAGATAAATCCTAGCCATCCCTTCTCAAGCATGTGAAAAATAGGGCCATAGTCAACCACAGAGACCTAGGTTTGTTGTGTTCATCTGTTCAAGCTATTAATATTCATCTTTTTGCCAAGGAATTTTCCTAGTAGGGTTTTCCGAGAAGGAGCCCAATTTGTCCCACCCAAACTTCTTTTCCAACAAACAAGGTAACCTCCCCCCACGGGATTTGACAACCATTTGTTTTTTGCATGTGGCTCCTTCATCACCATGGTACCATATTTTGATTTTAGGTTCTATGGCCTCAAAACCTTATTCGTAGTCTCGACCTCCAAAGAGTTTGGATGAAAGCCCTTCTTCGCTGCAAGACCAAAAATGAAAGCATCCCCCCTGGACGCCTTACAAAATCCAATATCTAAAGCCATGGGGGATACAACAGTGAGTGGGTTGCAACTTGGAGACTAGCAACCAGAACTAAGCCATTACACCCCATCCTCTTTGGTAACCCCGCCATCACATAAGGCCATTGAAACACGAGCCCTCACCGACCTATCCACCTCTTCCAAACCAACACAAATATCATTTTTTGTTAGGGAATCATCGCTATAATCGACTAGAGGTTCATTGTCTATCATTCTAACCCCACTGCATGAATCTGGTTAGGAATCACCTAGTTTGTGATCTAGGGTTTCCTTTGATTTCGTCACTCTATCATTCTCAATTATTGGTTCTTTTTTTCAATTGATGCTACAAAGGTTTATCACATTTTATCTCATTTAAGATGATGATTGTCATTGTCCATTAAGACCAACTGTAGTCTATCATACTTAATAAAAATGATAAGGAATTAATTGGTTTTCTATAACATTTTATTTCCATGTTTGAAAATATTGGAGAAAAAAATTCCTAAATCTCCATTGTTCTCATGAGTTAATAAGTTAGGAAGGTCAGTGGTGTTACACATATTATGAAATTGAGATTTATTGTGGATATATAGATGACATTCTAAGAGAAAGTGCTTTTCATACTCGATCTTCATAGTATGACAAATATGGCAAATTATTTCATTCCATGGTGTTTTAGGAATTGTCCAACACCCCGTTTCACTATGGAGCTCATGAGAGTTTGTACTTATTTTAGCAATGTTGTTTTTCTTCTTTAAGCTATCTATAATCAATAAATAATTTTGATATTCTAGGTTGGAGTTGATTATCTCTTTATAGTATCTTAATTTTCTCTTATCCTATATTTCGTATCGCACCACAATTTCTTCTTAAACTTAGATGTGATAGTATTTTTAATGGAATTAATACTTCACAAAGTGACCTCCTCTATTATCTAATGGTTTAGCCAAGACTCACCATCTTTTTTCCAACCCCTCTTAAGCTGTAAGTGACTCTCATTGGAATATGAAACAAACTTAGGCAATCTCGTGTCTTTCATGTTAGTTATATTGTGTTTGTACATTAGGTACCTAGTCATAGCCATGCTCTCAATCAGAGAAAGACCAACTTCTAAGAGGAGGGTAGGATATGACATAATACATTTAATTTTAAGATTATAAATTATAAAACACTTATGGATTGCTAGAATATCCTCCATGATTCTCTAGAGATGTTGCAACTCCAAACTTTGCATCCATATAAGACAATAGGAATGACAAGAGTCTCAAAGAGGAGTTTCTTCTTCTTCTTCTTCCCTTAATAAGAAATCCATTGGTTTATAGTTGTTCTTGATATCAAAATAGTCTTTCCATCCTCTGCTAATTATTTTCTAAATGCTATAGTTCCAATTGCATTTGTAATGAAGGTAAATTTTGAGACATTTGTATCAATTAGTTATTGTCATAAACAAAACTCACATAAGTGATCTTGTTGGATATGATTACTGTAAACCTTATTTTCTTAATGTTTATTGGCATACCCATGCTAGAACATAGATCCTTGAGAAATCTTAGTTGCTTATTGAGATTAGAGGGACATCTTGCCGCAAGAACAACATCCATTAGTATAAAGAAGGATGATGAACATTCCAACTAAAGTAGTGCTAGCACAACCACTTCTTCCAAACATACATCTAACTCATTAATGTAAATGAAACAGTGTGTAGGGGACAGGGGATAGGTGACAACATTGGCTAACCCATATATTACAGTTAATTTCTTTACACCAAACTTCAACGTTCATGAACTTAACATTAACATTCTCATATTAAATGGTTGAGTGCCTTTATTTAATTTAGAGTTCATTTTTTCTTTTTCTTTTCGAAAGTAGGAAAAGTCTACAATACTCAAGGATACTAACTTTGCCTTTGTTGCTATAATATCAACACCTCAACATTCAATAACATCATCATGTGCAGATAAAACCTGGGCATCTTTACCTTCGAGGAAGATGTACTCTTTGCTAATCATAAGCTATTTTCGATCATAGTCCAAGACCTAAAAAGTAGTTTCAACCAAGAGAGTACTTGCAAGTAAGCTAATTTTCCATGTTAGTCATCATTGAAGCTCCAACAAAGAGGTCACGCGCTTATAAAGGGCATTTAGCCTCAATACCAGCCATAAAACTAGCTACTACCAAGGTTGCAAATCAATGTCATGCCCTGAGAAATTTCACTGTTTTTCTTTTCCCGACGGTGGCAAAACCTATCATAACTTCGTTGTCAAACTAGCAGTGAGGACAATCATCACAGGTTGATAGTTGCGAATGCGAGTTGACTCATCAACATTATTCAAGCAAAATCACACCACCTAAAATAACCTGCTTGTAGTCCCAAAGGGGTAGACTTCCACTCTTGCCAGATGCTTCTAGGTCTTGGGCCGTTACCGTTTTTCCTTATGTTGAAGAAAGATGAGCTCTTAGCTAATCAAAAGCAGTTATAAGTCTCACTCTAGGACTAAAGAAATGGTTTCAACCCCTTATAATATCCCCATGATACCCAATATCCCCAGTTCTCCATCATTGCTGATGTTAAACAAAAGTCATGTGATATCTTGTATCCACTAGGATTTAACACCATACATGAAACTAGGATACCTTACTTGATTGTGATTTTATCTTGTGCCCATTAATACAATGAATTTAGGAAAAATATTTTCCAATATAATTCAACTGAGAGTAGCGAGGTGTTCTATAGCCTAATATGGAGGAGATGATGTTGTCACATTATGGAGATCTTTTCATGTTACGCGACATAACAATCCAAAAAAAAAAAGTGTACAACTATAATCCTGTACGCAGAAAGAAACTCTAAATTAAATCTACTTTTTAAGGATTCAAAAAATTATAAATTAAAACTATTTTAAAAAAATTATAAAAAACACTTTTATTGAAGTAAAGTAGGACTGGCAAATGTCCTTAAATGCGGACGAAAACGATACCCAGTTTGCTGCAATATGGTCCGGGAACCTTGAAGGCTTGTCCGACACACTTAATCATTATTTAAGTATTCATTTGGAGAGAAAAGGCTGTGTTGTTGATTTTTGTTTGATTTGGGTATGAGCAGAGGCGAGACTCCAATAGAAAAGGTTGTGATGTTGATTTTTGTTTGATTTGGGTATGAGCAGAGGCGAGACTCCAAGGGAAGGAAGGGAGAATTGTGCAGAGCTGAGCTGATTCAAGGATGCCCAAGAAGAAAACCTCCTCCTACTCCGATCCAAAGCCCTTAAAGGTTTGATCCTCTCTCTGTTAACGTTCATTTCTGTTATATAATATTTAATTGGGGTTGTCGACGATCAATTCACAATTTACACGCACTTAGCCAGATCCAATTGGTTTGGCCTCTTCCGAAGCCTCCAAATGGAAGCCCTACGATAACTAATGTTGATAAGCATAAATTCAACGCACTTGGCTCTGTGTGAAACCCACTTCGTCTAGGAAAAATGTTTTGATTTAACTCGTGTATTGGATCAGAAGATATTAAAGGGCTTCTGAATAGCCACATTTATCATGAATGGGGTCATTTGGGTGTCTAGAAGTATTGATTGGAAGATTTTTTGAAATATTAGGTGAGGCCCACATGGGTTTCAAACTGATGGGTTTTAAACTAGGTATTTTCTCCTTAGTATGACCTTGTTTACCCATCATGGCCTAGCAGGCTGTAAATAATTTTTGTTTTCCTTTTCACCCGGACAGGTTGAATTAGTGAACAGGAGACAGTATTATCTGCCACAGAACTGCAATATCAAATCTATTTTGTAGCTGCAGGTTAAAGACAGGAACACATTATCAGGGAGAGTTGAATTTTCTTTCTTTTAATATTTCAGTTTGGCTGCTGTGTTTGAGGCAGGGGCTTGTTTTAAAAAATCTATCTGTAGTCACCAGTTGAAGCCTGATCCCAAAGGAGGGCCCATTTGTATTATTGATTTTGAACTGGCGATGCTCTGGACTCAAACAAAACTCCATGTTTATTAGGCAACCGTGTTAGCACCATGGCTTGGGAGGCCCGTACTGTCTGCTTACAAAATTTTGATCATCACGGTCTTTCTGTTTATTCAATATGTTCCGTCAGATTGACTTAAATTATACCTTGAGCCTTCCATATCCTCAGACTGAATGTTTGGGCATTTCACATATAGCTAATGAAATCAACCAAGCACCAAGGGCGTCAGAACTCTAAAATACATGATCACCAAGAGTTTGTATACTAAAGAAAAAAGTAATTGTTGATTATTTGCTGCATAACTGTGGAGGTAATCTGGTTCGAGCCAGGTTATCGACTCTGCAAGCACAACATCAAAAGTGGAAAAAATAGAGATCTTGATCTGCTTAAACTTTAACTTAACCATTTGTTTCACTTTACTTTTCATGATTCATGATGTAGGCGTTTAGGAAATGAACAACCGTGATGTGAGATATTCAATCCATAGGCAGATAAGTCATGTGGGTAACTAGAAACATTACGTGACCCGGGATTGTTTAGATGCAGTGGAAGATCAAAGTGAAATATCGGTATAAATGACTTAACTTTCAAATTTTGGGCTTGATATGTATGTACTATGAAGCATTGCAACCACTGGAAGAATTGGTTATTTTGGTTGGTTCAAGCCTCAAGGACTCCCAACTACTGTCTTGATACAAAGACAAAAGTTGGATGTTGAACCTATGGACAGCCATTATAGTCTGAAAGTTACAATTCTGAATTTTATTTTATGATGTAAAGATTATATGCAATCCAGTCCCATTTGGAAGTGATGAATAATCTGCTGTGTCAACCTTTTGGTCATTTGATCAAACCTAATTAATAATCTCGTCATGATTTAGTTGTTGAGGAAACATCCTTCTTACTGTCCAGTAGGTTTTTACAGTGAAATGATCTCTACGAATGAATTTTGGAACTGTATACAATAACTTAGCGCTTGCAAAAATGAACTGTTTAAACTTTAAGGAAAGGAAAAAAGGAAAAGAAAGGGATTCTTGTCTTATTTTGCTGGAGGATCTTGTAGATAATTTTCTCATCTAGCTGCAGAAAGTATATTTAAAATCATACTATTGTGTTGTCTTTATTGTCAAAAGAAATATACTCTAGATATGATAAACATGTAGCTACTTTTGTGATTGCTAAGATGATGTTTACTGTCCGCTAAGACAGACATGATATGTGCTCAGCACATGAGGAATAATATCAAGGATTTCAATATGCACAGTCAAATCCATAAATAGATGATTTCATAGCTATCAAAACCGGGTAAACTGGACTGTAACTGGCTGGTTTGGACAGGTTTTGGCCTTTTCTGGTCAGAACTGATCACTTTAACTGGTTTTGAAACTGGCCAGTTTGATCTTTTCTGTGCTGGTGTAGTCCCATCCCACAAAAAAAAGACAAACAAAAACTCTACAACTACCCTAAAACCTACTTTTCATCTGTATAATAATGTCCCCCACTATCCTGGATGTACTTGCTGCAGCTTCCACTGTCATAGGTTACAGGCATTGGTATTGGGCCTTTATGGGCATCGAGTCAGGTAGCATACTCATTTAGGGAATGCAGAGGGTTTAGATTCGGATGATTATGTAATTTGATTTGATTGTAGACTGTAGTATAATTATTCTTGGACTCTTGAGGTCATTTAGAGCCTCAATGTTTATGCAGTTTGGTTCAGATATGTATCTCACTCATTATAATTTTGTTAAATTCACCCTTACATGCTATATTTTTTCCTTGGAAATAAATCCCCAGGAAACTCTAGGTACTTCCTCCCCATTTTGAGAATGGTACCTAGTGTAAAGTGGGTGGGGTAGACTTGGTGCACTTAATCATGTGGGAATCGAACCGGGGACCTACACAGTGTGCCACATTATTGGCAACGCCCTAGCAACAGTGGCATGAACTGATTGAGCTAATTCTCGGGGCTATCCTTACATGCTATATGTTAAATTTTGGTTAGGGTTAGGGTTTGATGCAGAAAATAAAAAATTCAATGTACTTTAATGCAAAATTACATTTAATAAACAAGTACTGAAATGAAATAGTACAGCAGTAACTTCAACAAAACATAATTTTCATCTCTTTCAACTTTTCAACTTTAACACTACCAATTTGGTCACCGTGTTAAAGTAATTTTCAGTAACATGTAATCAGCAATAGCAAATAAGCAAAATAATTAACTTGTTTAATTAACAAAAAGAGACAAGTGAAGATACTTACCTGGGGTATGGAACCCTTCCTGTTTTAAACTCAGAATTTTTTACTTTCAGAAAAGACTGTGCCTCTCAGAGGCCAGTCAATCACTAGGAACCAGATGACCTTGCTAGAGGGTTAGTACAAACCAGAGAGAGAGAGATGACTGGGCTGAGGTATAAGCAAATAGTCAATGACAGTTAGAAACACAGTGAAAGTCTCAATCAGAACTTAGCACCAATGTTGCAAACATCGGCTTGGCGAAAAAATTGGCAGGGTCTAGGAAACATCGTTTCGGGATATCTCGACAACACATCGGCAAAAAATCGGCAAACTTAAAAAATACAAAAATATTTATTTTTTTTTCAATTTTTTAAACATCTAAAGCAACATTAACATCAAATAAACACATTGCCACGTGAATATGGAAAGAAAACCGATATATAAGATATATAAGATGTCTAGAGATACATCACACATAAAAATTGGATCATGTCCTGATTTGTGTCATAAAAAATATAGCAAATGTATCTCATCATCATCATGACTCATGAGTCATCTACAATGAAATAAAGTAAACAAACTATCGATTCCCTCTACCCCTTTTACGAGCAAAGGTAATCGCTGTGGAAATGGCTCTTCCTCTAGAAGTAGAAGTAGAAGCAGGTGCCCTTGAGGCTTGTGGGCCTCGTACTGGACTTTGAAGTCCTCTAAAAGAACTAGAAGACCTTGCAAAATGATGTCCTCTAGAAACAGGAGAATGTGGCCGAAACTGATGTCCTGAAGAAAGAGAAGGTCGAGGAGGTAGTCCTATTCTTACTCCTCTACGAGTCCCAGTGCTACCACTGGGTCTATCTCCCTCTAACTCTGACTGTGGCTCTGACTATGGCACACTCTCAGACTCAGTGTGAACACTGTGAAACTCCTCTAGAACTGGAACATGCTCATCCTGATGTGGAGCCTCTATATCATCATCATGATCACTATCATGATCAGCCTCTAGCCAATCCGAGGCTACCTCCATAATAGGCTCCTCACACTCCACTCTCCATGTAGTAGTGGTGTCAATCCCATCCAATGAAATGGCCGTTGCGTCAACTCTTCTCTCAAACTGATTCACCCACAAACTGAGATTGTAGTGGACGTAGACCAAATCATTAAGGCGTTGAGTATCCAACCTGTAGGGGGATCATAAATATTAAATTATAAATTTATCATACATAAATTATAAGGTTAAGTGGCATAAAATTATAAATTGGAATTTAATAATTTATAATGAATTTGAAATTCTTTAACCTGTTGCGCTTTTTGGAGTGTACTTTTTCAAATACACTCTAGTTGCGCTCGCAACCGGAAGAGCTACATGTCTGGCTGAGCACCTGAATGGCAAGCTTTTGTAGAATAGGTGCACAACTGCCATAGTTCTCCCACTAGGTATCTACAATGAATTAATGAAACATAAGAAAAGACAATAAAATTTAAAACAAAGAATTAGAAAGAGAATGAAATTTGAAATTTGAAACTTTGAAATTTGAACTTGAAACAAGGTGAAGCTTACTTGGCATCAGGTTGGTCTTGTCATTTATTGCTATATCAAACCCAAATAATCCTGTGGCTCTCTTATACATTTCCAACTCTTGGGAAAAGTGTGTACGCTCAGCTGCACTAGGCATCATCCTCTGGACACACTCATAGAATCCAAACATAACCTCTCCGTCAAATATAAAGCCATAGGAGTAAGTAAACGCAGGGTTGAGGTATAACCCTACAGCATGAATGACGCGATGGAGTGTCTGGTTCCATCGCGCATCAATCACCTCCCATATCATCCGTTGTCTCTTCTGCCCCTGATCTCCCTTGTCATCATAATAGGCACAGATGGATTCTTTGGCCCTATCCATGGCCTCATATAGGTAGCCCATTGTGGGCTTCTCTCCATCAACTAAGCGGAGAACCTTTACCAAAGGTTCAGTGATGGTGCACACCTTCTTCACCGCATCTCAAAAGCTATGATCATATGTAACTAGCCTGAATGTGGCTTGCGCCTCTGGTCTAGTGCTAAATGATAAAGCACGCCACTCAGGTGAAAGGAACATCGCTTGCAAGTCCCACATAGAACTCGAGAGAGACTGAAGAGAAATAAAGCTAGTGGCAAAGCGTGTGATGGCAGGCCGCACCAACTCTTTGTCACCTGTGAACCTTCTCATCAAGCTAAGCGCTGCTGCATGATTGTATATGAATTTTGTGATGCACCGCGCTGAATCAATGGTATCCTTGATCCAATCAATCTTGCCTAAATCCTCTAAGATCAAATCAAGGCAATGGGCGGCATAAGGAGTCCAGAATAGTGTAGGATATTTGGCCACGAGCATCCTACCAGCAACCACATAGTTTGCAGTGTTGTCCGTTATGACTTGGACAACATTCTGTGGCCCAATCTCTTGGATGAACTCATCCAACAAGCTACATAGTAATGCTGCATCTTTGATATGTGCAGATGCATCCATGGATCTCATAAACATAGTCCCCTTGGGACAATGAACTAAGAAGTTGAGAAGGGTCGTACCCTTCATATCGGTCCAACCATTCGACATCACACTGCATCCTGTTAGGTCCCATGATTTTCAAAGCTCCTCCAACCTCTGAGTGCAATCGGCCTTTTCATCCTGAAGGATGGGCCCTCTCAACTCCTCATAATTGGGGGGCTTAAACCCCGGTCCAACAATAGTAGTCGCCTCAAACATGGACACATAAAATGGGTTCTTTGCAAAGTTAAAGGGAATAACACTCCATAGCAAGCATCGACCAATAAGTTTGTTTGCTTCTTTTTTCTCCTTTACTTTCACCATGGACCTTAGAGAAGGTTGTGCACCAGGTGTGCACCTCGACACAAAGAAAGGTGATGCTGTCGAAGGAGAAGGCATTGTGGACTGCTGTGTGGAGTGGGTATCAGTATCCGGACTTGTCCCACTAGCCCCCGCTCCCGTTGCGGACCCAGGTCTTGAAGCAATTTGATTTCTCACGGCCTCTTTGTATTGTTTCTTTTGCCTCGTTCCCTCAATTGCTTTTGTGGCCTTAGCAATGAGTTCCGGGGTTGTTTGGTTGCAAGGGCCCACATCATGCCTTGTTATTTGTACCAAATGATATTTTAGCCTGCTTATCCCACCTGTTATTCTCTTCCCACATAGATTGCAAGTGAGAATCTGCCGATTGAGTGGATCAATAGGTGTGCCCCACTCCCAAAATGGATCCAAAATCTTCGGGATCTTGTATATGGAAAAATGAACTTGAAATTTGAACCTAGGGCAAGAAAAAAAACGTTTTTTAGCATATGTGATTGATGGAAATGTAAAAGACAACAAGAAATCGAAGATATATTGAGCATTCAAACATTGATTTAATGAGATAAAATAAATGGACATTTTTGTGAGGATTTACAAGTATCTAGGGCAAAAAAGATGCAAAAACGTTTTTTCTCATGCTTAACTGCTGCAAATAACATAACAGATGCACACAAATTGTTTAAAACCCAATAACAATCTATTTTTAAGATGGAGAATTGAATGGCAATGTAATACAACAAGAATCCCTCTTAGAAAAATGAGAAATGATGGGCAAATATTTTACATACCTACAACAGTGGTAATTGTGGAAAAAATCTCCAAATGGGAAGGTCCAATCTTCAAATTTGATCCGTGATGGTGAAGGAAATGATGCCTAAGATCCTCCTTATGCAAATTTTTAATGTTCTTGGTCTCCTTAGGTCTCCTCTCAACCGTTGCAATGTGCAAATGAGCCAAAAAAAAAACCCGCCTTAAAAGGCCCTTTTTTCCGCCCCTGTCCGCACGACCGCTTTTTCCTTATCGACTTGCGATTTTTCGGCTGATACATCAGGTAAAAATCGACATAAAATCGCCGATTTCTCGGGCCGATTTTTTGAGCAAAAATCGGTGCCGAGAAAATCGCGCGATTTTTCGGACATCGGTGATTTCTCAGCCGATGTTTGCAACACTGCTTAGCACAGACCTCAACAAGTCTTGACACCACAGATCTAACCACAATTAGATCTCATTAAGGTTTCAACACATCTCTGATCAAAGGCAAGGCATAACAGATAAAACAAAACCAAATAAGGTCTCAGTACTATAGATCAGAAATAATAAGGTCATAACACAGTGGGTTTGTCCAGAAAGACTCACGACCTCTACAAATATACCCTCAACTAACTAAAACAGACCCACAGGGTCCACGACCTCCACAGGTCAACCCTTAGCTGACTGCGGCTCTCTCAATAACTAAAATTCTGATCATAAATAGTCAGTAAGGGCAGTCGGTCTCTGCAATTAACCCTTACACAGGTCCAACAAACTTATAACAGACCTCAACAAGCTTCTGGTTAGCAGATCTGGCTTCAATCAAAACTTATCAGGCAGATCAAACCTCAGTCAAGACTTCAACAGGCTTAGAGATAGCAGATCATGCCTCAAGTGGATCACGACTAGACAAAATAGAGCTCGGCTGACAAGATCAGGGTTCCAGAAGTTCACGGGTCAACAGCTTATGGCCTCTTCAACAAGTACATATGCAGTAGATTGGATCTGGATAACACTTCAACAATCAGATCGATAACAGAATAGATCTCAGCTAGGGTTCGGCTAGGTCAATAAAGTCACAGCTGTCACGACCTTATTTAATCAGGTCACAAGTCATTAAATTTGATCATAGATCAAACCCTGGATGCATATCAAACATTACTAACATAAAAAAAACCAGATCTGAACTTGTTCAGCAGGTGGGCGACCTTCAAACTCAGTGAGCAACAGTGATATCCTTGATGTCAAGTAGAAGGAGCAGAGCTGAGATAAAGATGTTGGATTGTCAACTTGCCAAATGAGAAACAAAGGACCTCAATATATAGGATATTAGGATCTTCTAGAGAGGTCTTAAAATAGTTCTTTCCACAAGTTAGGGTTCCATTAAATTAGGTTAGAACCAATAAGTTCAAAACAATAAAATATAAAATAAAATACAGTGACTTGGGTGGGTACCAACATTTATGGTCAAAACAATAAAGTCACATAAAATATAAATAGGGTGACATTAGGTGGGTTCTAGGGTCATTTAATTAGTTAGGTAAGGGTACAGGGACCAACACATGACCGTAAGGGTACAAGGACCAACACATGACCCAACATAAGATAAGTGTGGGTACATGACCCATAACCCCTAGAACCAAGGGTATACCACAAAGTGGACAAATAACCATAGTACCCTTAGGACCAAAAACATCAAGATGGTACAAATAAAAAACAACTCAAGGTGGGTAAATGACCCCACTAACCACAAGTCAAAGACAAGCTACCACAAGACCAATAATCAACAAAGTGTAAGGACCAAAAGTAAATCAACCAAGGTGGGAAAGGTACAATTGGTCATCTCTCTCTCAAATGTACTAGTGTTCCATATAACTTGAAAGTTCATCATCATTGTATAAGGAAGGGTCTACATTGGATGATGTGATCATGTGGTCCTTTGAACTGCTCCTCAGGTCAAATGCTAGTGGCTCTATCAATGGGGTGGTCAGTCCCATGAGAAGACCATCTAACTCAACCATCTTGAAGACCTAGGACAAGAGGACATCACACATCATCATCTTGGTCCACTGACCAAGGTCCACCTGGTTAACTGACCAGGTATGTCGCTGCAGGAACTACTTGGTCCTCGTGACCAAGAATCTGCTTGGTCTCGGACCAGGAGGTCTCTGTCTCAACCTGTAGGACCTGCTTGGTCCTTGTGACCAAGAAATTGTCTGGTCCCTGACCAGAATACCCTAGAGACAATTAGGGGCCCTAGCCACATGCTAGGGACTTTGCCATGGCATCAACTTGCTTGGTCCCTGACCAAGAACCCCAGGAGACAGCTGGGGGCCCTAGGGTACCTTCTAGGGTCTTACTCTTTACTCTGCCTGGTTAACTTGGCCAGGAACCCTAGTTAACTGACTAGGGTACCATCCTCTTTGAGAATGGGTCTCGCATCTGCACTAACTTTAGCACTCCCTCTTAGCAAGAGAGGCATTCTCAGCAACACTAAGCTTGTTGAATACAAAGGCTTAGTTAACACAACTGTTGACAATTACACCATGTTCTTGACATGGTGATACTTTCTTTTGATGTCTCGACCTGTCATAGAATACAGGATTTTTTGAGAGTTTCAAATAGCTTTGAATGTCAGCAAGTACCTTGATCTTATAGGTCCACGTGGAAGTTACAACTGACTTCCCTTGTTGCCTGAGAATCACTCTCCACATATCATTATCCATTATCAATTGAATATCCTTTGTCATAGCATCTTTCCAAACCTGATGTTTGGCTGCCTCCACATTAGTGGATGATCTTGAATCAGTGACATGGCTTTCACTGGAGCACCCTTGGAGCCTCTCAATAGGCTCCTCAATGAGATCAACTAAAGGCTTCTTGGCCTTCTCCCTCTGCTTCTTTGAATGAGATGTCTCATGGACTTCCATCTCTGAGTCACTGGATGACTCCTTGGAATGATGGAAGATCATAGCTCCACTTTTCTTTTCTACAATCCCATTCTGCTTGGGATTGAACAGCATTGATGGCTCCCTCTTGATCTTTGAAACTTGACAGGGGTTATTTATTAGAGCTTTAACAACATGTGCTGAGACCTTATAAAGGTCGCCCTCACAGATACCAATCTTAATACCTGAGCTCATATTTCCACCTTTAGTCCACACTAGTGCCTTTCCTTCTGAGAAGGCTACAGAGAACCCCTTGTCTTCTAAGATTGTCACCGGAAGAACATTTTTCTTTAAACCGGGAACATACAAAATTTCCTCAACATGAATTAACGTACCTGAATCGAGCTTTAAGGCAGTTGAACCAACTCCTTTTATTGCATAGGTACTTCTATTTCCCATCTCCACATTGAACTTCTTGCCCTTGTAACTTACAAGAGCCCTTTTGAATCCAGTCATATGCTTGGTGGCCCCACTATCAATCCACCATGAATCTGATGAGTTGGAGATGGATCCTGAGAGTGTTTAAACCAAGATGAACTCTCTTTGATCTTTTTCTTTGGTCTCAGCCTTAGATTTCTTTTGCTGAGGCTCTTCTTATTCTGTAGCAGCTGAAGCATGATACTTCCCTTTATGCCAATTCCTGTTAGGATGATTTCTACAATCTTTTGCATAACGACCAAGCTTGCTACAGTTATAACATCTTACTTTTGACTTACGAAAGTGCTTAGCTTGAGTTCCCTTACCTTTGTTGTGATGCTGAGGGAAGCTTCTTCCTTTCTTTGTCTTGGCAGCAAGAGCATGATTCTTTTCAGCTGGAGGCCCAGATCTACTCTGGATTCTGCCTTCTTCTTTTAGGCAATCATGCCACAACCTATCAAAGCTTGGTTGTATTTCTTTTCCATTCACTGATGCAAGAAATGTCTCCCAAGATGTAGGAAGACCATCTACTGCTGTTTGCACAAGATCATCATAATCTACTTCAACTCCAATTGCCATGAGTTGATCTCTTGTCTGATCAATCTTTGAAAAGGAGGCAACTGATTCCTTTTCCAGTTCCTCCATCTTCAATGAACGAAGTTGCTTCTTCAAGACCCTCTTCTGAGTCTAATGGCCTAATGGCCTGGATTTACATTGATGTACACGACTATGTATATTTTTATCAAAATTTGAATATTTTATGTATTTTTTGGTCAACCATTTTCCAATTCTGGTGTAGTTTGTGATTTTGGGGTTGACTGGTTTGTTTCTAGTTTCCATTTTGATAATATTGGATGAGATTAGCTTGGGGAACCAGAAATGATTGCTGTCTTAGAAGTTTAGGACAGTACGGAGGTCATTTGAAGATGTCATTATGGTTGCCATAACTAATTAATATTTTGGCTTGATGCTTTCAAAGCATGTGAAAGCATTAGAAAAATCTACAAAAATGATAGTTGGGACTAAAAGTCCTTGCTTGTTTCTAGAGTTAAACATATTGGAATTCCCAAGAAAACAATCCCTGCTGGGCTTTGAGATAAATTTTCATCCCCTTTTTGAGTCAAATGGGATATTGATATCATTAATGAATAAGGGGCGAGCAAAAGACATTCAACCCAGTGACCATCAAGATAGGTTGATGAAAGTGATGATTTGAGCGAATCATCTTTTTTAAGGTGATAACTGTGTGCTGTTCAACCAATTTGATGTTGTTTAATTTCAGTCTCAGGAATAGGTGCAATTGATGTTGTACTGGTTGCCCAGTGGCCGAGGAAATGTTTTGTCTGTTAAGTTTTCCTTAGAGATTATTCTATTCTCTCTTTAGTTTCTTTATGGAAAAAATGACCTCTAAGACTCTCAGGAGTCAGGACTGCATACAATACATACACTTACCAACAGTCTACAGAAAAGGACAAAATGACTTCTGGGTCTCATTTGCTGCAAGATCTTGTAGACAATCTCTTTGATGCCAGCCAATACACTCTACAGGAAGATCACTGCCAATCAGACTACTGTAATATTTTTATATTTCAAAGGAGAATGCAAATCCAGAGATGAGAAACTCTGTAGTTAATTTCAAGGTCAAACTGAGTAGGAAGATGAAATGCTCTACTGTAAAACACTTGATGCATAAAACAGCGATATTAACTTGGAAAATCAGAAACAGCTGTCTTAGAAATTTATAAAGATTGTTAAATACCATAGTTGTTGAGGCAATCCTCAGCAATGAACATGATAATATGTGATTCATAACACAGCAATTGATGATTTGCAAATGGTGATGTCAAATTCTATATCTAGCCTTCAAACGATGTGACCATCTCATTATACCCTATATTAATAATAATAATTATTCATAATTAAACTTAATTAGGTACATAGCAAATATGCCCATCTCAAAGTACGATGTCCATAAAGCATGGCTGAGATTCACACCTCCTATGGTATTTAGCATTTTAGCATAATATTGTAGGTGTCGGTGGTGATGGGGTGTCTGGTAATTATTGTTTTTTTTTTGTTTGCTAAAATCTCCCTGACTTGCGGGAGTGGCCTTTGGTCTAAGAAACCATGACCTAGGGGCATCTAAGCCGTCAAAATCACCAGGGGATCGTACTTGTCCTGGGCCACACCAACCCTCAACTGGTTGGAGTTTTGGATGTCTCCTGCCAACTAGCTCACCCCTAACGGGAATTGAACCCGGGTCGCCCTGCTAACGAGACCCACACCTTAACCAAATGAGCTAGCGGGAATCAAGTTCAATCAACATCTGGTCATTATTATTGATTTGTTGAGGCCATGGTATTTTTTATTAGAAATTGTGAATGTGTATTTGGCATTTGCAATATGACTTTTTTGCTATGTTGCACAAGTTTCTGGTACGCGGTACGTGGACACGAGTATCCGGTACGGCTAGAAGCTTCGCCTAAATTTACAGGAAACGTCAAGTTGGGAGCGGCAATAATATTATATATTAAATTTTAATATATATTAAAAAACATAAATTTAATAAATTATAAGTTTAATTTTTAACTTTTTGTCTATTTTAAAAGTTAACTATAATGGTCAAAGATCAAATAAAATTATAAATTATAATTTAGATTGTCAATTAAAATTACAATTTAAATTATGTATGACAAATTTATTAATATTTCTTACATGATTCAAAGAATCAAATGACAATCTTAAAGACAAAAATGAAAAAATCCACACAAATCATATTGCTATATAAATTAGTATATCATTGATATGCTATGCGGCATGCCTATATCCTAGATAGTAGAAAAAGAAATGCTTTGAAATCTGTAAGCTAAATAGTAAAATAGTAAAATACAAAAAATAAAAGGAAAAAAAAATAAAAATAAAAATTAACAATGAAGTATGAACCATTTAGAAATGAGTTTAATAACCATTTAGAATTTTTAATTTTATACCTATATCCAAATCGTAGTAGCTCTTTGAACTTGAATTTCCTGGGCAAATGGCGGATTGAAGCCGTCACACTGTTGAATTGAAGGCTAAAGCTATCCAAAGTAAATCTCCTAGGCGAATGTACCAACACAACTGCTGGGCGAATGCACTTAGCAATGGAAATCGAAACTCTTTGAGATGACTGACTCACCAATGGAAACAGAAACCCAACTCAGAAATGGAAACCAGCAATGGAAACCGAGGCTTGGAAATGCAGAGTCGACTCAAAAACGCGGGCTCACTCAACAATCGGACTCCACTCAGAAATGGACTCACTCGACAATGCACTCGGCTCACTCAGTGATGGACTCACTCAGCGATGGCGCCTTTCCTTATTTCCCGCGAATTTGTTTTAGGCTTTTAGCTTATGGTTTGGGTCAGTGGAGTGGGAGCGTTGAGAGGCTCCCCGATGGATCGGGAGCTTCTTCAAGCTCCCTACCATGAGTTTCACAGGATACTCGTGGTTGGGAGCTTGAGGAAGCTCCTGATCCATCGGGGAGCCTCTCAATGCTCCTCAATGGATCGGGAGCTTCCACAAGCTCCCAGTCACAAGTACCTTAAGGAACTCGTATCAGGAGCTGCCATTTAACTTCTGCGAAGTACCCGAATCTTTGCAATCAACTTGTCCACACCTGCAAACTCTTGTTGCTATTGTTGCTTCTGGGCTTTCTTCCTGTCAGAACACTGAGATGCATAATGGTCCATCTTGTCACACTTGAAGCACTTGATATGACATAAGTCTTTCTTCCCTTGATTCTTCCTCTCTTTTCTGACCTCTCATCGGCCCTTCTTTCTTTCTGCCTCTCCTTGTCTTCCGAATGAGGGCTAGGTCTAGTACTTCATCCTCAAAATTGTTTGAGACTTTCCGTAGTCAGTCTCAACTGCTTGAACACGGGTAACTTCTCCTGAGTCCTGACCACAAATAACTTGAACAAAGTGGTGCCAAGATGAATTGAAGGATTCAAAGCAATTCGAACTAGCTCATCATCTTTGATTTCATCGCCAAATGCACCAAGCTGGTCTCTTAGCTTTGTGAGTTTCGTCAAATAGCTTGCTACTGTATCTTGGTCATGTGGGCAGTGGTGAGCTTGTTCCTCAGAAGCATTTTCCTACATACATTCATTCTCTGGTACAAGGTGCTAAAAGCATCATACATTTCCTTGGCAGTCTTTGTCCAGATTATATGAGGGATTAGATGATCCTTCACTGGATCCAATAGGACTTACTTTGCTTTTGCTGCTTTCTTGTTGTACTGCAGTAAATCTTTCAGATCTGTAGGAGTGTGATATTTCTCTCCAAAAGGTACCATAAGTTTGCTGCTTCTAGGAGGTTCTGCAATCTGCACTTCCATTGTACAAAGTTGGAAGCACCCACTAGACGATGACGCTCATGCATGCTGGGAGTGGGCTTTTCTATAACTCTACAAGAACCACCTCAACAAGCAAATCAATGAACACAACAATCGGATCTGCAACTTATTCTAATTGTAGATCACCTATCTCCTGTCAACCTCAATGTTCCTATCACTGGAAGATCCTGGGCATCAACACCCTCTCGACCCTTCTCAGGAATACACATACCAATTACTGGAACAAATCTGCTTCAACCCCTGAAGCTACTTGGGCTTCACAGCTCTTTCTACAGCTCTCTACTCCGGACAACTTGTCTCTCCATACATGGAATCTGGAAGATTGCAGATGCACTGCTCTGATACCATGTTGAAATTCTCAGCACATGGTAACAGTCCTAGCAATCTGATCTAACTTACCTACTTAGGATCAATAGAAAACTGAAAGTACCATCAAAACTGCCATCTGATTTTTACGATGAATTGAAACACATCAAACTGAAAATTATACTAGCAAGTACAACAGATCTGAAACTCAAATCACATCACTGTTTTATTACTCCAAAACCAGGAAATACTAGAAGCCTCAAATCCTAACTCTATTCACTCACTGCTTTCTGTTGAACTGATTGAATAACAATTGAGGCACTACCTCTCTTTATAGAGGAGGCTTGGGTTTTACACTAAAAATAACCTAACCCTAATGGCCTAAATTAGAGTGCCCAGCCTGCGTGCATACATGCATGCGCTAGCCTCTTGAGAATTGCACCTAGGTTGGATTAGGTTACACATGCACCTCACCTTCACCCTCTCCTTGGGATCTGAGCCCTATCTCTCTAAAACCTATCTAGTGCTTTTTTATTAAAACTGGAAAAGTAAATCATAAATAGAAAAGCAACTCAAAAATAGAACTGAACTGCAATAGAAAACTGAACTGAACTGGAATTTTCTATATCTGGAACAATTGTGAATATTGAAGCTGGCAACACTGGAAATAAAATAGAACTGGTGCGTGCATGCTGAAGGCATTCATGTGCCCTCTACTTCTATACTTAACTGCACCTTACTCACATTCTGTTGCACACAAGAACCCAGGTAGACTGCTGTATGAATCTACTGGTGTGTGTGCCTAGGGATTGGACACCTTTAAGGGTACCTGTTGAACTGAGAAGTGTGGCCTGGACGAGAACACTTCAGGGTACAAACTCTAACAGGACTGTTGTTAGATGATCTTATATTGGAAGGCGATGCAACAGAGACCATTATGGCTCAAGCACTTTTGGATAGCCTTGAAACAAAAAATTGTAATTTATGTGTCTACTATATATACATGCATTGTTATATCATGCAATGCATGATATAGTTTTTTTTTCATTTATAGTAACTGGGGGAATCGGTAATTGGGATGGGCTTGTACTTCGTGATATGGGGTCGATTTTGGTCTGCTGCCACTATACCCCTAGGCATACCAACATTGCCCCACGCGTGGTACACAAGGCTAGGAGGTTTGAATGAACGATGTCACAAGGAGTGCCTTAACAGTGCACCCTTTCGCCAATTGATCTACACCCCAAAGGCTGCTTTGCTATATCAACTTAGTTTGAGTAGTGAGCAGATATTTTTGGCATTTTGCCATTTTTTTTGTTTGCTAGAATCTCTCTGACTTGCGGGAGTGGCCTTTGGTCTAAGAAACCATGACCTAGGCGCATCTAAGCCGTCAAAATCACCCGGGGATCGCACGCAGCCTGGGCCACACCAATCCTCAACTGGTTGGATTTTGGGTGTGTCCTTCCAACTAGCTCATCCCTAAGGGGAATTGAACCCAGGTCACCTTTTTGACGAGACCCACACCTTAACTGAATGAGCTAACGGGAATTGACGCATTTTGCCATTTTAAACTATGTAGTTACTTCTTTTTACTATTAATCAAAAGATCAATATTTGTCTTTTGATTATATGTTATTTGCACTTGAATTCCTTTGGTTACATTCATCATTGTTTTTGGCCTTTACATATTTAATTCCTATTTCATTACATTTACTTTTATGGGAAATATTTGGTATCACTGTTAATAAGAAAAGGATTACAGCCATTATGTTGCTAGTGGGCAATAACTACATAGCACTGCAACAATAATTAGTAGCTGTTAGAAAAGGCATCCTCATAAAACATAGGGCCACCAAAAACTACAGAAGGTATCTTTTTTCATGTCTTTCTACCTTGAGCATTTCTTGGAGTTGTAGGATGGTATCATTGTTTGCCCCACATATATGCGCAGACATTGGATGCACTCACTTCGGATTCCTTTGGGGCAACTTTGGGTTGGATCTCATCGACTTCGAGTGGAGACCGACCATCATATACCATGACCTGATAGGATCTGCCAGATGTGTCACTTGCAGGAACCTGAGATAGGACACCTCATTTTTAGATGCCCCCTCTATTATGAGATCAGAGGATGTTATCACTGCCTCTATAGAGACTCAGGGGGTTCCCTCTTTACTTTCTTCAGATATCAGGACCAAAGATGCCTAGCCCTCTTCATTAAGGAGATGTTTAGACACAGATCTCAGTTCTTACGTATCCTGCCTTGCCTTGAGATGACTAGGAAGATCACCTCATACTTTCATGTTGATCCATCTGATCGGACCAACAAGTAGCAAATTGAGTTCCGTAGTACTTAAGATAATAAAATGGTGAGACCTTGGGTCTCCTCTCCGCCTTCCTCTCTAGGAGACATACAAACTTCTTTGAGACCGGCTCGGAGGGGTTGAACATTAGATCAGTCTACACACCCCAAGAGTGTCAGGAGGATCAGTTTTTGATAGACCCAGAGTAGGGCGCCCTCTGCCTACAAGATCCCTTCTCAACCCCAACGGAGCAGTAAGAGATCTATTCGGAGTTTCTTTCTTTTGATCCTCGGATGCTAGGAGCATCCCTCGCTCCTACATCCCCCCTAGGATCATATAGTTGGACACCTCGGTGGTTCCAGAGGACTACAATAGTGTTACAGTGCCTAGTTCACCCCCATCGCCATCGACTATCAGACTCAGGCATTCTTGACAGCATCGGCCTCATGTTCAACTCTCTCTTGATGAGCTTTTGAGGATTTTTGAGCTATCCAGTCCAGCCTTGGACATACTCACTTAGTTGTCTACATCACCGTGCCTTGGATACGGTTATATACATGTTTAGGAGGTTGTCTTACTGCTTGTATCTTTCTTTCTTTATTTTGTTTGATTTTATCATAGATTTAGTTCCGGCACTTTCTAGGAGTTGCGCTTGCTCTCCCACATTGTACTTATACCACTTGTGTCCTTTTAGTCCCATTGACCTACTTTTGTGGTCATTTATTGGACATCGATAAAATTATCTTATCTTATCTTACCAAAGACACAGGCTTGAAGCCAAAGGAAATTCTATACACATGCAAAAATTTCAATATAAAGCAGAAGGTTGAATGGAATAAATACCATTTTCAGATTCTTGAATCTGAAGCACACCATTCTCCAGTGTAGCTTCTATCTTGGCTTTATTGTCAGTGAAAAAATTTAACACCCTGAAAATGTCTGGAAAGTGATGGTCGTGAAGTTGTTGGATAGATCTTTTGTCTTTAGGAAAGCAGCCCTCAAAGATAAGTTTCTCTGAGCTGTGGTTCCTGATTACCTACGAAAAATAAGTATAGAGTCCCCATAAATGATTAGATTCTCCACATTGTGTTTCAAAGCTAAGGATATGAGAATAGAAAATGTTTTTAAAGCTGCAAAGTTAAATGATTAAATACCATTCCCCAGCCTGAGAGATTTTTGAGTTTGGAGGAATGATTAGAAGACCTCTTGTGCCTTGCTTCCCAGGGTTCCCTATCTCAAAGCTCCATTGAAAAAACCATGAATGGAGGGAGGGTTTGGAGGCTGCATCCACAATCCTGGGTCTATTAACTTTCTTCACTGAAATCTAATCTTTCCAAGCTTGCTTGAATCTGTAGAAAATCTGAGCAGGGGATCTATTACAACCTTTACATAAGCAATCATTCCTACACAGCCAGATGGACCTTGCAGGTGGAAAGGGGATCACATGATATTCTTTATCTCTATGTGCTTCAAACCAATTTCTCAGGTCATCCTACATTGACTTGCCATTCCAATCCCCAATACCAGGCCTTAGGGTTTTAATGAGACTAAAAAGCTTTTGAGAAATGGCAATTTACCATAATGCGAGAGAAGGATTCAGATTGTTTCTGACATAAAGAATGTCTATGTGGGCCCTCCCATCCTCTTCTTTCAAACTTTTTCCATGTTAAGACCTTGTCCTCTAAAGCCAACTACATGAATATCCTTGTTTTCTACTGAACCCTATTTTCCAAATTCACTTCGACCACCACTTAGAATCCCTATCAACTCCCAAAAAAGAGAGGTCCTGTAGCCTAGTTGGACAGTGAAGTTACCAGTATGTACTTTTGTTATGTATTAGCCCCCACCTAAGAGAGTCCTTTTCTTCTCTAAGATGGACGGATGCCTTGGAGAGTTGGGCTCTAAATCTGTTCCGTTTCTGTAAGTGTGTTTTCCCCAAACCAAGAGATTCTCCAGAAACAGATCCAGATCCCCACCTATCTGCTTGAACTGGGGTATAAACATCTGCCAACTAGAATTTCCCATAGGAATGGAAGGCGTCAATGAGTTCCTTAGCCTTCCTAAAATTAGGATCCATTCCAATCCATAATCATCACCAATTCTTATTATTGAGGATTCATTCCTAATCAACCAAATCAAGCGATCCCCCAATCAGACTGAATGAAGTGATGGCTGCAAAAAACTAACTTCCGACTGCCCTTTTGTCTGGAGTCCTATTCGACTCCATTAGATTGTTAAGGTGGACACATTTTGATATCAGAATGGTTTACCACATTCACTTACCTGAGATCAGTCTCCACACTCCCTTGGCAGCCAGGGCCTTGGAAAATAAGAATGTTGTCAAATATAGCAAGTCCAAATGTGGGCACTGCTAAAGATAACAACATCTCGCATATTTTCAGTTTAGAATCTAGCTTCAAGAACTTAGAATTCTTTGTCTTTTCTAAACATTATATGATAGTTGAAGTTTGAACTTTTGATTGCATATTACAACTCTTTGGTCATGATGCCATATTTCTTTTCATGGTGGACGATATCTATTACAGTTTATTGATGACAAATGTTATCTGTTGAAACTTGAAACTTGAAGGTTGATGTTATGGTTGATCATTTGATGACAATGCTCCATTTAACGACAATCCTATAAGTTATAACCACTAGATCTTTGATATTATCTGTTTCCCAATTGGTTGATACTTAATGATTATCATTAATCTACTACAAATATCTACGTTTTAATATTTTCTGCAGCTAATTCACCATTTGCATGTTTTTTTGAATATATATATATATATTCTATAAAAAGTTCTCCTGGAATGCTCTCTTTTTGGAATCTTTTGGAAATTGATGCTTCTCACTCCTGCTTCCCGCTTTGCACTACCACTTCGCTCTCGCTCCCAACTACTATGGGCCTTGCATAGGTCTATTTTTACAGTCAAAGCCTGATGCTTCTTCGTCTTTATGGTATTCAAAGTTTTCTGAGCAGAGCATAATGTATCTGGCTGTCTGAATGGAACCCAAATTGCTCTTCAGAGATGGCCTTGGATAGGACTGGCTTTAATCTCTGGGCTATGACTTTTGCAATTATGTTATATCAAATATGTATTTACAACATTGCACAAAGATACTGGACTGTATTGAATCATTGATCAAAACTGTTTGGGTCTGAGGACTTTGGAGTGTTGTAAATGAAGGTCGAATTCATATCTCCAAGGACTGTCCCACTGGTTCTAGACTCTTCCATAGGTCTAAGGAGTTTATCCTGCACTAACTTCATAGAGCCATTGTAGAACTCAATTTTCCACCTTTCAAGATCAGGTGCTTTATCTGCTTTGAAAGATCACTACCTCCTTTGTCACAGGCTGTATCAGACTTCCATGTTGCTTGTCAGTGATTATCGTGCCAAAGGATGAAATAGTCAAAATAACCCTTATGTTCTCTCTTCTTGGTTTCAGTGTTGAAGGACTTGTAGTATCAGGATGTCTCAGAAATTTCCTGAAAGGAGATGCATTCCCCCTCCTGCCCCTTACCCACCAAATGGTATTTTACTATTTTGAGCTTCCGTGACTCCTGCTTTTGTATGAAAAAATAATTATTTTCATCATCCTTTTGCAGCCAGACTGCCCCTACTCTTCTGTCTCCATTTTGCCTCCAACGCAAATGGCCTTTGCTTCTCTTTTTCCAATCCCTCCATTTCCACCAGGATACCTTCTGAAGTACCCATAGGCATGGGATAACCATACAGTTCCTATGGCCTGTGTTCCAGAGTCCTCAGCTGAGCCTTTGAGTCACTGAACCGTTTTTTGCTTTAGTGAGACCCTTGATTCTGTAAAGGTTATCCTCCAATTGCTTCATGGCTCCATCCTCCAACTTCGGATTGAAATTAATGCTGTTTGACTTGCCTAGTGATTGGAAGACCACATATTCAAGTCTGTGGTTGTTGAACTTGAAAGGAGAAGCAAGTTTCTGCCTTCCCATTCTCATCTGCAGGCAGCAGAACAACAGGAAAATGATCAGATCCACGAGTTTTCCAAATAGTGTCCCTGAAACAGTCCAAAGAGGATAGAATATTATCCTTCACCAAAAATCTATATAATCTCTTGGCAATAGCATTGGTCCCTGGTTGATAGTTGCTCCAGATGGCAAAGTCTTCTAGACGCTCAATATCTACCAGCTGATGAAATTCAAAAATGTGAGTGAAAAAATTATGCTAATGGGTCATTCCTCGCACTGTCATTCTTGTTTCATATATATATTATATATATATATCTAATTTTTTGCCATCTCCATTCCTCTTCCTGTTGGAGATTGGAGGGTACCTCCCAGCCTACACTGAAACTCATCCCTTTCCCCCCCTGTCCCTCTGTTCCTGAAACTTGGTCCAACATTGCAGTTTTGCACAGATATAAAGAACTGTTAGCATGCAATGCAGCCTACTTGGACTCTGCAAGAATTAGCGAATCACATGTTCTACTGGATGCTTTGGTTGAGGGAATAGAACGTGCCCATTATCAAACCTCCCTTGTGGCAAAAAGCACGAAATCTCAGTGTCACTTGGTGTTCATCTCTGTTCATTTATACAGCAGAAGGCATAATAGCCCCAGCTCACTAACCATTACTCCAACAACTCATCAGATCTATCATCACCCATTTTTGTCTTGAAGATTAGTAAAGGAATAATAAAGGCTGTTGATTCCTGAAGTTGGTCCTGACTGAAGGGTATTTAACCGGAGTAAGCAATAGGTAATAGATGCTGTTATGGACTGGTTTGAATATGTTGATTGCCTGCTCCTAGGGATAGACTGGGGTTGTCGAGGAGTTGTAATTAGTAAGACAAATTTGTTGGCCAGACATGTAATAGAAGCTCTATTGGCAATAGTTAATGTTGGTGAGTTTACTGATTGCATGTGGCATTATTACTTGGGTTTATTGTCACCGTAGGTGGCTTGTTATAATAAATAGCCATACATAAAACCTCCAAATTCATTGGTGAAGCTGAAGCAGATTTTCTTTGGTCTTCTTAATTTAAAGAATTTTTGATCTATAGAAATGGTTGCCTTCAAATGGCCATAACTTCCTAGGTCTCTCAGAATGCCATTTGCTTTTCAGGCCATTAATGATTTCTGTATGAGATGCATACAAATTTATAGCCGGGAGAACTTGAAAAAGCCACCCAAAGGGCAAATTCTGTGTAAGAAGCATAGAAACTCGTGTTCTTTTTTGTTTGTTTGCTAGTTTGTCTGTGACTTGTGGGATTAGCCTGTGTTCTAAGAAACCACGACCCAGGGGTACCTAAGCTGTCAACACCACCTAGTGATCACATCCGTCCTGGCCCACACCAGCCCTAGCATGGATGGATTTTAAGTGTCTCCTCCCAGCTACCTTGTGGGGTTTGAACTCGGGTTGCCATGCAGAACGAGGCCCATCAAAACCAACCGTGCTAGCAGGATTTGACTCATAGAAACTCATGTTCAACAAAACTATGGTCAATCAATTACATTTTTTGAAAATTTAACAGGTGCAGCAATAGTTGACAACTAAAATTGTTTTACATATGAACTATAACTTATTTTGACTCATCTAACTTATTGGCATTGCCTTTCATAATGTTCCTTTTACACTCTATGAACATTCCTCATTTTGATTGTCATTGAATTTTAACATTTTAAATAACTAGCCAAAGAACATTTCAATTAGAATAAAAAATATAACAAAATAGCCATCTTCATCAATATATATGGGGTTTGGCTGAAGATGGGTAGTGTCAATAAAAGGCTAAGAATGAACCTTTAGTGAACAGTTTTAAGCTGAACTACTTCTGTGGTAGATGCATGCAGACATATTAAGCTTTTCCCAGGATGTTATGGGAGGCTGCTAGGATTTTGACAGGAGGATTATCTTACTGGCTGTCACAGTGTGCCAATGAAGCAAGTTCTATGATGCTTATATCAAAGAAGATGGCACTAGGACTATCTATATCAAGTAGAATGGAGAGATGAGAAAAGCCTCGGCATCGTCGTTGTCCTGAAGATGAGCCTAGACAGGGCTCGAAACGTTGACAAAACCAATATGTATTGGACCGCAGTATCTCCAAAAGATGCCAAAAGTAGAATGGTGTTAATTTGTTATTTAGGCAATTTGTATAATTGCCTTTTTTTCAAATATTCCATTCACTTTTACCTGAAGTTTGAACATCCATAGCTATTGAAGGAGCTCTGCACTGAGATAAAATAGTTATGAAATCAGAAGGTTGTTAATAGTTATGTTCGGTTTAAGAGATCAAGGATGCTTTAATTGAATTGTTTTTACCTCGTCTAGGCCAGAGGGCTGAAACAACAGTTATCATGATGGGGTTGATAAAACCTGTGCTGTTAGTACCTTGCAAGTGTTTGACTGTATTCGACCTTGCAATTAATGCATGTATCCTCGTTTTGTCCCAAGGTATGCCAGTTACAGTGTTATCATAGGTACGGCTGCTTAATGTAATGCTATTTTTTTTTGCAACTCATCATGTCCTTAATTGTATTGCATACTTGGTAGTATGGAGAGATCTAGCTTCAAGGTAAGACTAGTTGCTTCAGTTAAAACTTAAAATTTATTATTTTAATAATGGTAATGGTGGGATTCAAGCTGTACAGCAATCCGTTGATACCACATTGCTGGTTGCCAACCTGACAGTCTATTTTTACTGTATGATGTTTATAGTGTTAGTTGTGGTTGAGTATATTAGTGGACAGACCCTTTGTTATTATGTTAAAACATTGGCATAGTTTATGTGTTTAATGTAGCTTTCCTTTTGCTGGAATTTGATTCAATATTCTTCTTGGAGGTTTGTTTCTTTGTTCAATTGTGATGTTTTAGAACGTAGTTCTCAATTCACAAATCCTAGCTGGAAGTTTGCTGGCATGGTGTTATAATTTCTTGAGTTTTGTTTTCTTCTCTTTCACTGATTTTTCTTAATGAATTGTAATTTATTTGCAGAAGCAGGGGAAAAATGTGGATTTAGTTCGAGCATATGCTGAGAAAATAAGAGACCACAAGGAACTAGAGTCAAGATGGGCCATTCTAAGAGAGACAAGGGTTGAATATTTCCGTGGAAAGGACTTTGTTTCCTTTTTCAAAAAAAATGTAGATCTCAAGGAAATACTGGGAGCAGAGTACTCATCACTAGAGGTTGAGGATATTGGGGATCTTCTCTTGAGGAGGAATCTTATTGTGCGTTGTGATCGTATGGTGAAGACAGTTCGACCTGGGAAGAAAAAATTATCAACATGGCCAGCTCATTTGGAGATTTACCCGGTAGAGTTCTGCCCATTATCTTAGAATATATAGAGAATGCGCATGCATACGTGATATGAAGAACCAGCAATTTATAATCCACAAAAACATGTGTAAAGGATTTAATGGCTTTATCAGCAAACTAGCTGTCATTAAGATGCCATATTTTGATTTTGGATATATTGCATTTATTGATTCGTATTTATAATACTTTTGCATGTTTGAGTCAATCTAGTTCATTTTGAATATGTTCCGGTCCAAGTTTAAGAAGATGTTTTGAACTCTTCAATTGAAAATGAGTTTAGCAAATTTTGTGTGCCATACATTACTGCTTAGTATCAATGGAAAAGATGCTGGTTTATTCTAGTAGCATGGTTATTTTTCAATGCTAACTTTAAAGTCAAATTTGCAGTAGTTTTTAAGATGTGTTATCTATTGCCTCTCCTTTGACACCTCACATGGCTATATCCTTTCATATCATACAAAATATTTCCCTTTTCTTCCTATATTATGTTGTGTTTGGTCTCAAGAATGGTGTCTCTGTGATTAAGTTTCACAAGGAGAACACAATTGTCTTGCTCAACCATGCAGTTTCCCATTAGTCATATACCATTTGAAAGGATTTTAGATCATAGTTGCCAGACCCAGTGGGTTTGACCTAGACTTGTGGGTCAAAACTTGACTCCCTTGCCAAAATGGGCTCATTTATCTTGGCGGTAAGTCAAAGTTGTGATTTGTGAGTTTGACTTGGTCAAACTCCAAGCCACAAGTCTCAGTAGGTTGCTGATGGGTCAACAAGTTTTACTTGTGGACGTAAAAAAAACTCACCCCTCCTTATAGAATAACCCAGAGTGTGCATTCTTTTGTCTTGGTTTTGCTCTATTTTTTTCCTTTTTGTTTCTCATGCCAAGGTGTTGAATTTTTCATCAAGCCGAGTCTGGTAACTATCATTTAGAGAAGACATGTTATCTGCAGAGAGCACTGTTAGTATTGAAGTACATTAACTCTTTGGTGCCAGATAACACTAACTGAAATTCCCATACTAAACTATGATCTTGACATAATTTGAATTATATGATGTAAAATATTTGCTCTCAGGGTATTGCCTTGTTACTGTTGCTTCACATGGTTTGAGATGGTTGGTGATAGGAAAAAAAATGATTATTTGTAAATCATTGTTAGAGATACAATGATTGATGCTATATGATAATACAGATCTATATAAAGAAATATGTCAAAGGACTGTTCTCACTCTCGAGTTACTGAGACCTCGATGCATACTTGAGCAGCAGCTTCAACAAGCAAACAATATTTTGTATTCACTACATTTGTGCTTCTTCTTCTGTAGTCTCATAGGCTTGTCATACATCAAATCAATACTTAGAACTTAGGATACTAGTTATTGATCTTCATCCCATTGCAATGTGGTTTCTTTCATTGGTAACTATATCAGGGGGCGATTGTTCTTGGCAATGTTCTGTATGAAATTTTTGTACTACCTTCATCCTAGAATGGTTCTCACAATCTGTGTTCTGGAAGTCATCCATTTTTTTACTTCATATTGACATAAATCCACTTCTAACACTAGGTTATCCAAGTGTCTAACAAAAGGATCTGGGAAACACCACAACTATGTTTCCCTGAAAACATTCACAGATCCCCATTCTATATATTACTTAGATTCAGAGGCATAAAGATAATTGGTGCAAACTTTTACTATGACCCTACTCGTCTCATTCCTCTCTGCAATTAATAGGGCTAGAGCACACATTACTTGATCAATTTCTATTATTCAGGTTTCTATTATAATAGGTTTACCAGAAGGGGATTGTGGAAGTCCCTCTAGTTTAACTTTTTTGGGACACCTCGTCTTACTGAACTACATACTTATTTTCATCCATTGGTTTTACATCTTCATCCTTTGGTTCTAAAACTTCATGCTAATCTTTTCGACACTTCTTATCTTTACCTCGGAGATCCTTCTCTGTTTTGTTATTATCCTGGCTCTATGTTTTGACCACACTCTTACGTGTGGATGTCTTGTCCGTTCCATCATATTCATATTCTATTATTCAGTCATCTCTATCAACTATGTATACATTTTCATCCTTTTGCTTGTCAACTCTACTCTTTTGCTCATCCTTAATTTTAAGTTATCCTTGTTTGACTTTATATGAGATATACATCACTGAAACTTCTTCTTTCAAAAGAAAGAAACTAGGTTTTGCCCTTTGTTTTTCTGCAACGTGTACTCCATTTGCTGCTGCCATTGGATGCATGATGCCTTCCTGTCAATAAATATTCTTCCACAAGAATGATTTTGCGAATTGCTCCTTAGTGAAACATGGTGTCTCCACATATGCATTCTTATGTTTGGACGATTCTTTAGGCCATACCCTTAGAGAGTATGATACCTATTTTACAATTCCTACTTGTGTGTTCCATTTGGTTGTTTTGAGTATTTTTTTGAGCCTGGGCATTGTCCTGAACTTTTGTTGGAATTAATAATATTTTCTGTTGTAGATTATCCTCATCCTACAAGATGACAGGTTACTCTTGCAGATGCTCCTCATCTTGCATGATGATGCCTTCCTCTTTATACATCTGAATTGCGAGTATCATTCTTCATGATGTCCCTCCTACACATAATATCCTAATCTTTCGATACCTCCTTGTTAAGCAGGATGTCCTTTTTTGGCATGCAATTTTTTTCTTTCTATGCAAGATATCTTCTTTGGGTATCATGCCCTCTTCATCCAAGATGTCCACTTCGATGAAGCCTTCCAACTTGGGCAAGAGATCTCACATCAGGATCATCACATTGTGAGCTAAGTTGCTAACATTCGGGGCTGTTATGAGTCCCTACTTGCATGCAAGAACAAGCCAAAATGGAGTGGAAATAGTGAACCAAGGTGGTATCCAACCATTATTTCAGGAGCAACTTTAATAATAATCTGATGTGGTAATCTTTTATCTTTTAATATTTCATTATTTGGGATGGTCATTTTGTTTTGTTTTTTAAAGTTAACTCGTCGGCTCCCTGTTATTGTGCTGGTTTATGACCAAGTTTCAGAACAAAAAATACCTCATGCTGTTTTCATAGATTCATTGAATTTGAGAATGTCCAAGCGCAGTATCTGGTTTGGTTTATGGCATTGTCCTCTCTAAAAATTACCTCTGTTATTTCATAATCTACATATTTATATCCTTGTAATACAAATTTCATGCTAGAATTTTGACCAAGTTATTTTGACACAGTGCATACTTTTGCAGGAACAAGTCTTCTCAGAAAATGATTGCTTCTTTGCATGGACATTTGAAAAGCGGAGACCGCTTTGGCAAACTATTCTTTCATTCCTTGTGCCGGTTATCACACTAGCCTGCTGTCTGTTTCCATTATTTCCACATTGGTGCAAACTTCTGGTCCTCTATTCTTGTCTTGCATTTCTCTCGCTCATCTTCACCACTCTTTTCTGTAAGTCTCTTGGACCTCTCAGTACTCTTTTGGTGTTGATGTATATGACTTGAATTGGTGTGTTTTGGACTGTTTGTTATGTGCATTATTTGCAACTAGTTTACTTCCTAATTTTGGGCTTATGTATTGGACTGGTGAAGGATGAAATGTGTTTCTTAAAGATGGACAAAAAAATGCCTGTATCTACCGCTGATCAGTTTAGAAAATTTGATTTTAATGACATTGAATAAACAATATGAAAGAATAGGAGATATATAGTGTCACTGATGGAAGTATGACCCTGTTTATTTTGATCTTTGCTCTATCTTTAGTCTGTTTTTGGTGCAGACAACAGTTAGTTGAAATAGAGATATTTGTAATAATAGTTGGCTTTCATACATTGGGTGAAACACCTAAGACTGCAAGTGAAAGTTGCTGTACTTTTTTTCTAGAATTTGTTTGAAGTTCTGACACAACCGTCTTAAGCTTTTGAAAGAAGGGAGAAGAATCCCCCCTTTTGAGTACTTCATCATGTGCATTTTGCCCAGGTCCCAGTAACCCACAGGTACACTTCTATGTTCATTAGAGTACCTGATGAAGGCTAGTTGTGTTTAAAGAAAATGCAATTGTCTTTAGACTTTAAGGGAGCACAGCAAGTTAAACCCCCTCCTTATGATAAATCATTCCTTACAATTGCATATAGACTATAATCTATGAAGTGCAGGTACAGTTTAATATTTGTTCTTGAATTCATTGTATAGATAATTTCTTAAATATGAAAGCATATTGAAGGATCCACAATGCCTTGGGTGGCATTCTTAAATATCTGAGGGCAGCTAGGGGTTTGATTGATACAGACCACAGGAATATAGGGGAGTGTGGGAAACAGTTGGAGATAAAGTTAAGAGTGGATTTCAAAATGAGTGCATTCAGGGAAATTGAAGTGGAATTCAATATCCTATGATAGGAAAATGTGAAAATAGTGCAATGCAACATTTACAATTGCAGCCCCCAATAAATCCAAGAATTCCAAGATGTATAAGTGGATTATATTAAGGGTCACACACTTGAGGATTTGAGCAGAGGAATAAGCTTTGAAAATGTTCTTATGAGATGGGAAGTTGGAACAAAAGCTAGATAGAAACAAAATAAAATTGGAGTGAGCTTGTAGGAGTGCAAATGTTAAGTGTATTTGAGAGCAAATGTTAAGTGTATTTGAGAGAGGGTTGGTCAAAACTGTTAAAATTTAAAAATTTGATAGCAGTAACAGACTGTAAATAAAAATAGTGCAGAGATAGCTAGTAATAAACACACATCCACACAAATTGAACCAATATTTTTCACGGGGAAACCTTTTAAGGACAAAAACCCCAAAGCAATTAATAATAATTTATCTCCTGAATGAGATGACTGAGTTTGTACAATAGCAGGCTAAGAACAAGCCTTTTCAACAAATCAAAATTTGTTTCACTGATCAAGAAGAACCCTGTACAATGTCTGCTAACCCTAATCTGTCACTGGATGACTGTAGGTGTTGCTAGATGCCTGGAGCAGCTTCAATCTGACACAGTCAACCTGTACATGCCTTTAAATGCCAAAAGTTACTGGTGTGAACTTTACTGAGCTGCTGAGCTGTTGTAACCTGTTCAAACCTGTTCCAGGGCTGCCGTGACCTGTTCAAGCCCTATCCAGGGCTGCCGTGACCTGTTGTAGGTTGTGGGTGCCCTAATGGGGCTGCTGAATATGCAGAATTCGGGTAGAGCCCTAGCAGGGCTGATGTAACCCAAAATAATTTGGGTGGCAGCAATTAAACCAGCAGTAAAAGGGTTGGGACTTTTACTTCCTTACAAAATAGGAACCAGCAGAAAGAAGACACCCACGAGCTGAGCTAAAAGAGCAGAGCAGAAGTATGCTAAATCGATTGGATAACAATAAGAATTTTTCTTCCTTATTTATAGTGAAACGAGTGTCAAAAAAAAAATTCCACATAATGGGGCCAACCTGAACTTTATGTATTTTTTTTTATTTTCTTTTATTTGAGGCCGACCTGCAATTTATATATTTTATTTTTATTGCACCGAGTGAAACGAGGTGCTCTACAGCCCAGTATGGGGGAGATGTTGTAACGTGTATGATGTAGCGTTACATCTAATAAAACTTAAAAAGTAATTTTTTTAATTAAAAAATAATTAAAAAAATTCATGTCGGCTCATAAAATAAAAAATTATGGAAAGTATTTAAAAAAAATCCATGTTGGTTCATAAAATAAAATATTATGAAAAGTAATTAAAAAATAGATGTTCGTTTATAAAATAAAAACTTAAATCTTAAACCCGGATCTATAAATCAAGAGAGATAAAATTTCTTGAGTTTAAATTTAAAAAAGAAATACACCTCAAGAAATTGGATCCCTCTCGGTGCTTTGATAGATACGGGTTTAAGATGGATCTATGCTGGTTTTCTTTCATTTGAGGCTGACCTACAACTTTATATATTTTATTTTTATTTCCTTCAATTGGTGGGCACATGGACCAAGCCAAGTTATGCTTGGGTTTCATGGTTCTTCAAGTGTTTCACAATAAGTCATCCAGGTGTTCTTCAAGGTCTTCAACGATCCATTCATGTCCACTCCAAGTGCATCATGATAAGGAGAAATTATTAATTGCTTTACTTCACCCTCCTATTGCCACCAAGATCAAGTGCTAGGTATTTCAACAAGGGTTGATTAGTTCCTTGAGAAGGTCCCATAGCCCATAGATCAAGGGGAGGAGTACACCACTTGCCTAGACCAATGTTTTAAAAACCGGAACCGGGAATCAAACCGGTCAGGGGTCAACTCGGACCGGAACTGGAACTGGTAATGAACCGGAGCGGTTTGACTTCAATGAACTGGACTATTAAAAAATACAAAAAAAATTACAATTTTAATCATAAAAAATATATTTAACATTCCAAGCTATATTTCAATCATAGCAGTGCATTCTACAAGCTGTTTACTGTGTCATCGTGTTTGACTAATGGTCAAGACTGTTGTGAAATGCTGGTTTTTTACAGTGGCACATAAATGATATATAGTGAAAATAAGCCCACACTTTAATAGTGATATATGACTGGCATAATTGGAATACAAACTGGTAATACTTTCTGATTGAACATAATACTATTTTATACTGATTGTGGTCTGCTGTTCGTATTCTTTATTTGCTAGTAAAAGTGTTGGATTTTTGTGCTGCTCATTGTTGTACGGTTGCATTCATCATTCAAAATTGGAAGCACTATTTGAAGGCTGATATTATCTGATTATTATTGCTGTAAACTGTCTGCTAACCTATGTAAAATACTGTTGTAATTGGGTGAGGTTTTAAATGATACATGCTACACATTTCTTCTGTTAAGTGCTGATTACCTTGCACTATTTCAAATTCTGAAAGGAAGTGACTTGACATAATATGGGGGTGGTCAAAGTCTGTTGCTGATTTACAATCCTTGTTTTTTAGCTGGCCGGCCGGGTTATTATGGAACCGGCCGGTTAGGTCCGGTTAGCGCCGGTTTGGTAATGAACCGGCTGGTTCAGGACCGGTTTGGTAATGAACCGGCCGGTTCAGGACCGGTTCATTACCAAACTGGACCCCGGTCCGAGTTGACCACCGGTTTGGTGTTTCATTTCCCTTGGCCGGTCAAACCGGCCGATTCCGGTTCGAACCGGACTGGTTTTCAAAACACTGGCCTAGACTTGGTCTAGGGCTTATAGTGAAATCTTGGTAACTGACCAGGTGCTTCCATTCTCCCAGAGAATGGCTCTCAGCCCCAGGCTGAGCTTCCAGTCCCAGACTGGATCAATATCCTGGTAACTGACCAGGTGCCTCCATTCTCCCAGAGAATGGATCTCAGCCCTAGGCTGTGCTTCCAGTCCCAGACTGTGTCAATATCCTGGTAACTGACCAGGTGCCTCCATTCTCTCAGAGAATGGCACTCGATGCTGCTAAGAAAAATCAACAAAAACCAATGATGTTAGGAGCATGAGTGGGAAGTGGATTGGCAAAGCACCAGTTCCCCAAAAACTGCAGGATTAAAGTGTCCTGGCAGCATTTTTTATTTTTTTTTTCTGCGGATTTCTTTTTTGGCATTGGGGTCTGCCTGGGAAATGCAATTTGTCCTGTTAAAAGGTTAACCAGGGAAGTTGTTCTCTGGAGGGCATGAAAAGTTTTGCATGCTCAGATGCATGCAAAAGTGAGTGTTGCATGCACTCACTTTAGGTTTTTGGTAACCAGCGAGTTGATATAATAAGGTAGGAGGTCTCTAATAGTAGTTACCGAGCAAACTGATTTGAGATAGATCTAGTTGAGAGGTGGGCTACTTTCCTGAGGAAGGAGGGCGCATTCTTTGAGGATAGAGAAGCTCGTGCTGCTTCTGGTTGACCGATTGAGCAATTGAGACTTTCAGAGTATCCTTGTCTCAGTGATTGAGGAAGGACTGTAACGATCAGAGCTCAGATCTGTCGAGATTTGATTCCGTACGAGCATCTGACATCTTGAGGGAGGGCACACTTATCCATGCAGAGGAGGGGCACATTCAACAGTTGGCCTTTTTCCGTAGCAGAGTAGTTCAGAGCAGTGTAGTGAGAGAGTCAGTACAGATAGAGTTACCTGCAGACAGATCCAGATCTAGTTAATAGCTAGAGCACATTTCCTCTGTGCATGCATTAGTTGTTGCATGCGTATCTAGGGTTTTTACCCTGTCAGGTTTGGTTTTTCCTTTTGAGATAACATTGTATGTACTCGTATTTCTTCTTACTTTGCTCTGGGATCGAGATAGAAGAAAGCCCCATAGATAACTGGTTTTCCCCATTTGGGGTTTCTAGGGTACATCCGGTGTTGTGTGATTGTTGTGCTTTCATTGTCAGAGTGTTAAGAGATCTATAGTGTTTGTATCTTAAGTCTTTATTTGTATTATTGATTTACAGAGACTCAAACCGCTTGAGATCTCAGGGCTATCCAGAGGGAGTAGTGATCTCTGGATAAAATTAACATGTCCCAATCTCTAGGCCGTAAGTGATGATGAGATTGCTAGTACCTTTCCATCCCCACACTAATATCCGCAAACAACAACTTGCTACTATGTACATACCCTACCCCTATTTGGAATTGAACATGTGACCCGCATAGAGAAAACTCATGTTCTTAATCGTTAAGCCCACTCAGGTTGTACAAGAGCAATTTTTATTTAATATGTATTTATAGATATATTTTAATGCATATTAATTCCAAAAAAACATGTAACATGCCTAATTAGTTGCAGAAAATCTGAAAACCTAGATTTTGTGTTACTTGTAGATGAATACTACATTTTTAAGAAGTAGAAATGTGATCCATCATAGATTAATAATTAGGGCATCAACCATTTAGTACATAGATAACATCGATCAACCATCTAGCATTTATAAGTTATAACATCACCCCTAAGTTCTAACCTATGTTGTATGAGTTTTTGAAAACGGGGAACAAGGGGGGATTGGAGGACGAGTGTCCGGAAAGGCTAGAACACACCCCCAAACTTTCAAGGGGAAGATGGGTGGGGACAGCAATAATCTCTCTCTCTCTCTCTCTCTCTATATATATATATTCACATTTAAACTCTTGGTTATGGTTCATTGATCACACCTAGCCTATACACTCGCGGAACTTCTCCCCATCAAATCATTCAAGGCAAATGCCGGTTGATATCTGAATCAATAAAGATAGCTAAAATAGTTAAGCAAAATGTACACCTCTATAGGACTGGGTGAGCCTCGTGGGATATAATATGAATTCTCTAATTCAATGTCATAGTAGTACCATAATTATAGTGCAGAAATAATTAAATGGTTATAACTAACATTAATTAGTGTTGTCTAAAGAGGTTACATCCACTCAACCATTATTTAGTCCAACAGGAAAGCTACATGTGTCCCCAAAAAATCAAGGAACGTGGGGATAATCGTCTAAAAGCCGCCGAGTCCCCGAGCATTTTTGAACCTTTTCAAAGAGTTCCAAAGTACTGGAAATGTTGGAATGTGGGTTTTAAAAAGACAGGAATGGGTTCTTGTGCAACATAGTCCATAACATGAAAGTTATCAACATATAATTGGTAATGGTAACAATTGTCATTGACATCTAATGAATTGAAATAGGCTGTCTAACATCATGACCAATGAATTATAATATGCATTCAATTGTCATAAAATGCTTACAAAACAGGCCATGTGCCCAATTTATAAAATTTGAAAACATTAAAGTGAGCTAAAGTAGTAGAGTCTTATGTTTCATGATAGGTTAAGAATGAAGATTCATTATTTTAATTTAATTTGTCTTCTTGCCATGAGCAACAACTTCTACTCCAAGTTCCTGTGATCTAGTACTTGGTGTATCTTGGTGAACATTGAGATGGGCTCCACGAGAAAGCTACCCGCCCCTCATGACACTGGGACATCCTGACTCCTACTTATGCAAATATTTCGGAATGAATTTTTCTTTTTAATTGTTGACATTTGTAACTTACTTACTAAGTTTCACCTCCTTAGTTCAATTTTTTCCAAGGCATATTGTTTTATATTGGGCCATGTGAGGTACATTGTTCAATGTTGAGTAGCCATCCTAGATAATGCACAAATAGTTAAATCGTTGTAACTAACCTTAAGCAGTGTTATTTAAATAGGTTCCATCCACTCAACCATTATTTAATCCAACAAGAAAGCTACACATGACGGGCATCTATCGGTCCCCAATAGATCAAGGCATGTGGGGACACTCGTCTAAAAGCCCCTAAATTTCTCTTGGAACGCGAGAACAGTCCCCAAGTCCTTGAGCATTTGTGAACTTTTTCGGGGATTTCCAAAGCCCCAAAATGTCGAAATGTGGGTTTTAAAAAGGGCAGGGATGGGTCCTTGTGCAACATAGTGCATAACATCAAGCTATCGACAGATAACTGTGAACATTTGTCATTAACATCTAATGGATGACATCGACCATGAAATGAAATAGGCTATCTGACATCATGACCAAAGAAATTATAATATGCGATAAATTGTCATAAAATGCTTACAAAACAGGCCATGTGCCCAATTTATAAAATCTTAAAACACTGAGGTGAGCTGAAAGAGTCTTATGTCATATAAAAAGTTAAGAAATGAACAAAAGAGAAACAATTCATTATTTTAATTTTTCTTCTTGCTATTGGCAGCTTCTACTCCAAGTTTCTGTGATCTAGAACTAGGTGTATCTTGATGAACATTGAGATGGGCAGCACCAGAAGCTACGTTGCCCCCATGATGCTGAGACGTCCTACCTATGCAAATATTTCAGAATGAATATTTCTTTTTAATTGTTGACATTGTAGCCCACAAAGTTACAATTTGTTTCCAATGCATATTGTTTTATATTGGGCCATTTGAGGTACATTGTTGAGTAGCCAACCTAGATAATGAACCTGGAAAGCTGAACCCTTTGTAGTAATAGTTAGGATATTTAGAGTTAGACACTAGGAGTTAGTTAAGATCAAACTAGTCTAATGTTATATTAGGTTAAAGTGTGCTTTTAGTGTATTTTCTTAATGTGCTTTTGTACATTACTAATCTGATGGTTGCAATCATGTTGTAGACATGAGTGATCTGATGGTTCAAACATCTGTTCGATCTTAATGACTCCTGATCTGTGGCCTAACACTTGATTGGCCCATGATCTGTATTTAAAGAGCATGGGGTGACATTTGTTGATGATCGATTGTGAGAGACATTCATGTAATCTATTCTTTTTGCATTAATGATTTGGTGCAAGTGGCCATGCTGGTTAGGTTTGAGGACCATTTCCATTATGGGGGGTTTTAACTTTTAACCTTGTGTACTGAATCACTGATCCTTGACCTTTGTGTGTAATTGTTTGTCTTAAGCTGTTCAACCTTTGTGAAATACTCTGTATTTTTTAACATAGAATTAGAGCTCTTTTGAAGAATTGCTCCCGTTGTTGATCTAGATCTTTATCTAGTGTCATTGCATGCAACAAAGGACTTCTGGTTTTCGTCATTTTTGAGAATTTTTGGGTAGATATAACTACTCCTTGTGTTTGGAGCATTGCTTTCAACTAGGAACGCCTTTCGTTTTGTGTGAATTGGCTTAAATTTGTTCAAATTATGGTCATTTCTCTCCAGTGATTTGATAAAGGCGATACGTTTTTCTCTATAAAGTTTATCTTAAATATTTTCTGCTTCTGTTTTGTTTTTTTGCAATATTATAAGGTTCTCTTGTACAGTTTTGTGTATGATCTCAGCAAACCAGAAACATATGAGTAACATTGCTTGACTTGTTCCTTTTCTTTCTAAGGAAACTAAAATTTCCAGTTCCGTTTGTTGGATTTTGTGCAACTTCGGAAGATATTATTCATTATATTTTATTGTACCTTCATTGTACTTGTTTGTACCTCCTAAGGGAGATGAACTTTATGTAATCATTTATATAAACACATGAAAGAATCAATGTAAGCCTTGGGGTGCAAAGAAACAAAATAAAAATATTAAAATTAAATTATTATTGCCCCCAGGTGAAGTTGGCCCAGTTAGGGTAATTTTCATGTTTGCACTTGTATAAATAAGAGGCTAGTGCACCTCATTATCTCATTCACTCACTTACCAATTGCACATCACTTGGGAGAGAGCAGATTTCGCACAAGCTGGAGAAGGGAGCAGATTTGGGGTTTCTACTTGTGGAAGACATTTTCACATTTTCTCTTTTCTTATTTGTACTCTGATCACGAGATTATCATCACTATGCGAAGGTTGCTGGGTTTTTCCCAATTGGGTTTCCTTGGGTAAACTCCGTGTTGTTGTTTTGTGCTTTGTCTTTCTTCTAGTGATCTTGGTTATGCATTTATGTTATTATGCTATGAATGTATGAAATTTAACATGGTATCAGAGCAGTTCTAGAAGAAGCCATTGCTGGAAAATTGTCGAAACCTTGTCGGAACTAGGGTTTCATCTTGTGAAGTCTCCAACCTTCATTTTGGAGAAAAGGGGCTATAGGAATTTCATTTTTGTCAAGGTGCATCTTTTGGTGAAGACGGAATTCAATTCTGAAAATTTTCAATTTTTGACCTAACTCTATGGCTGCAGCAGAATTAGGGTTTCAGTTTTATCTCACTTCTCTCCACAGATTTGGACCAACCCGCCCTCAATTCAACTCTCCTTGGCGAGGCGCATTTATCCGTGGTTTCAGTTTTTCAAATTATCAACTTTCATTTTTGACCTAGCTCCTGCTAGGGTTTCTGAACCAGATCTGCAATCAAGATGATTGGTATGAAGGTTGAAGATCGTTTGGAAGGAGCTTCCAACTTTATCTCTTGGAAGTCTAGGGTTCTTCTGCTTCTAGAAGAAAATGACCTATTACTATATGTAAATGAGAAGGTTCCTGAACCAGAAGCCGAAGAGGATAAATCCCGATGGAGGAAGAATGATGCTAAAGCAAGAAGGATACTTGTGGATTCAGTGAGAGATCACTTGGTCCCACAAATCTCAGGAAAGAAGAATGCTAGGAAAATGTTCAAGACCATTATGAAGTTGTTTGAACATACTAGCCTTAATGTATCCATGACTTTGAGAAACCAGCGCTCAAATATGAAGATAGCAAAATCAGAATCCATTGCCTCATACTTTATGAGGATCACAGAACTCAGAGACAAGCTCAACACCAGTGGAGATCCTATTAATGATAAGGAGCTTGTCCTCCACACTCTAAATGGTCTTCCACCATCATGGGAGTCCTTTATCCGAAGCATACGTGGTAGATCCAAACTACCAAAGTTTGACAAGCTTTGGGCAGATTGCTCTCAGGAGGAGACAAGGATTGCAGCACATCAAAGACTCCATGGCACTCAACCTGAAGAGACTCAAGCTTTTGTTTCCCATGCCAAGAAAGGTAAGGGAAAAGGGAAGAAGTTCCATAAACACAAGCACCAAGAAGAAAGGAGATCAAGTACTCGTCAAGAACAAAAGAAGAAGAGGGACTTATCTCAAGTTCAATGCTATAGGTGCAGGAAGTATGGACATTACGCCAGTAGCTATCGAAGCCAAATCAAAAGGAAGCATGAAGCATCCACTGCTGACGTAGAAGAAGATCATCATCACAAGAAGCAAAAGAATGAAGATCACACAGAATTTCTATTCATATTAGCACTATCAGGTACTATTCCTACCACTAGTGACACTTGGCTCATAGATAGTGGTGTATCTAGACACATGACAGGTTATAGAGAGAATCTTTCAGAATTAATTGAGAAAGATTCACATCTTCGTGTTGTACTTGGAGATGATGCAAATTACACTGTGAAGGGGTTTGGACTTTGGAGCCACCACCCTTCAATTAGAATCAAATGATACATTACGCCTAAGTGATGTACTCTATGTACATGGTATGAAAAGAAATCTTGTCTCCATCTCAGCATTGGAGGACAAGGGATATAAAGTAGCTTTCTCAGAAGGGAAAGTCCTTGCTTGGCACAAGAACTCAAGCATGAGCTCAGCCAAAGTTATTGGCATAAGAGAAGAGAGCCTGTATAGACTAAACACCTCACCAGTCCAAGCCCTAATACATGATGCTGCAAGTATGGGTGAGTTATGGCATATAAGGTTAGCTCATCTGAATTATCGAGCTCTCCTAGTTCTGAAGAATATTTTGATAGGTTTGCCAAGGCTCCAGGTAGACCATGATGGAACTTGTAGAGGATGTGCACTTGGCAAGAATGCCAAGAAATCTTTTTCAGATAGCAAGAGTAGATCCAAAGGGATTTTGGATCTGGTACACTCAAAACTTGTGTGGGCCCATGACAGTTGTGTCATTAGGTGGATATCATTACTATATCACCTTTATTGATGATTACTCACAGAAGACTTGGATATACTTTCTCAAGTCAAAAGAATTCGAGGAAGTACTCAGCAAGTTCAAAGAGTTTAAAGCACAAGTTGAAAATCTGTCAGGAAAGAGGATCAAGATTTTGAGATCCAAATGGTGGAGAATATACCTCTACAGAATTCAATGATTTCTGCAAAGAAGCAAGAATTAAGAGGGAGTTCACAGTTCCCTACAACCCTCAACAAAATGGGGTTGCAGAAAGAAAGAATCGTACAATTGTGGAGGTAGCCAAAGCTATGATACATGACCAGAGTCTTCAAATGTTCTTGTGGGCATAAGCATCCAGAATCGCTGTATATGTACAGAATAGATGTACACATAAGATATTGAAGAACATGACTCTGGAAGAAGCGTTCACAGGTGTGAAACCAGAGGTGGGCCATCTCCGGATCTTTGGTTGTCCAATTTACATACATGTGCCCAAAGAGAAAAGATCAAAGTTAGAACCTTCAAGCAAGAAGGGAACCTTGTGGGATACAATGAGTCTTCAAAGGCTTACAAAATTTACATTCCAGGATCTAGACAGATTGAAGTCAATAGGGATGTGACCTTTGAAGAAGAGATGGCTGTCAGGAAAGGCAGAGGATCAGATATGGAGATCGATGATGAAGAAATGCTACAACCAAAGGAGATGAGATCATCTCCCCCTCCAGTTCAGAGGGAGTCAGCAGAAAAGGATGAACCTATTGATCCCATAGATCCAGTTGATATCCCTAGAGATGTTGCAGGTCGGAAAAGACCTAGACGGGCACAACAGATAGTGCAGGATGCAGAGGGGCATGATGCTCCACATGGCGCTTTCAGAGAAAGCAAAAGACATCAGAGGTTCTCTAGCTATGTGGCATTGATGAGCAACATTATTGATTCAGAACCCACCACTTACAAAGAAGCATCCAAACATCAAGTTTGGAAGGATGCCATGATGGAAGAATATCAATCCATCATGAAGAATGATGTGTGGGAGGTTGTGCTGAGACCTGAGGAGAAGTCAGTAGTGACTTCTAAATGGCTATACAAAATCAAGCATGGAGCAGATGGCAGTGTTGAGAAATACAAGGCCAGATTTGTAGCTAGAGGATTCTCTCAGAAAGAGGGAGTCGATTATGATGAGACATTTGCTCCTGTGGCCTGATATACTTCCATCAGATCCATTATTGCTATTTCTTCAGCTATGGGATGGAAGTTGCATCAGATGGATGTGAAGATAGCCTTTATCAATGGTGTTATTGAGGAAGAAGTTTACATCGAACAACCAAATGGGTTTATTGTCCAAGGAAAGGAGTCTCATGTATGCAGATTGAAAAAGGCATTGTATGGACTCAAGCAAGCACCCCGTGCTTGGTATGGACGGATAGACGGATTCCTGGTGAGCTTGGGATTTTCCAGGAGTGATGCAGACCCCAACCTTTACTACAAGGTTGTAGATGATGAGCCACTGATTTTGGTATTATATGTTGATGACTTGTTTCTCACAGGAAATGAGAAACTCATTGTATGGTGTAAGAAGAATCTTGCCTCTGAGTTTGAAATGAAATATCTTGGATTGATGCATTACTTCTTGGGATTAGAAGTATGACAGAGGCAGAAAGAGATTTTCCTAGGACAAGGAAAATACACCATTAATATATTGAAGAGATTCAGAATGTTGGATTGCAAGTCATGGCTACTCCGATGGATGCAAATTGGAAGAAGTTGAGAGATTTTACTTCAGATTCTGATTTGATTGATCCCACCATTTATCGCCAGTTGATTGGGTCATTGATGTATCTAACCAACACCAGACCATATATATGTTTTGCTGTGAATGCCCTCAGTCAGTTCATGTGCGAACAGAGGTAGATTCATTGGATTGTTGCAAAACATTTGTTCAGATACTTACGTGGCACTGTGGGATATGGATTTAAGTATGCTTCAGATAGTGACCTGAGATTGCAGGGGTTTACAGACTCAGATTGGGCCGGATGTGTTGCAGATCGGAAGAGTACTTCTGGATGTTGCTTCAGTTTGGGTTCTGCAGCTATTTCCTGGTGCAGCAGGAAGCAGAACTTGGTAGCACTCAGTACTGCAGAGGCCAAGTACATGGCTGCTAGCACAACAGCTCGAGAGGCAGTTTGGCTTCGTAAACTCCTGGCAGGATTGTTCGGCCAAATTCTAGAGCCGACTGTGATTCACTGTGATAACTAGAGCTGTGTTCAGATATCAGTGAATCCTGTATTTCACGACAGGTCGAAGCATATCGAGATTCGATATCACTTCATTCGTGATATGGTGCAGAAAGGTGCGGTCGAGTTACAATACGTGTCGACAGACGACCAGACTGCAGATGTTCTCACCAATGCTCTTCCCAGGTTGAAGTTCGAATACTTTCACGGAAGACTTGGAGTCGAAGAGAACATATCCCTCCTTGAGAGGGAAAGATGACATTGAGATGCTTGCCTTGCTTTTCCCAGGTGCCTCTGCAGTCCAGTTACTCAGCCAGATATGGGAGAAATCCCAGAGGCAGATTAGTAGGACAGTCAGCAGTTGGTCGGGTTCACACAGGTGCCTCTGCAGTCCAGTTACTCAGCTAGATATGGGAGAAATCCCATAGGCAGATGAGTAGGACAATCAGCAGTTGGTCGTGTGGTTGCACAGGTGCCTCTACAGTCCATGTACTCAACCAGATATGGGAGAAATTCCATAGCCAGATGAGTTGGACAATCAGTAGATGACCGTGCCCTTTTGCTCATTTGAGATCTCAGCCAGGTATGGGAGGACCCCATCGGTAGATGAGACAAACAAGTAGCAAATTGTATAGCAGAGATGGTACAGCTGATAATCTCAGATATCCAGGATTGAGTGAGTCTCCTGGATCCAGGATCGAGTGATTCTCTTGGACTCACCGAAGGACTGGTGAAGATGATGCACAGAGATTGTGTGGACAACCTTCAGAATACATAGAGATGATGGAGACAGAATGGATGTACAAGACGAAACCTAGATGATCGTGATGCAGATGAAGACCGAAGAATACCTTCCTCATTGAGAGGGAGTGTTGGATTTTGTGCAACTTTGGAAGATATTATTCATTATATTTTATTGAACCTTCATTGTACTTGTTTGTACCTCCTAAGGGAGATGAAATTTATGTAATCATTTATGTAAACACATGAAAGAATTAATGTAAGCCTTGGGGTGCAAAGAAACAAAATAAAATTATTTATTGCCCCCAGGTGAAGTCGGCCCAATTAGGGTAATTTTCATGTTTGCACTTGTATAAATAAGAGGCTAGTGCACCTCATTATCTCATTCACTCACTTAGCAATTGCGCATCACTTGGGAGAGAGCAAATTTCACACAAGCTAGAGAAGGGAGCAGATTTGGGGTTTCTACTTGTGGAAGGCATTTTCACATTTTCTCTTTTCTTATTTGTACTCTGATCTCGGGATTATCATCTCTATGCGAAGGTTGCTGGGTTTTTCCTAGGGTAAACTCTGTGTTGTTGTTTTGTGCTCTTTCTTTCTTCTACTGATCTTGGTTATGCATTTATGCTATTATGCTATGAATGTATGAAATTTAACACCGTTCTTATTTTTCCAACAATATTTTTGGTTTCTCAAGGTTGTTTTTGTTGCTTGGGCGGATCTGTGTGCAGGGTCCTTGGCTTCTGTTTATTTTCATTTGCTATTGTATATAGAACAATGAACACCAATCTCTGTTGTGCCTGAATCCACATGCAAATTGGGTGAAGTCACGCTGTATTGCTTTGTGAAACTTTCTCCATCCTCTTCTCAAATTTTGTGATCATCCCCTTTGTTCTAATGACCTTTGACTGTTGGCGGGATCTTGTTGTGGTTCATGGATAAGTACTTGAAGACCACGCCACCTTTGAGGCATTACCCAAGGCAAACAAGCATGTGGGATTTACATTTTCGGCACTCCTTTTTTAATGTACTACCATAGCATGCATACGTTAAATAACACCAATCTATGTTATTATTATTATTTTTTTAAAACCAAAGTTGTCACAAGCCTAAAAGTCCAACCCGAGATCGGAGCCTCGTTTCCTCTTCTAGGTCGTGCGACACTACTTAAACTCCACTCTTGGTGGCGAGGCCAACCTGGGCCCAGTTTGCTAGACTATGCCTACTATTTTTACTTTTGTGTAAACTTGGTTAATGTTAAGTTAAGAATGCGTCGTTAACAAGATGTCATACATAAGAATCAATACAAATTTGCAAGTGGCGGCACCTCAATGGGGTGCACCAAGAGTTTTATTGAGATACAATAGTACAATACAACAAAGATACTTGCAATAGTTCGGGAGGTGCACAACTGCACTCTTCTCAGGATTGCACCCAAATCGGTTGTATGTAGTGAAGGGATAGGGTACAATTTAGTTCTGACTTGAGTCAGGGGGATCATTTGATGCTCAAGAGGTGCTCTATGTACAAGGCTTGAAGAAGAACCTATTGTTCATTTCAGTCATTGAGGATAAAAGTTATGCAATTACCTTCCGGAGAGGACAAGTGTTCATTTCTCCGGAGGGAGCCAGTCTAGACACATCTATGAGGATTGGCGTGAGGGAAGGCAATCTATACAGGCTACAAGGCAAGCCTGTTCAGGCATTGGTGCATGTCAATGAGAGCTTGTGTGATTTGTGGCACATGAGGATGGGACATCCGCATCACAGTGCACTACCCATGCTGAGGGAGATAATCATTGGTCTTCCAAACTTCAATATTGAGCAGTAGGGGGTGTGCAGAGGATGTGTGCTTGGAAAGAATGTTAAGACTTCATTCCCCAACAACGAGAGTTGTTCCAAGGAGATCTTGGATTTGATCCATTCGGATGTTTGTGGGCCTATGTTCGTTGCATTAGTGAAGGGAGCATCTCACTATGTATCCTTCATTGATTATTTATCCAGGAAGACTTGAATATACTTCATGAAGACCAAGGATGAGGTCTTCATTTGGTTCAAGGAGTTCAAAGCTTTAGTAGAGAACCAGATAGGCAAGAAGATCAAGGTACTGAGATAAGACAATGAGGTTGAGTATATCTCCAATGAGTTCAAATATTTCTACAAGGAGGCAGGAATCAGGAGGGAGAAGACAAATGCCTACAACCCACAACAAAATGGGGCTGCAGAGAAAAAGAACAGGTCCATCATCAGTTCTTTGAAGGCTATGATCCACGATCAAGGTTTGCCAGTGTTTCCGTGGGAAGAAGCATGCAACACAACCATGTATTTGCAGAACAAGAGTCCTCACAAGATATTGGAGGACAAAACCCTAGAAGAGGCATTCACCGAGGTGAGACTTGAGATGGGGCATCTCAAGATTTCTGGTTGTCCAACCTACATCCGTGTGCCTGTGGAGAAAGGACAAAGTTGGAGCCTTCTGGTGAGAAGGGCATCTTTGTGGGATACAATGAAAATTTGAAAGCTTATAGAGTTTTCATGCCAGGACAGCGGAAGACAGTGGTGAGTCGAAATGTCAAGTTTGAGGAGAACTTGGCTTCTAAGAAATCTCATGATTTACCCATAGGTGCAGAGGACATAGAGCAATTGGCTTTGAAGGGTGAGTAGAGCTCATACGCTCCCAGTGTAGAGAGCCAACCTTCAGGGGAAGAGGAGGAGCTAGCCCAGGGGGGTTTCACCCAGTGAACTTGTTACATAGCATGATCGTTCACATGATATTAAAGAATATCCTTAATTTCACTAAATATTGGAAAATGCGTCCTAAAATTGTATAGTTGAACCCCCCTCCCGATATGCCTTTCCAATTAAGAAAACCCTTAGTTTCACCAGATATTGTAGGTATCCATTTTTATGAACCCATTTTTAACACCCCTTTTATATCATATTATCAAGTTGTAACAAACATGATCCCTAACACATCTTGGTATAAGAAAAAAAGATGCTAAATAAAATAATAGTATAATGCTAATAATGATACCAGTAGGATTGCAGGGGTGACTAGTCAATTTGTAGCATTGGATAGTGGAAGACCCAACGAAATAATACCAGGGAAGGAAAAATGTGTAAAAGGAAACCTAGTCAAGATATCAACACAACAAAGAATGTAAAAGACTGTTAGTCTAATAGTTAGTGCAATGCTTAAAAAAGATGAGAATTGCAGATGTTTCATACCACGTCCTGCCAATCTACCAATTTGATATCATGTAAATACAAGTATAGGCATAGAGAGCTCATGTTTTCTATAAGATTAATAAATTAAACTCCATAAAATTCAAAATTGAAACCCTTTCATGGATGGACTCCCCTACCTTCCTATCAACACAAACATCATTGATGTTTGAACCCAATGAACATAGAAAAATTACTCTTACTTTTCAGTAACACCATATGATCATGAGCATAGATTGCATTTGGGTCATTCACAAGATCCAATGAATTGCCTCCACTTCTAATACATTTATTATTGCAATCAAGGGGATTAACAACATTCAGTTACCTTTTCTTGGGTTATATCTAATTTATTTTTTATCTTTACAGGAGAGGGAAAAATATCTATTGTTAGGTTTCAAGCATGCAATAGTTATAAATATACATGGATGGTGAAACTTATATGATACCATTTCATGGTAACGACAACACATAGGGTATGTAAATAAGGATTTAGATTTTTACCTATGTTTATGTTAGTTCCAATACAATATTAAGACAGGTGCCTTGCACATAAGAATTGAAATTACAATTATGAATGTGCCAAATATAACTCAATCTAACAACTATTCCTAACTGGGAATGTGAAAATATTAAATAAGAATACAAAAAGTTGAAAGAAATAATTAATCAAGACACACGTGTCTAATGTTTCTTGGTTCTAGTGAGCCAAGAAAGATTGATATCACTTTTCTTGGTTGTTGTGGAGAAAGGTTTAATTGAATCTCGATACCCACCTAAAATCCAACCTAAAAAATGAAGAGTTAGATCTTTTACTTGAATGCTTACAAAAAATACAATACAATCGTTCAAGTCCCGAACTCCCAATTAGCTACATCTCTTAACTTAAAGATGAAAAACAATATAACATCAATTCAAACCAAGCCTAAATAACATATTAAATGAGGATTTATCAAGGACAATAATCCAAAGAGACTTCAATCGATATTATCAATGGTACACTATTATCATATTTATCCAAAACTTAGGATCATTACCAATATCAAATAAAAATGGAGGGTCCTTAAATTTTAGGTGGGTATGAGTGCAACCCATGATTCGAAGGTATGAATCCATCCCATTATTTGGAGGTTATTCCTCAACACAACCAAATAAAATAACACCCAATATTTATATTACTATGTCAAACTAAAAACCCCCCTTACCCCTTGATACGGGGCAATATATTTTTGAGGTTTTTAACAGTATTCAAACCCCCAATATGAATGGACGTGATATGATATTGCCTCACTAGTGAACCCCCCGTGAGCTAGCCCCTTCTGGATCATCTAGGAGATCCAGGTGGTTTGAGCATACACTGAATTATGCTCAGGAGCATGTAGAGGCTCCTAGGAGTACTTTTAGAGACAGTAGTCTGTCCAGATAGTTCCCAACTTATATGGCCCTTGATGACCAGCATCATAAACTCAGAGCCTTCCAGCTTTGAGGAAACAACCAACCAGTAGGTATGGAAAGATGCCATGGTGGAGGAGTACAACTTCATCACGAAGAATGATGTCTGGGAGGTTGTACCAAGACCAACAGGGAAGTTAGTGGCGACTTCTAGGTGGCTGTTACTCAGATACTTGTAGGGAACAATAGAGTATGGCTTGAGGTGCCTTGGTAGAGATGAAGTAAGGTTGTAGGGCTACTCAGATTCAAATTGGGTAGGGAGTGATACAGATTGGAAGAGCACTTCAGGGTGTTGTTTCAGCTTGGGGTCGGCAACTATTTCTTAGTTCAGTAGGAAGCATACTTCAATAGCACTCAGTTCAATAGAAGCTGAGTACATGGAAACCAACTTTGCAATTCATGAAGCAATTTGGCGTTGCAAACTGCTTATGGGGTTATTTGGTCAGGGGTTGGAGCCTACAGTGATTCATTGCGACAATTAGAGCTGCATAAAGCTCCTGGAGAATCCAGTGTTTCATGACAGGTCAAAGCACATTGAGATCAAATGCATTTCATCAGAGATAGGGTTCTGAAGGGAGCAGTCAAGCTCCAGTACATTCCTATAGATGAGCAAGTTGTAGACATACTCACCAAAACCTTGGTGAAAGGGAAGTTTGTTTTCTTTTGAGACAAGCATGGAGTGGTGAAGAGTACCTTCCTTTGCTAAGAGCGAGTGTTGATGACTATAGCTCAGATAGGTATTTCCTTGGGGGTGTGTCTAACCCATGGAAATTGTCATTAAATGTCCTTAGCTTTTTGAGATTTCACTTTATTAATTTATTAATTAAGTGAAATGTTTTTTTACAAAGTTAGTTTATATTAATTTAATAAAGTGCCTAAGTCAAGGCATTGGTGATTTAAGTTAATGTGTGCCATTGGTTTCAAGTCAAGATTAGACTTAATCTTGACCGTTGAGATTAGGGATTTGGATGAACGCAAAATTATAAAAGGCAGGAAGGGTTAAGACAAAGACACATTAGTTATTCACAAGTCTGTGAGTAAGAGAAAATCAGAGGACTTTTGGTTTTCAGCCATTGGCGAGGAAGAAGATGCAGCAGAGTTCAACGAGCAGGAAGAGTAGCCGTCGGAGAATGAGCAGACTATACAACAGGAGCTGTAGAATGGGTCGTACAACAACTTGCCGTACGGCTAGTCGTACAACGTATGGACCATCAGAGGCAATCACATGTGTGAGCAGCAACTTACACGCAAATCGTGTAGGGTCAGGCCGTATAGCCCAACCAAACAGTAGAGGCCGATGACGATCAACAGGCCATACAACTCAATCAGAGTTTGGTTGAAGGCAGATTATATAGTCACCAAAAATTTACAGGTTTGTTGGAAGTGTTTGTAATTTTCATCAGAGCCTCTGGGAGCTCTTGTAAGCTCTGATATTATTTTAATGATGAACTGATTTGAAGAGCAGAGAAATCATTGTGAGTGTTGGATCTGTTTTATTGATTTTCTTCTGCTAGAATTTTATCATTTAATTTATTCCAGTAGTGTAAGAAAACTCAGATCTGAAATCTTACGTAGGCATTGGTTTAAGAGAAATTAACAAGCAAATCCCACCTCTCTTGGACTTAGTGCTTCATCTGCAAGTTCAACACTAGTGTTGCGCCAAGCTTGACCAATCCGAGCCATTGTTTGTTCCAAGGACTCAGCCTTGGTGGTAACTTCATCCACCGTTCTTGATTGCCTTTGAAGTTTGAACGGTTTCGACCAATCAATCCACTGTTTTCTCCAAAGTGAAAAGTCTCTTCCCAGTCCCTGTGGTCCTTCTTGCATGGCTCTCATCACAGTCCCCTCTAGCCATAGTCACTGGTATAGAAGTGTGTTGAGGTCATCTTCAAATTCTGCTCTGATACCACCTGCCACGAGCCTAAAATTCCACCCGAGATCGGAGCCTCGTTTCCTCTTCTAGGTCATGTGACACCGTCCAAACTCCACTTTCAGTGGCGAGGCTAGACCAGGCCAAGTTTGCCAGGCTACACCTTCTACTTTTTCTTATGTGTAAACTTGGTTAATGTTAAGTTAAGAGTGCGCCATTAACAAGATGCCATACACACAAGAATCAACACAAGTTTGCAAGTGGCAGAACCTCAATAGGGTGCGCTAAGAGTTTTATTGAGATACAACAGTACAGTACAATAGAGATGGTTACAACAGTTCGGGAGGTGCACAACAACACCCTTCTCAGGAGTGCGCCCAAATTGGCTGCAACTCTGTTACAAATAAACCCCAAGAAAATCCTGTCTCGACAAGCTTCACCCTTGTTGCACCCGTAGGTCTGCTTCCTGCGGCACTTGCCTTCTCCCCGCGTATAGGCAACCGACTCTCTCAAACTGTGCTCAACACGGAGCTCGCCCTTCTCCTTGACTTGGGATTTTGAGTCAAGTTGTAATGCCAAGTGTGTTTTGCATTTTGTGTTGTGCTCCTTGCTTTCTTCTTAGCCTGCCACCCTTGGCTAATATATATGCGTTCGAGTGGTGCCCAAGGGGTGCGTCCCTACCAACGCCCCATCACACATAACTCTTCATTCATTGGGCCGATTCATGTTTTGGTAACTCTCCAGTCGGGTAAACTTCACACTTGTCGGGTCGATTCTTGGTAGGTCTATCATCGGGTAAGTTCGCGAGCCCTTTGCCCTGCTCCACATCCCAGTACGGTGTCTTTCTTGTCTGGGCATGTCACTTGCCATGCTTCCGTCCGGTGGGCTTCTAGCCTGAGTTGCGGACGTCGGGCTCCTTGCTCAAGCTGCTTCACCTTCATGTCGGGTGTGCTCCCTAGGGCATGGGCACGCCTTTCCTTGTCCAAGCAAAGGGTGTTTGCCCACCCGTGGTCTTGCTTCCCAATCAAGTTATGTCTTGCCAATGGGTAGTGTGCCCCAGCTCCTGCTCCAACTCCGGTCATGCCATCAGGAGTGGGTAATCAGGAGTCAAACTCACCAATCTGCCTATAAATGCCCAGAAACTGTCGTGCCCCGTGTATATTTTTGTACTTGCTGAGCTTTTCCCGAGCCATGTCAAACTTTAGACTCTTCTGCCTTGCAGAGATTTTATTTGAGCTGAGTCTGGTTACATTGGGGGATACCCTGTCTCAACCACGAGAACACAGCCGTTGGACTGGTAGATTTTTATTGCTAGGTTTATATGTATTGTAGCCTATAGGTATTTGCATGTGTGAAATGTCTCTGGTCCATGTTTTAGCCATCTATCTAAGAAAAAGTGGTTTGTTAAACATTGCCTAAGCTTGAAATGGGCAGAGTATTATTGTATCATGTTTTTTGGTTTGATTTGTTTTGTTGAATTGTGATGAACACCAATAAGTGTCAACTATTTGAGTTGAGATATTAAAATGTGGTAGAGTGTATCACAAGCTACCAAAACACCCCTTCGGCTAAGCAGACACAGCTGGGGTATCTCTTCTACCAAGGTTGCCCAGGACTTGTACCTGGTTCCATCTGCAATAAACATTCCCCCTTGCAGAAGTGTTCTGGCCCACAAGGAGCAAAAATGCTACTTGGGGAACAACAGAACCTTGCTTTCACCAATCAGGCAAGCTCTGTTGAAAGAATTTGTATCATGTTTAAAATTTAAATACAGTGACTGGGGGATATTTTTAAATGCTTGTAAGGTGACAATCTTAACATAGGAATTTGGGGTTGGGTTCAAGCTTACTCTGCTTGCAAAGCAGAAAATTCTGAGTGAACCATCTGTGTTTAAACTTTAGTATTATGTTTTTTGTGATAGAGTAAACATTTGAAAGGCCACAATCATCATTTAGATTAATTTTGTTCTTAGTATGGATTTTATAGGCAATTTTGTTCCTTGCAAAGCATCCCTAGGGCTACTATCGAGGTGAACTATTGCATATTTTTACATGCTAGATTTATGTTTTTCTAAATTAAATTTTCCCCTCTTGCAGTGCGTTGGATCATTTTTAGCATCCTCTGGGTCATTCTAGGAAAACGAATTTGGTTCTTCCCCAACATTCTTGCAGAGGAAGCGACATTTTCAGAATTGTTTCGATTTTGGCCTCAACCAAGTAAAGATGAGGAGGAGCCTCCCAAATGGACTGCAAGGGTAGCCTTTGCTATTATCATTATACTGAGTATGTGGGTCTCTGTACGACATGCACCTGATGAAACTGCACGTGCCAGGTTACTGTTGAACTTATTTTCAATTCAAGATCTTTGACGACAAATATATCATGATTATTTTGGTAGTTATGGAAGTAACCTCTGCTTTTGTTATGCAGGTACCAGAAACGGGTCTCTAATATCATTGATGATGTTCTTGAATGGTCCCCAAGACTTGCTTTAACGGGAAAGATGCAAGAGAAACCACTTGTAACCAACGTAGTTCAGGATAACGACACTGCAAGTGATGGTAACATCTCTGAAACAGAAAAAGACATTGCAGGTGATGCCGACATCTCTGAAACAGACAAAGAGCCTGGTTCTTCTCAAGATAGTGAAGTCTCTGACGACCTTGAGAATGAGGACATACAGCTTGATCTTGAGGATTTTGTCTCACATAATACATTTAGTAAATCTGAAAGGGAAGAAGAGATGATGGAAGGAAAGTGAGCTTGCTTCGGTTTATGTATTTTCATGTTGATTAATTAAACTTAGTGTGAACGCTACTAGAATCAAGTGGATCTTTTTTCAGCCCCGCTCAAGAGCAGGGCTTGCTGCAGGCCAAAAATTGCCCATCTAAAAATATTGATAACCATGTTTTCAACACTTAAAGCTCTAAAGCAGAGGCTCTGGTCTGCACATTAAGGTTCATGCTTGATTTTGAGAATCTGGCCATCACAAACTTTGAGTAATGAATTATAAATTCAGTTTACTGCTCGATGTTCACTTTTACTAGTCAAAGTCGATCTCTGTTAAATCGTTTAATAAGGCAATTGTTTTGATATAACAACTTATTTGGCACACATTTTAATGATGTAAGCTACTTTAAAATTTTATCAAATTTATTGATACGGTGTTAACATTCAAAATTGAAGTACCCCTTCAGTGCATGGTTGGGTCAGACCTGCAGGGTTGGAAGCATCTGAATGCACACACGTTTGAAAGGTCAGTATGAAAGGCAATTTTAATGCACTTACCATATATATATATGCAAACATTATGTTTCAAATAATGCGATTACCATAAGTTATTTATATTGTAAACACCCTATGTTATATGTGAATTGCGACTTATGCAACACAGAAACTATATGATTTCAAGACAAAACAAATCTTCCAGTGTTGTAATTTAGTATGATAACAGTAGCACTCATCCTTGATTTTTTTTTTCTTTTAGGTATTTTCCTCTGTACACGTGTGTTCATATATGAACATACATATACATGTAAACATACAAAATCCTTGGTAAAAGTTACACATTGAGATTTGTCTTTGTTGTATTCACTTTTGGCTTCTTTCTGTATAGGTATCTAGTGTGAAATTAGATGAACTCGAGGAGCTTCTTTATCATCTCAGCTCAGCTATAATAGAAGGGCTCTTCACATGTTTAGTCATTGATTTCAAAAGCCCACACAATTGCGCAAAGATTACACACGATTTCCCGTGATTGTTGCACCGCCGAAAACAAGTTATCATATTTTTCTCTTCAAAAGATGTTACACAGAAATAAATATATATAATTTTATAATTTTGGGAAAGTAGTATATAAGTTTATAATTTTGGCAAAGTAGTATTTATGTAATAGGATGATGTTATGGAGACTTTTTGTTTTCAACATGAAAAAAAGATTCTATTGCTTGGTATTCAAAAGATTTGAATCAAAGACAATTTACAAGATTTGAATCAAAGACAATTTACACTTCTTCATTGCTTCAAGAGCAATACACAGATCCAGAATGGGACTGATCTGGAAAATATGATCCTAGACAATCTAGCTGTGTTTCCTTTCATACGTAAAGACAGAAAAAGAGGACATAATGCTTTCCATTATACCTTCCAAAGCTACAGGAAACCCAACAAATTCAAGTGCCAAAAACACAATGCAGTGTGTCAAAGAGGTTTTTGAGCACAATTCCCACAAGAACTGAAAAAGCAAGATGAGATACCATGGGAAACAGTTCACATAAAGAGAGCAGATCTTCATTAAGAAGACAGAATCGAGGAGATTTTCAACTGAGCGGGAAATTCCCCAGCAAGAAGGAAAGACAAAAACAAAAAAAAAGAAATAGTGCTCCTGACCGAAAGACATGAACCAGAGGAAGATTAGCTACCACCATAAGCCTGAATAGAACCAACAGAAATCATGGAGCTGCCCTTGAACTCTTGCCTTCTGCCCCATCAATTCCCTTTTTTGACATCCTATCTGCACGAAGGTTCAACTGCCTGTAAATGTGAACGAAAGACGACACCTGAATTCATCTTTTCAAATCGGCTATTCTAAGCTTCCAGGCTTCAAGAGTGATTGCTTGAAAGTTTGTGGCACCAGCAGCCCAGTTAATAATGGCTTGAGAGTGAGTCCCCAAAAACCTTGACAAACTGAAGCTTGAGGTGAATAGCAAAATAAAGGAGCCCCCAGAGGGCCACAAGCTCGGCCATTGTGTTAGTGCTAAAGCCTACAGCCATTCAAGCTTGATAGAAGTGGTCAGAGCCCAACTTAATGACCAAACCTGATCCACAGCTACCGTCCTTTTCAGCATCGTCAAAGAAACCAGCAGGGCCGTCCGTTGTCACAAGAGGACTTCTAACAATACACTCTTTGGAGACTGGAATTCCCCCAGGATTCTGGAAACACTGCTCATGATCGATAACCATGGATAATCATTAACCTATCTTAGGAGCATATACATCCTAAATTGTAAGAATTTGACCTTCCGATGTTTATACGCATTTCGTGTACATAACCATGTTATTTTGACATTTTTTAAACCATAACTACTGAAGGAAAGGAAAATTTTATTTTATAAAAAGATTTTGTTTTTGAGGAGAGAGGAGGAAAGATGGAATACCTGGTTGACTCAAAAGAGACGTTAGTTGTATATGGAAACTTGGCTTGCTTAAAATACACTCCAGAATGAAATATTTGATCAGCAATATTAGAATTGATGATATTTAAAAAAATCTTTTTATAATAAAAAATTAGTCCTCTCTATTAGAATAAGAAATTAATGAAGGTGGACATTTGAATTTTCTAAGTTAATGCGCATTTTGTATACAGAACTATGCTATTTTGACATTGCATAAATCATAATAAAAATAAGTCTAAGCAGGAAATGAAAACTTTATTTGATATTTTTTAGTTTTTAAGAGCAGGAGGAAAGATGAAAAAGAGGTGTACGTTGTATATGTAGACTTTGTGCATTTTGTATACATAAATGTGTTATTTTGACATTTCATAAATCATAACAAAAAGGAGTCTAGGCAGAAAAGAAAAACTTTATTTGATATTTTTTAGTTTTTAAGAGCAAAAGAAAAAGATGGAATCATGGAAAAGAAGTGTAAGTTGTATATGTAGACTTGTCTCTGGATAAAAGACATTAAAAAATGTAACCTTTGATTAACAATATTAGAATTAACAATATTAGAACTCATTATATTAAAAAAAATATTTTTTATAATAAAAACAAGTCCTTTTAATTACAACTAAGAAGTGGATATTTGAAAAAGATGGTTAATCACAACTAATGGATATTTGAAAAAGATGGTTAATTTAATTATGATTTATTTATTTAAGTTTTTATAATAGGAAACAAGTTCTCAACTTTTTTTTTTCCAAGGAAAAAAGCGTAATTTCATTAGGTATAATCAAATGACATATTTTAGAAAGGCTTCTTGGAGCCCTTTCCAGAAACAGCTTTCCAGCTTCCAAAATAACATGAAGGTACCAACGCACCACCAGTAAACTACATCTAATACACCCTAGAACAAGGCAACCAAGTTTGCTCATATACAGAGGAATAGACCAGCTCGCAAGGAGCTGAAGAAAAAAGAAAGAAACCCTAAGAAAAGCCATTTGAAGCCGTCAATAAACGATGATCCAAGACTGTCAAGTCCCCATGCGAAAGGGAGGTAGCAGAGCCATCGGTTTTGGGTCTATGCTGTTGTGGGAAGCCCTCTACATGATGCCGCCACAGGAGAGTGGAAGCGCCCATCCATAACGCCTCCATCTGAGCAAGCGCTAGTCAAACTGGCCCAGTGCCATCCTTGATAAAGGAGCTGCTGCCGCCGCCCAAGGAGAGTAGGAGCCCGCAGATGCCCACAACCAAAACCTTGCCGCCTCGCCCAAGGAGAGTAGGAGCCTGTAGATGCTCACAACCAAAACCTTGCCACCACCGTCACAGGAGATCAGGAGCCCGCTGAAGCTCCATTTGACTTGTCGCTGCCGACGCCGCTCCAAGGAAGCACTCTAAATCGCCACCTTCGTCGCCGGAACGTAGGGAGAATCGCCGCCGTCGCCACTAGAATGCAGGAAGAGCTTGCAAATCCAATGGGTCGCCACGCGAAAGCGCCACCACCACACCAAGCACAGGGAGAACTGTAAAAAATTGCTATCAGTCGACTAAGACAGATAGTATCTCAAGGGAGAAAGGGGGGTGGCGACCATGGAAGGAACCATGGCCGCCGAGATTCATCGCATCAAGTCGACTCTCAAAACCTAATTGTAGAGCCCTCTCTCCATCTCCTAATCTTCTACTTAGACATCAATCAAGTCCTTTCAATTACATCCAAGAAAGATTATTTTCTTGGAAACCCGGTGGTATCCTTGTTATTAAGGGTAATTAAGTGCTTAATGATATAATAAGGTATTATAATGTTTTTTTTATATTGTATAAAAATACATTGATAACATTATTATCCATATTAGTAGGATGTTAGTTTTATTATCCGTTGAGATCACCATTTGTTTATTGGACCTTAGTAGAGAAACAAGTTAATTATTCTATTTTATTATGTTGTTATTAAGCCCAAATAGCTTGGAAATAAAATTAGTAAGTTCATTTTTGTTTTCACGGGTTAAAACATTGTAAATATCAACATTATTACAATGAAATCATGGAGCTTACTTTGGTTTTCAAGTATTAATACATTGTATTACAAATGCTTTGAAAATGAGATTTAATCTCTTTATAGGGTGTGCACTATTACAATGAAATCATGGAGCTTACTTTGGTTTTCAAGGATTAATACATTGTATTACAAACGCTTTGAAAATGAGATTTAATCTCTTTATAGGGTGTGCAAAGAGAAAATGTTTTTCATTTTATGCCCTGTTAGAGTTGCAAATTTTGTAAATTTTTTTGGTCTTCTAGGTTTCTCAATTTCACTTTTAAATTCATGCAAGTTTGTTTTTATTTCTACAATATTTATTTTCTCTTTGAAGCTAGTATTGTATACACATATTATACAAATAATAGAAAAGTTACATATTTTATCCTATTATTTAGTATTATTATTATTTAGTATTATTGGATTAATATCTACTAAATCTCATTGAATCCAAAAACCCATATAATTACACAAATATCACACCCAACTTTGCATATTTGTGGTGCCACTAAAAGTAAGCTACCATAATAATTTGCTTTTCAAAAGATGTTACACACAAATAAACATATAAAAAGTGAATTGCATTTTGGAAAAGTAATATGAGATGTAAAAAGATGGTGTTATGGGTTACATTTTAATAAGTGCAATTAAAAGTTAATTTTTTAAGTGCTTCGTTGTTGATAACCATTTACCAATGTTGAAAGCACATGTTAATAAGCATTTTGTATACTGAGTTGTTATGACATTTCATATATATAACAAAATCATGGAAGGAGGTATAAGCGATGACATTTCATACATATAACAAAAGCATGGAAGGAGGTATAAGCGATGACATTTCATACATATAACAAAAGCATGGAAGGAGGTATAAGCGATGACATTTCATACAGATAAAAAACATGAAAGAACGTATACACAAGAAAGAAAACGTTTATTTTTATGATAAGTTTGATTTATTTATTATTTTTTGAGAATAAGAAATAAGATGAAAAACATTATGATAAGTTTGATTTATTTATTATTTTTTGAGAATAAGAGATAAGACGGAAAACATTATGATAAGTTTGATTTATTTATTATTTTTTGAGATTAAGAAATAAGATGGAAAACATGGGTACTTGGTACACATCTAACACAACAAAAAGAAGTTGTGCATGCAAACTTGTCTTGAGTAACGAAGCCTTAAAGAATGAATATTTGATTAATAATACTAGAAGTGAGTATATTAGGAAGGTAGATTAAAAAAGGTCCTATCAAATGGATTTTAGAAGAAAGAATAATTTCTTTAAAAGGTAGATGTCTTTTGGATAGCTTATATTGAAAGGTACTTACCTTCTTATAAAGACTTATTAGATCAGGGTTTTATATGAATATTTCAATGTTCTAAGGTATTACAACCATAAATGGAAAAATGATGTTTAATTGAATTAATTACGATAATCCCAACCTAACCTTGAAAACGATTAGTTGTAGAATCATGATTTTTCCCAAAATTGAAATAATCAAAGAGTAGTTAGAAATAATTGTGAGTTGATGGGGAGTAATCAACCTTGCATGGAAAAGCACCAATAAAAGTTGAAAACCAGATTTTTTTGGGGGTTATTGTTCTATTCAGTTGTTTGGGTTGAGAGTTATGGAGCTAGAGAGAGAGCCAAAGAACTGTTTTCACTGCCATTCGATATTTCTTGTTAGAATAAGGGATTGATTATTGCCCATGGTTTTCTTTTCTGAAGGATGTGTTAATCAACATAACACTTCAATTTCTTTCAAGTTTATGCAAGGGTTTGTCGAGTGCATGCTACTTGCCTCTTGTTATTGTGTTTTCATGCAATATAGAACAATTTTAGTTAGTTTTTTATTTCTATTTTTTATTAATTAAATATATTTTTTCAACATTGTTTATGTTCTTAGTATGTTTTTTCCCCCTAGGTTTGGAGTTTGAAGTTGGTTATTTCCTTGCCATATGTCGAAGGATTTGGACCCATTTTTGAAGTATGGTGAACCTAAGGATGAGATAGATAGATTGACATTGAGCTTTAAGCTATGTGGAGTGAAAATGAATTGAAGTTTTTATTGCTTGAAATCCATTCGACAAGAATATGTTATAGGTTGTGATAAAGCACCCACTTAAATCGTTTGAGCTTCCCATGAGGCTCTTCATGAGTTGGATATAAAGAAGATCAAGTCATCAACTAAAAAATTGAAATTGATGTTGGAGGAATCGCTAGATCCTCTAGAACCACATGCATATTTAGCATTGGGGATAATGAGAGGTACTCCATGGGTTTCATGTCCATGAATGCTTCACCTTCCTTTGTTCCAAGAACTAGATAAGGGTCACAACCTTCCATTAAATCGATGGGTAGAAAATAAAGAAGGAAGAAGTAGTTATGGTTATAGCGGGGTATTTTTTTTTGGAGCTACATACCTTTGACCATTTCCAGAACCAATCCATCCTACCAAGGTATGTTTGATGTTGGCATTATTGTTGGCTCAAATTATAAATCCCCTACCTAAGAGGAGTTGTGAGGGCCACTCCAAATGGAAACATCGATATAAGGAATCGATTGAAGGAGCTAAGAAATATGTGCAATGCCACAAGATGCATGATGATAATTGATGGTTGGACACATTGGAAGGGAAGGGCCCTTAATTTCCTAGTAAATTATTCCAAGGGTACAATGTTTATGAAATTTATTGATGTATCAACACATGTTAAAGATGTAACATTGTCATGTCAAATGTTGGATGGATTTGTCACAGAGGTAGGTGTGTAGCATATAGTGCAATAGTCATTGATACTACTGTTAACTATGTGGCCACCAAGTTGCTAATAGAGAGGCACCCCACATTATTCTAGACTGCATGTGCTATCCATTGCATCAATTTGATGCTTGAGAATATTGACAAACTCACATTTTTGAAGGAAACCATTGATTGAGGTAAGAGCATCACCAAATACGTATATAACCATGCATTTATCCTTAGTCTCATGAAGCAATTTCATAGGGAATATGTAGTTGTTGCACCTTGAAATTACACTTTTTTCCACTAGTGTCATTTCCCTTTTATGCCTTCACAATTGTGAATTGGGATTGAAGAAGATGTCCCTTTCTAATGAGTGGCATGATTGTGCATATAGCACAAAACATGTTGCGAGAGTGATTGCTAGACTCACAAACCAAGATGTAACGTTTGGGAAGGAATGGAAGAAGTGTGTGCAATCAACAAATCTCTATTAAATGTTCTTTGCTTATGCCACAAGGAGCTACTTGTATGAGGCCATGGATAGGGCCAAAGAAGTTATCAAATATTTACGTGAGGAAATATGTGTAAGGGAATGGGATGCTCCATCGTCCCATTCATACTTTTCCTCAACCTCACCTTTGCTTATCCATGTAGTGTTAATTTTGACGATGACATTATGGAAAGGTTCCATAAATGTCTTCAGAGCATGGTTCCTGGTTAAAATAATTGAAAAATAATTAAGAGATGGAGAGATGTATGGACACCACTAGGCTATTTAGATTTGAGATTGTCGTCCAAGAAATAAAAGCTGTAATGCCAATCAATAAATTTTAATTGTGAATATTAGTTAAAACTTTTATTTTTTTTGTCATTTAGTTTTCACCAGTTTGAAATGTTATTTAAATGATTTTTTTCTTATTGTATGGAAAAACACCAAATTTACATAAATTTTCCATTTGGGTGCATAGCCAAACTTGTAATGCCTCATGTTGCAAGTATAATTGAAGTGTATTTGAAAACATACACACAAAGAGACAAAAAAGGTTAGCAATTATGATTTTTACAACTTATAACCCTTTATATTTTATTATGATCCTTAATATTCAAGGCTCATTAAATTTACCATGATCCTCTATTAGGTTAGCGTATCAATGCCTCACTAATTTGTGTCCACTATAATATCTCATTGTTGGTGAAGCAAATTGAGCACACCCTTGACGTGGATGCTATTTCCTTAGAAACATTGACAACACCAAGTGAAGTGTGGAGTTTGAGAGGCCTATTATGGAGGAGACACCTTCATGGTAAAGGTAGAGGAGTAACATCTCACGCATGTGCATAAGGCAAGGGAGGATACACATGACCCAACCTTGATTGGGGGAGGGAGTTGGTCCAACAAGAGGACATTGGATTGAGGAGGCTTACAACACAACCTCATCGCTAACCCATACGGAGATTCATATTTTGGTACCCATCAGCGGACATTACATTGACGTTGCAAGGCCTTCTAGTGGTAGACGAGTCCTTACCTTTTACCATGAAAGGGGAAGATGTAATTGATAGTTAGTTGCTAGATTGATCTTTCTAGTTGCTAGATGGAAGATTGATCTTTTATAGATTGATATTATGAGTTATATATATATATATATATATATATATATATATATATATATCTCATTACTTTATATTGAAATATGTTGCTAGTGAAGGTTCAAATAATCGAGCCAAATTCTATGCCCTCTAGTTACTTTTGAATACTACTAGTGATAAAGAGTTTAAAAACTCCACATTTTGTGTGACTCAAAGCTCTTAATGGATTGGGAAAATCATAAGTGTAATATTGGAAATAAGCTTGGTTCCTATTATGAATCAAGTTAAGAAGGTAACGAGTCTTGATGTCATTTCTTGTACACACATATTGTGAATTCAATTCCCAAATGGACAAATTATCTAAGGAAGCTTTGCTTTTTCATGAGGGTACCTTAATTGAACTAGAATTTAGAGAAGACACTCCTTTCAGAGTAAAAAAGATCTATTTATTAGTTATTGTTTGATATTAATTTTGGAGGTTTTTAGATTGTATGTAAACTCTTGGTGAGGTCCTTTAAATCTCACAGTAGGTAGGCTGCCACAATCGTTGTGTATACATGACACTTAAAGATGATTGTAACATGTTTTTTCTTTCTTTGAAACTCCGAGGTAGACAATGTATTCAATGATGATTAGGATTTGAGACCCTATTGGACATAATACATGTATATTTTGATTTCTATCTTAGAAATGTCAAATATAAGGATTTTTTTTCCATGGAAAAAAATATTAGATGTCAATCTATATTGGTTATTTAATTTTATGTCCTTAACTAGACCAAATATTAGAATTCAATGTCGACTTTGATGTATCAATTGATATCTTATAGATCTTCTATATTTTTTTTTTCATATTTATGTGACACTGTCATATATATATATATATATTATTTTTTTTCCATATTTATGTGACAATGTCATATATATATATATTTGAATATTGTTTAATGCTTGTCGATTTTTACTAATTATCACTAATTTAATCTTTTTGAGACCCTCTCCGATTAATTTCCAGTGATGATTATTTCACCTATGATTATAACATCTTTTTACATTGTATAGAAATACCCTATTTGTATGATAGACGTGTTGTATAAAGAAATTTTATTTTTACTAATTATCACTAATTTAATCTTTTTGAGACCCTATCTAATTAATTACCAGTGATGATTATTTCACCTGTGATTATAACATCTTTTTACATTGTATAGAAATACCCTATTTGTATGGTAGACGTGTTGTATAAAGAGATTTGATTAAAATGTTTGGGTGCTTTTAAGGTATAATTTTCTTTCTATATTAAAAAACTTGTCCTTAATTGTGTAGGTAAGTGTAGATGTTGTGGAGTATTGACTTTAATTTTGTGTTTCTTCGAAAACTAATTTGTTTCCTTTTATTCAAGGTAGATTTGTCCAAGCAACAAGTTGTCTTCCAATTGTCTTCGTCAACTAGAAAATGTGAAAGACATCACGAAGTTTTCCCTTTTTGGGGTTTTTCAAAGGCATAAATTACTTCAACATTTTAGCTCCGGCATGGTGTGAATCATTGATATTTGTGGAGATTTTATTTTCCTTAGTGCTTTAGAGTGACTTGGTAATAAGGTTAGATATGGATGTATACTATGTCTTTCATTATTTATAATAGTAAGGATATTTTGTATTTTGAATGCCACTGCATTACTATCAAAATATTGAGTTTTTATAGTTTAGTCAATTAGTGCAATGGTACATAACCATACAGTGTTTTGAGATGAGACATTTTTCAATCATAAAACAAGTGGTATTCTTGTATTCTATTTGTATATTGAGTTCTTCATAGTTTAGTCATTTAGTGCAATGGTACATAACCATATAGTGTTTTGAGATGAGACATTTTTTCAATTATACAACAAGTGGTATTCTTGTATTCTATTTGTATCTTGAGTTCTTTATGGTTTAGTCATTTAGTGCAATCGTACATAACCATATAGTGTTTTGAGACAAGACATTTTTTCAATTATACAACAAGTGGTATTCTTGTATTCTATTTGTATTTGTCAAGATGAAGTTGCATATCCCACTTATGTTGTTGATCACTTTAGAAATACAAAGGTAAACTCTCTAAACATGTTTTAAGTATCTTTATTTGCACACCACTTTGGAGTTGGTTTATTGTGCTCATAATGAAGTACTTTAACCATTCTGGATATTCATTGAACCCATAGTTTAATTATTACAGTGAGACGAATTTGTGGTAAGGTTTTTATTTTAACAAGTTTCGAACCTACAAGTAGGTTAATCCTCAGGAGAGACTCATAGAGGCTCGCACTTCTCATTTGTGTTTCTAAAAAGGAAGATAAATAGTAATCTATAACCCTATTTTTGTTGAAATCAATAGTCGGCTAGGGTTTAATTAGTTACTATTTTTCTTTTAATATTTGAATAATAGGTTTCCATGCTTCTTTTAACTTTAAACCATCATCACGATTGAAGTTTTTAGTGCATTTTTCAATCTCTACGGCCTCTCGAAGTTTTCTTTTGTAGTAATTGGGGACAATTACTAAGACTTTTGATTCTTCTAGGAATATGTAATGTTTGGTAGTGTGAGAGTGTTCCACAATTTCTGATTTTTTAATTCTTTCATGTCGTAGGTCAGCACTATGTTCTTTTAACCTAGTCTCGATTGAGCGTCCAATCTCGCCTATGTATGCCTCACCACAAGAGCATGGAGTTTTGTAAACACCTTTTTGTTTTTTTTGGATCACTAGGGTCTTTAGCTTTGTCAAGCATGTTTCTTAATGAGTTTGGAGGATCAAATGCAACACATATGTTTTTCTTTTTTAGAACCTTCACAATTTTGTTTGTGGTACCATGGATGTAGGGATGGGTAGTTCTTGAAATAAAAACCTTACCACATATTCCTCTCACCGTAATACTTTAACCATTGTAAAGAGTTCTGGATAAAGTTCCATATACAACTTGGGATCTATATTGTAAATAATATTCTAAGGCTATATGTTGATAGGTCGATAATCTAAGAGTTAGGACTCTTGGTTGACAATTAAAAAAATAACATACAAATCTGCTTCCTTATCTTACAAATATAAAAACCTTAAAATGGAATCATTATTCCCATTTTTATTTGGTATGCAATGAGAGGACATCATGAGGGTTTACATTCTTAGACTCATTTTTGGTAGGCATCACATTTGATCAAAGTACTTATTGGACTATAGTAAAAACGGGTTGTATGAATGGAAAATTTTAGCAAGGAAGATTTTATTCATAAAATGAGTAGAATATTTTTATTTCCATTTTTATTGTTCTTAACATGTTAAATTTTTACAGAAATAGATCCAATTGATGCTCTTTTGACATATCTTTAACCAAGCAAGGTCACATTGACCAAATATTTGATGAACTTCATTATGGCTAAATTTCTAAGTTGTTTCTTGATCTAATTTTGATTTTTAGGCAAAGTTTTTTAAAACCCCTTTTATTTTGATTTTTTGCTTTCTTTCATCTTACTAATAACTCATAGTTTGTTGTTGAGATTCCCCATTTCGATAGGCTCTATCTAAATGTTCTTTCCATTTTGATAGGCCCTCTTTTTTATCCTCTTGAGTCACAAACACCAAATCCACTGCTTAGAACACTTAGTGTTTATCTTTGAAATATTACCTCTTTAAGTTGGTGCAAATTTCCCATTCGTTGCATTTAGTCGAGGTTCTATTCATATATTTTAAATTTGCAAGATAGGATGTGATGAATGGAGGATTTGGCATCTCTTCGAAAACATTTTGGACCTAAATCCTTGATTCCATGTTTGTCGAATTGTAGTTCAAAATTGAACATACACATATGGATTAATAACAACACAATTAAGTGGAAGTGCTAACATCAACTAAGATGGATCCTAAAAAGGCGTCACCAAGAGGAGATGACATGAGGAAAAAGGTATAAAAGAACATGTAGGTAACAAGCAAGTTGGTGAATGAAACCACTTCTAGATATTAAAATTCGGGGATTAGGACATCGATATGTTGAGGTCCTCCAGGTACGACTTAACATATTGTCCCAGCCTTCTGAAGACCCATAATCAAAGCTATGCAAAATTTAGAGTTTGGAGTCCACTACCAAATTAAGGGCAAATTCATTTACATAATCCATTGATTTACTTGGAGGAAAATTGGACCACTTTTGATTGGGGCACTATAGTCTTATACACAATTATCCACCAAATTATAATTTTTAGAGAAACCCCGGGGAAATGTAGTCTTATATATATGTAATGTCCCTTCTTAGGAATTTTATTAAAATGGCAATTTTTCACTTTTTTCCCTAGTTTGACCTTTGACTAATTTTGAGCTCTAGGTCCCCAAATTGCTCCAATTGCTCCCAAATCTTCTGAGAAGGTATATGGATGATGTTAGAACATAAATATGTATTTAAGGGATGCTTTTGGACCTTTAAAATACTTTTGCAAATCCTCTTTCAATTCTGGCCAATGTAGGGAACTTTACTAGTAATTTCCCTTTGACTAGTATTGGTCTCTAGGTCTCAAATTGACTCCAAATGCCTTCAAATCTTCAAGGAAGGTGTATGAATGATATTAGGACTTGAATATGATGCTCAGGGATGATATATGGCCACCAAAATACCTCTGCAAACTCTCTTAATATTCTGGACCAAGTATGCAATTTTACTAGTAATTTGGGGTTCAAATCCCCATGGGGTTAGTACTGAAAATGGCTTCCCAAATGCCTCCAAACCCACTCAAATTTATGAACAGAGGTAGGGAATGTATTAAGGATGTTATTAAGGTCTCATGTGCACCATTAATTTATTATTATATCTGTTCCAACCCTCTCCCATTCAACTGCAAAAATCACCAATTCGACCCTTGGGGAAATGGCACTATTTCTTCTCCCAATGCAATTAAACTGAGTAAAAATACTTCAAATGCTCAAGTACAGTACATGAAACTTGTAAAATACATCCATGGAAGTCCATTAATCACAAATTCATTAGATAACCATCCATTCATTCGAAATCATCATCAATACATTGGCTCACAACAAGGTAGTGGGGAAATGGCATTGTTCTTCCATTAAAAATGAGATTTATAAATTTCTACTTGGAATTTCGACATGAAACTTTTTGGAGATGAAGAACAGAGTATTTAATTCATATTAAAAAATAAATGGGGCATGAGAAGATCCCCCAAAGATTACAATAGCTCACCAAAAACGCCCTCCCTCAAGGATCAAGAATATGCCATCAAAACTGGAAATGGTTGAGAGAATGTGTTGCAATAGAAGAAACCATGAGCTTCCCTGTAGCTTACACCTACAAATAAAGACTCCATTAAAGCTCCAAATGAAAGTTCTGAAGGGCCTTTCCAATTACCAACTTGGATGGGAATCTTTCACCCTCGAAATTGGCTAAGGCAAGAAACTAGTCATCCACTAGTTCTCCCTCTACACAAATGCAATTGCAAATTATACAAATGATCAAAAGCCCGTTTCATTCTTTTTTATTGACATTTATAAAGTTATAATGTTCTCCATGGGTCGAATTCCTTCCAAGAGACTCATGCCAACTCAAGTTGGGAAGAGATTCCAAAGAACACCACTTGTACAACAATTCCTAGTCTCCCACTTCCACCAAATCACATGTGGAAGCATCTTAGCTTCCCTAACACCCTTGAGCGCCCTCCTGGAGTCTAATTTTACCCCTGACATGTCATATATGTCATATGTCAGCCTTCAGGTCTGATTTGTGTCATAGGTGTCATAGCATCTTCATCATTGTTGTCATAGAGCTAGGGAATCTAGCCCAAGTGTCTCACTAGCTCCAAATTGCCTCTTCCTCTTCCATGGGAGTTAATATTCCTCTATATTTAGACCTTGGATGAGTCATGCCATGAATAATACCTTTTTGACTCCCCCAATTATGTTACCATTCACCTTGAATTCGAATTGGTGAGAGAATGATGCTAAGTGTAGTGGGGAAATCTAGCCATATGTGGGTCCCACTTCCTCCATGTGTCTTCATGATCAAATGCCACTTTGATTTTCACTTGTATATATTTATTTAGGTCCTTTATTAAATATTTATTCCATTCTAATGTTCAAACATCATTTATTATCCCCATTATTCCAAATCCCAAAGCTTCCACCCCAAACCTAGGAAACTAGTAATTTTCCTCCTTGGCAATTATTTCAACTTTAGCATCAATTTGACAAACTCTACTGAATAGGGACAATGTGATTAGGCCATTGTGACCCAATGCCAAATTTGGGACATTACAATATACACCATTAATCACCAACTCAATTTTTTTAGAGAAACACAATGTTTTCATGTTGTTGCTTATCTCTTGGTCACTTTGTGTTTTCTAGAATGACTACCTTGGATTCCTTAAAACCATATAAGATTATGATAAATAGCATGCCATATAATTCTAGTACCGTTTTCTAATAAAGGAAAAATGAATTTAATGTTTTTTACAATGTTGAATATAATTTTTTGTTTGCATCTAAGGCCTATATCATAAGGGATACTCTTGCCTAGTTCACTGAAGAGACAATAGGATTATGGATGTGAATGCAAATTATTTAGCATACAAGCACCATTGCTGGATCATAGTGTATGGATCCATGGTGCACCCACACCTTTTCTTAGTATGTGTGTTGGATATATCTATTTTTTGTTGAGTTTCCTATGCATTTGGTCCCAATTAACCGAATTACTGTGAAAAACAATGTAAACATTTTGTCAAGTTTCCTTTTGGGTTTCACATGTAGGTTTGTTCTAACAAAACCCACTTTTAGAATGAAGTTGAATTTGGTTAATTATCATCTTATCACTATTGAAAACCATTATCATTATGACCTAGAATATATCTTCTATCATTATTCAAACATGTTTGGGTATGACAACAATTGGGCTGTTGAGACCGATGAGGTGGTAGAGAGAATTAAAAATATCATTGAATGGGAGGAATTTAAGAGGAATAATGATAACATCCCACATCTCTTTTAGAGTGATGATGAAACTCATGATGATGAAGAAGATCATGCCAAAGAGAGCAACATTCATAAGTAGAGAAGGTATAACAAATAAAATCCAGGAGAAATCCCTTAGAATGAGATCATTGTTATGATTGTTGAACTTACTACTATAGCCTTAGAATCTATGTCTATTGAGAGTCAGAAATATGCTCATGCTACACCTTTTGAGGGCATCAAGCCCTCACCTACCCCTAAGAGAGATGTTGTAGGTTTAACCAAAGCATATAGCTTCCTTGTTAACATTGTTCCCTCCCCTTTTTCTCTCATCTTGTTAATGATGAGGAAATTGGGAATATGGAAGAGATGAATGAAAGAAAACCAAAATAGGGAGGGTATTCCCTTGAATGAAAAATAAGAAATACAAGGAAAAAGTTGACACTATTGCTGGCGAGGACACACAAACTCCTCTCCCCCTTTCCAATTTTGAGCAATTACGAGTTCAGGGAATTGAAACACTTGGGGTTGGAAACATATAATTTACGGATAAGGAGACATAAGCATGGATGTTAGGGAACCTCTTCATATTGAACCATAGAACAAAAAAGAAAATAATAGAAGGGAACTGTATTCCAAGAAAAAATGTGGTGTCTAAAGACACCGTTACAACACTTAAGCACAATGAATTATGATTAGAACATCATAGTGCATTATTAAAACAATCATGAATCGATATCAACACAACCCATAAGGTCATTCTTTTATAGTTTCCAGATTTAACAAACTCCCTTGAAGTGAGGATGACCTGGTCCACAAATAAGGGTTGTTGTTTCTAATCGTTACCACAAAATACACAACATCCCATAGATTAGTCGGTTGTTCTAGTTGAGCTGACCATGACCTCATCGACCATTCAGTCGATCGATTAGTCGATCGCTCAGTCGAGCCTCCAGTTGATTTCCCCGCTAGTCAACTATTGTCTATTGATTGGATGTCTCTGGAAGATCCATAGGTGTGATGAACCTGCATAACCTTAGGTTCCAACACCTCCCCATCAACACAATGCTCTAGAGATTTAGGAGGTGAAATTATGTTCTTTGAACATACCCCCATAATTGCAACTTTCTGAAGCCCAAAATTTCACAAACTTAGCTTCTGGTAGAGGATTTGTAAAGATATCAATGATCTGATCATATATCCTACAATAAACAAGTGAGACAACATTGTCCTGTACCAACCGTCTCAAAGAATTAACATGAAGTTCAACATGCATAATTTTTCTATGAGCAACATGATTATCAACAACATGTATTTTACTTTGATTGTCACAATGGACAACAATTGAGGCTTGGACATGAAACCAAGTTCTTCTAAAATTTGACAGATCCAAAATACCTCTGTACCTGCATTGACCACAACACGATATTTTTCCTCTGTAGTTAAAAGAGAGACTACCTTTTGTTTCTTACACGACCAAATCAAGGGTCCAAAACTCAGTTGAAACACATAGCTAGAAGTAGACTTTTATTTGTCAATGTCACCTCTTTAGTTGGAATTAGTAAACCCAACCAACGATTCTGTACTATGACAATAATTAATACCATACTGATAAGTTCCATTAAAATAATGAACAATTCTCTTTGTGCCTTTCCAGTGGATTTATGAAGGATCTTGCATGAACTAGGAAACCACACTAACAACAAAGGAGAGATCAGGTCGACTTTGAGTTAAGTAAATCAGGCTATCAACCAACTGTTGATAAAGAGTGTCATCAACTTGCTTAGAGTGTCATGTCCCCAAATTTTGACAAGGTCTATGTCACTATGTCATAAGCATTAAAATATTTAATTAATGATTCCAATAGTACTAGGAAAAGAATTAAATTATTCCAAGGGATTAATTTTGGTTTGGAGGCATTTAATTAATTAAATTCCAGAATATGCACTTTGGAATAAGTAATTAGTTGGTTTGAGTAATTTTATTTATAATTACTAATATTTGGATTAGAAATAATGAGCTAAGCTAAGGAGGGCGAATTAGAGAGGCCAAGTTGATCAAGGAGGATGGAAATTGCCAAAAATGGTCAAAAACATGCTAAAAGCAACAAATCAGGAAAATCAGGATAAAGCAGGAAAGCAGGATAAAGCATGAAATGAGATAAAACATGAAAGAAATACAAAGCTAATCCAAAAGCAGGAAAGTCCAAGCCAACTCATGAGGATCCACTAGTGGAGGTGACCTGCTCTCACAGGTGGAGATGACTTAGCCAATAGGTCATTCATTCTATAAAAGAAAGAGAGAGAGATCTATTCACAACTTTTGGCTTATTTTGTTTATGAATTTGAGAGAAATGAAGCTTCTTATGATTGGATAGGTGTGTCTCTAATATCAGTTGGGCGATGTACCCCAATTGTTACCATTCTACTCAGTTATGTTCCAATTGAAGATCCAGTTGAAGACCATTGAAGACCATTAAAGTTTGTTGCTGTTGAAGAATATTTTATGCAGGTTTTATGAAGACATCTACAAAAAAATTTGTGCTCATATGAATTGTTTAAGGAACAGCAGTGAATCCTTCCAGTCAGAATTCCAATTCTTCTCTTCTTCTCTCTTCTATCTTCTCAAGAATTCTATGGCATCAAGATGTGATGAAGCCACTAATTCTCATGGATCTGGTATGATTTAATAACAATCAATATTAATCTCTTATATCAGTCATTACATTTCTTATTGCAGAAGTCTGATATTTTCTTCAATTTCTCCACCCCCTCTAGAATTGCCTAGATTTTGACTAGTTTTCAAAATGCTTATGGTAGATGAATGAGAATAGATCCAAATGAGCCCATTTATGTTCCATATGTTAGATAACATGGTTTATGATCCAATACATGTCTGAGAAGAGGAATTATTGAGGCTTCCTTTCCTGTTTGGAAGCTCCTGAATTTTACTAGCTATGCAATCCTAGAATGCTAATTTATTCATCTTTTTGTAAATATTTCTCAGATATTTATTAAAATTTATGGAGTTATATATGAATGTATATTGACTTATATTTTATGTTTATTATCCTCTCTGATCCATAAATACTCATCCCTATCTTCCAGTGAGAGTTTAGACCAATACTAGTATGCATATATTGGGTGCCCAAAAGCATTGGAGTAGAGTTCATCCGGGATGATATTGAAACATAAATGATGCTGGTACTTTGTTCATAGGTATTAAAATATATCAGAGCCTTCCATCCATATAGAGCCTTTGATTCTACCCCCCCTCTAGTCAAACTAGCTTCCAAAAACATTGTTTTTAATTAATTCTATGTAGAAGAAAGTTTTTGTATCACTAATCCTAGTTGGTATATTATAGTGGTATCAGAGCACTTTCCTTGGCTCAGCCTGTGGAAAGTAAATCTCATATGAATAAATATCACATAACTATTTTCAAGTTGCAGCTATAATACTAGATACAGTCATGGAAGATGAAGGATTTGAGTTATACGAGGAAGAAGAAATCATTTACACTGACGGAGGCCTGCCAAGAGATGATGATGGTTACATTTGTGACCAGATGTACATAGATCAATGGGATGAACCACTGATGGCTAATCCTAAGAAGGAGTTAGCAAAGAGGATATCTATAGGTAAAAATTTTCCCTGCCACTACCAAGAGTATCTGGCTTTGAGAGCAGAGTTTCGTAAAGCCATTTCCTTCAAAGATTATTTTTATTGCAGATTTGGATTTGAGATCAAGGATGAATCTTTGGATTTAATAGAGAGCAGAAAACCACCCATAGAGGAAACAAGTTGTTCCACCTATGTGAGCAAAGAAGAAGAAAGAGGAATCGAAAGTGAAGCTTCATTGGAGCCATCTGCACATGGTTTCTTCGAGAGATTATTTGGGTTTTATCCAAGGAGAGACTCCAAAGGTATTGATATGAAGGAAAACAAGGGGAAAGATACATCCATTCATGTGGAGAAGCAAGAGGAAAGTACAAATCATCCATCCACAATCATTGAGAGGAGTAGTGAACTACCTAGATCCATTGGTAGTGAAGAAAGAGCTATGGTTCTTGAAGAGGAAGCCAAGTACACAATTCTTACTGATGAGGGTTGTGCATCATATGATGAAACCCCCACTTGTATTTCTAATGATCATTCAAAGACACTGAACATGAATGAAAGAGAAAGTATTGATGGTTTCTCTAGTACCCGTGGAACATCTACTTGTGGATGTTCAAATTTTGTTGGAGTACCTACTGATGGGTGCTCACATCTCTATGTTGGTGACATAAAGATCAGATTTGAAGATGTTGCTGCAAGCCAAAGTACCATTGATCATGATGATGGAGTTCTTGCAATAGTGGAGGCAAACCAACGATCAATTTCACCTTCACCACTTGAATTTTATGAGGGTGATCTAATGAAGTTTGAAGAAGAGAAGGTTCTATCTCATGAACTTTCCTACTTTGATAAAGGTGCTGCAAATATAATTTCCTTTGAGAATGAAGATGATGAATTTGCAGCCATTGATGAGGAGAAAGGAGTAACTTCACCATCACCACATAAGCTTCATGAAGTTAATCCAAGGAAAATTGAAGAAGAGGATGCTCACTGTCATGAACCATCCTTCCTTGAAGGGAAATTAAAGATGAACACATTGAAGAGCAAGGAGACCCTTGACATTCTCAATGTCACTCATGCTTTAGTGTCACAATATTGTTGGAGAGCTACATCAATGGAAAATCCACTTTCCATTGAAGGCACATAGAAGATTCATAAGTAAATAACAAACATCAAAGGTAAATTTTCACAATTGCTTTTCGACAGAGATTATTTGTTTGATCTTTCAGGATTGTATCATGATGCATTATTGAAGAATGAAGAAGAGCTTGAAAATATATCATATGAGTTGGAATCCACCCAAGATTATTTGAGAAGTACTCAAAGTACTCTCTTGGAATATCAGATGCACGTAGAGCAACTTCAGCAAGAGTTTCTAAGATCTCATATTCCCTCATATGTTCCAATTAACCATTCCCTTTTGGTTGATGATTTTCATATTTCTATGGAGGAATCTCATGTGATGGTGGAACATGAGGAGAATGCTGATTTGAATTTGCTTGAGAGGGATGAAATCAAGCAAGAAGGTAACCAAGAACTTGCCTTGTCTCAAAGAGATTATGAGTTACCTCATGATGAGAGATGCATCATTTTGGAGGAGACACATGGTCTCACATTTGATGGATCAGCCCATGATGATGAGGTACATAGACCCACATTCTTGGTGGATAATTGCTGCAAAGAGTTGATTCATTCTCTTTCACTCCACACTTCTGTTTCAGTCACATCACTTGAATATGAGAATTGGGTGAAAGGATTTTTCTTGATAGTACCCCAAGAGGAGCAGGAGGCCCCCACAATCATTTTGGATGACTTGATGGTCAATCCATGGGGTTTGGAAAAGGATCATATTCCTCCCAACAGCCATGATATTGATTTAATATCCTTGGAATCAAGTAGCAGAGAGTTCTGTCCATCTATGGATAGATGCACCACAAAGTTGAAGACTCAATGAGGTAAATTTTTTTTCTGTATAAATTTTTTAATGCCTCTGACATTGATATGTTTTGTGATCAACAAAATAGGTACATATTGCTTCCATTAGGTACCATTCATCCACACATGGATTGGGTGGAATATTACATGTTCCACATGGAGTCTCCTCGCAGAAAAATTTATGCACATGGTAGATGGAAGAAAACTAAACAAACAAGTTGCCAAAGGAAGTTGGTGAGCTATTGGAGATATGCACTTGGAGAAGCCACAAGCTCCTTACTTGGACATGATTTGGTGAGTGTTTGTTCATCCAATGATTGGATGAGTAAATACTTGATGGAGGTATGCAGCACATGTTCTTTCCACTTGAGTGGAACCAGTGGCAGAGAGTTGAGCCATTGCGATAGTACATATTTTTATTTTGGATCCTATGGCAGAGAGTTGAGCCATGAGATTACTTCATTGGATATATATACCCCTAAGGGTATTGGTTCTAATTGCACTTGTGGTTTTTCATTGTATTTATTATATTTTACTTGTGAGCAGTTGATGAGGCATTTTTGGTGTTTGTATGATGCCTATATTTCTCATGATTGGATAAGGGACTTCCATCCTTGTCATTTGAGCTACAATGATGACATTTTTGATTCTTGTGTGCAATGGCACATGAGAAATTTCTTGTTGGAGTGGAAATAATTGATGAAGTTTGGCCTCAATCTTTGGAGGCATATTTGATGGTGCATAGTCTTTCCTTGATTGGGTCCTACCATGGAGAGTTGCATATCTTGATTGAGAGGCCCTCAAAGTTTCAGGGTTTCATTGGAAAGGATGCTTTTCCAATATGGTGGTATGATGTTTTCATCCTTCCTAGCATTTCATATGATGATTATTTTTTCTTGTTACTAATGTTTGGTGAGATGCAGTATGATCAATGGGATCCTGGTATTCCGTGGGATGACATTTTTCCACACATGACACTGCTACTTGGAAACTTGCATTTGATGCAGTTGGATCCAGGCATTCTTTTGCTTGATAGATTTTGTTGGATGGTATTCCGATCCATGGGAGTGTCATGCACGCATGGGATCCTGGCATTGCTTGTATTTGGAGTAGTTGTTTGCATGTTGGCATGATGGAGCAAGCCAACCCTCTTTTATATCAGTTCATTTATGTTGCACTTGGTTTCAATTTCCTACATGGGGAACACCTCTTTGGATGGACTTATAGTTTTCATAGTAGTGGTATCTTTGCATTTATGATATTTATATGGGATCTTGGCACACTTTCCATTTGCTTCACTTGGATAAAAGTAGGCATGTTCAGTTATAGATGTAGTGGAGATTTTCTTTGGAGAGATGATTATGATCAGAGTAGTGCAACAAAAGCATGATGGACCTCTTGGGATATTTTGCTTGAGGACAAGCAAATTTTTGGGAGGGAGGACTGTCATGTCCTCAAATTTTGACAAGGTCTATGTCACTAGGAAATAAGCATTAAAATATTTAATTAATGATTCCAATAGTACTAGGAAAAGAATTAAATTATTCCAAGGGATTAATTTTGGTTTGGAGGCATTTAATTAATTAAATTCCACAATATGCACTTTGGAATAATTAATTAGTTGGTTTGAGTAATTTTATTTCTAATTATTAATATTTGGATTAGAAATAATGAGCTAAGCTAAGGAGGGCAAATTATAGAGGCCAAGTTGACCAAGGAGGATGGAAATTGCCAAAAATGGTCAAAAATATGCTAAAAGCAACAAACTAGGAAAATCAGGATAAAGTAGGAAAATCGGGATAAAGCAAGAAAGCAGGATAAAGCAGGAAACCGGATAAAGCAGGAAAGAAAGACAAAGCTAATCCAAAATCAAGAAAGTCCAAGCCAACTCATGAGGATCCACTAGTGGAGGTGACCTGCTCTCACATGTGGAGATGACTTAGCCAACAGGTCATTCATTCTATAAAAGAAAGAGAGAGAGAGCTCTATTCACAACTTTTGGATTATTTTGTTTAAGAATTTGAGAGAAATGAATCTTCTCATGATTGGAGAGATGTGCCTCTAATATCAGTTGGGTGATGTGCCCCAATTGTCACCATTCTACTCAGTTATGTTCCAATTGAAGATCCAGTTGAAGACCATTGAAGACCATTGAAGACCATTAAAGTTTGTTGCTGTTGAAGACTCTTTTATGCAGGTTTTATGAAGAAATATACAACAAAATTTGTGCTCATATGAATTGTTGAAGGAACCACAGTGAATCCTTCCAGTCAGAATTCCAATTCTTCTCTTCTTCTCTCTTCTATCTTCTCAAGAATGCTATGGAATCAAGATGTGATGAAGCCACTGATTCTCATGGATCTGATATGATTTAATAACAGTAAATATTAATCTCTTATATCATTCATTACATTTATTATTGCATAAGTATGATATTTTCTTCAATTTATCCACCCCCTCTAGAACTGCCTAGATTTTGACTAGTTTTCAGAATGCTTATGGTAGATGAATGAGAATAGATCAAAATGAGATAATTTATGTTCCATATGTTTGATAACATGTTTTATGATCCAATATATGTTTGAGAAGAGGAATTATTGAGGCTTCCTTTCCTGTTTGGAAGCTCCTGAATTTTATTAGCTATGCAATCCTAGAATTCTAATTTACTCATCTTTTTGTAAATATTTCTCAGATATTTCTTAAAATTTATGGAGTTATATATGAATTTATATTGAGTGATATTTTATGTTTATTAGCCTCTCTGAGTCGGAAATACTCATCCCTAGCTTCCAGTGAGACTTTAGCCCAATACTAGTATGCATATACTGGGTGCCTAGAAGCATTGGAGTAGAGTTCATCCGGGATGATATTGAAACATAAATGGTCCTAGTACTTTGTTCATAGGTATTAAAATATATCATATCCTTACATCCATCCAAAGCCTTTGATCCTACCCCCCCCCCCCTCCAGTCAAACTAGCTTCCAAAAAATTGTTTTTAATTAATTCTGTGTAGAAGAAAGTTTTTGTATCACTAATCCTAGTTGGTACATTACATAGAGTCATATTCATTCAACAATTTACACCCGATTAATAAGGTGTAGAAAAAGACTTACAATCGTCCATCTTAAATCGATTCAAAAGATACAAAACATATTTTGGTTGAGAAAGAAAGATACCATCATCCATTTGCAAAATTTGAATGCCTAGAAAGAAATGCAATATGGGAAATATTAGTCATTTGAAATGTATATGCAAGTTTTTTATTCAAACCCAAAATTAGATTGACATTATGTCCAGTTATGACTAAATCATCAACATACAATGCCACAATCAAAGTATCACCATAAACATGTAACACATAAATACTATGATCAGATTCACAATGTTTGAAGATAAGATTAATAAAAAACAATCAATATTCTCATACCAAGCACGAGGTGCTTGTTTCAAACCATACAACATCGACTTCTTCATTCGACAAACAAGACTAGAATCTGTCATAAAGCCAGGTGGATGTTCCATATATTTTTCTTCAGACAAATCTCCATGAATAAATGCACTTTTAACAACCATTTGATGAAGTTCCCATCCAAAACGAGTAGCAAGGGAAAGAATCAGTCAAACAAAGTTCATCTTTGCAACATGGGAAATTTTTTCAGTGTAGTTGATTCATTCTTTTTGAGAGAATACCTTGGATACCAAGCGAGCCTTGTGACGTTCAACAACAATGTTGGAAGTAAACTTGGTCACGTAGACCCATTGACACTTCACAACATTCTTTCCTTGCAGTCGATGAATGAGTTCCCAAGTCTAATTCTTCTTTAAAGAATCAATTTCGGCAACCATAGCATTTTCCCAGTCAGGCACTCCCCGAGCATCGAAATAAGTGTCAGGATCATAGTTTTCAAGAACACGTGCCATTAGTACAACACTACCATGTTTTTTATAACTGTAGGTTTGCTGACGAATACTAGCATCTCTAGCATCATGTCTAATAGGTTCAATTGTTTTAGCATCCCAATGAGGTATAAAAGTCAATGGTGATTCAAGCCAGTCATGGTTAGTCAAATGAGCAGGCATGTCGACATTCTCAGTCAATGTGGACTGACTACTAGTCAAATCGGAGTAGAGTTCATCATTCTAGTCGAAGCTTCAAAGAAGGGTACAGTCGACCCAAAATCTTTCATAATATCGAAAGAATCATTGTGAAATATACCAGAAGAGGAATTCAACAACTTATTACCTGAAATATTCTCATCAAAGATCACATTTATACTCAAAATGATCTGTTGTTTAACTGAATAAAACAATCGATAGGATTTTGATTCATCAGAATATCTCATCATGATGCAAGCATGACTCTTTGCATCCATTTTTTTCTTGCAGTTATCACTGATATGTTCCCAAGAAACACACCCAAAGGTTCTAAGGTGTTTGATATAAGGGTTTCCTTTCATTCCACTTCTCAAATGGATTCATGTCACTGACATCTCTAGTCAAAAAAAGGTTCAGGAGATAGTTTAAATAGTAAACAAATTCTTCCCAAAATTTAGTCGGAATATATTTGGTTTGTAGTAGGCACCTAGCCATTTCTATCAAAGTCCAATTTTCCCCTCTAAGACTCCATTCCGCTGAAGGGTGTGAGGTACAAATATTTGCCAAGAAATACCATTTTGCAAGATATATTCTTCAAATTGTGACTCACATATTTTCCACCATTGTCTAACCTCAAACATTTGATAGGTCAGCCACATTGCTTTTCAGCCAATGCCCTAAATTCCTTGAATTTTTCAAATACATGGCTCTTATTTTTCAAGAAATATACCCAAGAAAATCTAGAGAAATAATTAATAAAGGTCAAAATATATTTGGCACTTGCTAATGGGGTTTTTTTCATGCAACATAGATAATTGTGAACAAGTTTTGATCGATCCTGCACTCACCATGCTTTCCCAAAATCAAAGGGTGCCTGATGATGATTTCCAAGCACACATCCTCTACAAACTCCATCAGGAGGAAATTTATTTAGGAGGCCAATAACTGTCTTATTTGTTACCATCATCTTTAAACTTCAAAAGTTCAGACATCCAAGTCATTCATGATAAATTAAACTTTTCTAGCCGGTCTTAGCAATGAATGCAATTAGTCTAGTTGGTCCAGTCAGCTGAAAATCATGCTTGGGAGAATCACAGAACTTGTAAAGTCCATCTTTGGGATCTAAGTATCCTAAAGCGATAGTCGTCCCCTCAAGACTCATATCCTTTACAATAAATCGATCTGACCAAAACTCAACAATCTTCTTAGTCTGTGTAAGTTGTGCAACCAACAAAAAATTTACACTCAATTTAGGTACATGATAGACATTGGATATTCGACTATGCCCGCATTCAACATCATCGCTTCCAGAAACCATGAAAGCATAATCATCAACTACATAAATCTTTTGTTTTGTAGCTCCATTTAAGGAAGAGAACATAGAGGAATCCTTAGACATATGATGAGTACAACCAGAATCGACTATTCATTCTGTTTGAGTGGTATGGAAATGTAATGCCTAGGAAGTGCTAACATAAAAGGTAAAGTTTTTTGTAGGTCGATTGATCAAATGACTAGTAGACGTGCCTTGTTGTGTTGGAATATTAAATCTTCCTACCATGTCATTTGATTACATTAGATGCATTAATTAATATTCTATGGTTAATTACTATGTAATAGACTAGGAAATTGTCTTGTGTGGACCACAAGGCAACATGGGAGGACCACAATACATCCAAGGTGTGGACCACAAGCCACCTAGGCCACTTTGGCGCACTTCCAAAAGATTCTGGATAATATTTTACTAGGAAAGGCGCATTTATGAGTTTTTACTGCTTTTTACAGCTTTTTCCCCCATGGGGAAAAGCTAGTCACCTAGGAAACTTGTTTTTTGCACCCATGACACTCCACAATGTTTCCTCTTCTCAAATTTCATATTTAGCATTTTTTTTCATAATAAATCACCTTCAGATACCTAATTTAGAAATTTGTGAGCTTTTGGAGAGATTTGGAAAGCATACTTGCCACCTAGGGGGGATGAGCATATTTTTAGTAAGTCTGATGATGAGATGATTCTTTTGGAATGCTTATCCATTCAAATATTTGTTGTAATTTTTTATAACAGCATCCTATTACTTTCAGAAGATTGGCTGAATTATTTTGTTCATGAGAAGTTAATACAGAATTCCATCTTTGTGCATAATTTGTTTGTCTTTGACTAGTTGTGTGAGATTTTCTTATCAGAGAGTGTAATTGCTTGCTAAGATCCTGATGTGAACTGAATTTCACATGGTATCCGAGCTATCAAGCTATTCCTATCATATTTGATTGTTTTACAGGATCCAACCAGTCTCATGAAGGGCGCATTGATTAATTCACCGGGTGAATTCTATTCTCTATAGGGTGCAATTTGACATCCAGAAGTATACCAAAATCAGTCCATAAGTTATTTCAGAGAAGCCATGGATCATTCACAACATATCATCCTCAATCCCTTCAACTACTTTGATTGGAAGGCGCAGATGGAGATTCTACTGAGGAGCAAAGGGCTCTACAGGGTGACAATGGCAACTGAAGTTGAGACAACCTCAACAGTAGAGAAATCTAAATGGCACAATCGAAGGGATGAACCCTATGGGATGTTATGTCTCACTACATCTAGAGAGCTTCTATTTCATCTTGATGGCCTCACTTCTCCTAATGAAGTATGGCTGAAACTTCAAGAATTGTTCGGGAAAACCGATGAATTGAGAGGCCACCAATTGGATAATGAGCTAGTCTCTTTGAGTCCACAAAATTTTGATAATCTACAGGATTTATTCTCCAAATTTAAATCTCTTGTATTGTAGCTGAAGCAATGTGGTATTGAAAAAAAGGATGAGCAATTAGTTTTGGCCATTCTCTCCAAGCTTGGCCTTGACTATTCAATCTTTGTCTCGACCTTCCATTCCACCTGCAAAGCAATTAAAAATTGGAAGAGCCTGACACTTTCAGAATTCATGGAGTCTTTGACATAAGAACAAAAAAAATTGGTCTTGATGGGAGCCATTAAAAATCCATCCAAAGATCACTGTCTGAATGTTGGAGATTCAAGGGGTTCGAAAGGCAAGAAGAAGGGAAATTTCAAGAAGCCCACCAGTGAGAGGAAAGACAAGCAGAATTTTAATGGAGAGTCATCAAATTTCAAGAAGAATCCGAACAAGAAGAATGAGAGGACAAAGTGCAATTATCGCAGCAAGGGATTTCATCCTGAAAGCTCTTGCATGAAGAAAACCATTGACCAAATGGCTCAACTCTTGGAGAAAGCCAACATTCCTCTTCCAGAGAGCGCAAGGAGGAAGGATGGAGGACAAAATTCTGATGATAAAGAGAGAGTTCATGCACTAATGGCGAGCACATCCAAACCTTCTTCATTCATTATTGATTCCAGTGCATTGAGACACATGGTGTCTACAAGTAAGTTTTTCACTTCACTTGACTCTTCTAGTGGTCCAAACATTGTATTGGGAGACAATTCTGAAACTTCTAGCAAAGGAAAAGGTAGCATAGATCTCGAGTTTGGGAGACAATTCTGAAACCTATTGTTAGTCTATCAGATGACCCATACAGGGCTGCCCAAGAGAGTAACCTTTACCCCCAATGATGTTGAGATAGCTGAAATTTCAACAGGAAAAATTATTGCATTTGGTACTGCTGATCACTGTTCTAGAATCTATAAGTTTTCTCACTTTGTTCCAAATCCCTCACCTTCTGCTCTATTAAACCATGCCAATGCGTCCAGTAAACTATGGCATGAAATATTTAGCTACCTAAATTATAAATACCTTTCCCAACTTCATGAGAAAGAGATGGTTATAGGACAACCCAATATAAAATTTTCCAAAGGTGTCTGTCAATCTTGCATCCTAGGAAAACACCCTGAGCATAAGTATGGGAGATCCAATTCTGAGAGAACCATTGCACCATTAGAACTTATTCATACTGATATATCAGGTCCATTCCCTCATGAGTTTTTGAACCATTCCAAATACATCCTCACATTCATAGATGACTTTAGAAGGTACTGTTGGATTTATTTCATCAAGCTAAAATCTGAATTTTTTGGTCTGTTCAAGCTATTCAAAGCCTCAGTTGAGAATCAATGTGGTAGGAAAATAAAAATTATCAGATTTGATAATGGTGGTGAATATGTGAAATCATATTTTCAGCAATTTTGTGCCTCTTCAGGCATTCAGATGCAACACATAGTTCCATATACACCTCAGCAGAATGGGGTTGCTGAGAGGAAAAACAGGTCTCTAAAGAAGATGGCCACTTGTATGCTTGAGGAAAAGTCATTGTCTCCCAAGCTATGGGCTGAGGCAATAAATTGTGCCACATCAGGCTTTCAAAACCTTTTGGATAATAGAGCATTCATATTACCTTTAAAAGCCTAATCTCAAGGGACACCCTTACCTAAGGATCCGAGAACCTGCCTGTACGTTTTAGGAAAAGAAGATAACCCTTATAATTAATATATTACATTATAATTAATATACATTCAGAATAGAGTGCCACACAAAGCTCTCAAAGGTATCACTCCTTTCGAGGCTTGGATAGGTCACAAACCTGATATCTCTCATTTCAGGATTTTTGGCTCAAAGGTTTGGGCTAGGATTCCACTTGAGAAGAGGAGGGCATTTCAACCCCAAATCCAACCATGTTTATTTGTTGGATATTCAGAGGACTCCAAAGGTTATAAGTTGCTGAACATGACCACTCATAAAGCATTCATCCAAAGAAGTGTGCAGTTTGAGGAAGAGCCCTCTCAGAGCACTGAAATTGGAGAACCATCTTCACCACCACCTGAAGAAGAAGTAAGTGATGTTCTTGAAATTTTTGATTCTAATATTTCTAATGATGAGGATCATTTTATTGCAGATTCTAACTCACCTACAAGGCCTAAATGGGCTGCAAAAATTTTTCAAGCAGCAGATGAACTAGCAGGCAATCCTCAAGATCAAAGGAGGACTAGATCACAATTTGAGACTGCTCTCCATGTGAATGATCCTTACCTTTCCGAGAGATGTTATATGATGATATATTTTGATCCTCAGACATATGAGGAAGCCTCAAATGAAACAATATGACATATTTCTATGGATGAGGAGTTATAGTCATTGCAGAAGAATGAAACTTGGGAGCTAGTCAAGCTCCCTGCAGGTAGAAAATTGGTAAGGTGCAAGTGGATTTTCAAAACCAAATTTTCAGCGATAAAATACAAGGGGATTTTCTCAGGTCCAAGGCCTTGACTATAATGAAACTTTTGTCCCTGTTGCACATAAAGACTCCATTAGACTTGTTTTGGCAGTTGCAGCATCCAAACGCTGGGAAGTGCATCACATGGATGTAAAAAGTGCTTTCCTCCATGGGGAACTTGAGGAAGAAATATATATGCAGCAGCCACAGGGGTACACATCAGATCCTAATATTGTTTGTAGGTTGAAAAAGTCTTTGTATGGACTTAAGAAAGCCCCCAGGGCTTGGTATGCAAAAATGGACAGTTTCCTACTGTCACAATTTTATGTTCGGTGTAAATCTGACCCAAATGTCTATATGAAGTTAATAGATGGTTCTATAATGATCATAGTTCTGTATGTTGATGATTTTCTTATCACAGTAAGTTCAATAGATCAAATAGCCATTTTGAAGACCGCTTTGAATCAAGCCTTCTCAATGAGTGATTTGGGAATTCTTTAGCAATTTTTGGGACTTGACATTTCTCAAACAAAAGATGGAACCAAGGTATCTTAGTCAAAATATGCATCTGATCTGTTAAAGAAGTTCAAGATGGCTGATTGCAAGCCTTCTAAGACTCCATTCCTTTCAGGAGGTAGAATGGAAGAAGCAGAATCTACACCCTTGTTTGACATCACCTTGTATAGACAGCTTGTTGGCAGCTTGCTTTATCTGACTCACACTCAACTTGATCTTGCTTATGCTGTGAGTGTGGCATCTAGATACATGGAGAAACCACATGAGATCCATTGGAGGGCTGCAAAAAGAATCTTACATTATGTGCAGGGCACAAAGAGCGATTGGATTCACTATGTTGCAGATTCGAGCCTATATCTCTTGGGCTTCACTGATTCATATTGGGCTATGATAGCCTTGACAGAAAATCCACATCTGCATTTGTGTTCATGCTTAGAGGTGGCCCTGTTTGCTGGTCCAACAAGAAACATAATGCCATAGCATTATCTTCAGCAGAGGCAGAGTACAGAGGAGCAGTGAATGCTGCTACACAGTGTGTATGGTTGTAGGGTATTTGATTAGAGTTTGAGATTTCTTTCAGTACTCCTACTGTCATCTTTGTGACAATCAGAGTGCTATTAGAGTTTCAAGTGATCCAGTACAAAGGAAAAGGAACAAGCACATTGAGATTCATATGCACTACATCAAAGGCTTAGTGCATGACCAGATCATAGATTTGCAGTATTGCCCCACAGGTGAGCAAACTGCAGATATCTTCACCAAGGCTTTCACAGAGAAAACATTCAGCTATATTAGATCACTGCTTGGGATGGCTGAACATGTGGTGGAGTGAAGGGTTGATCAACAACCTTTCAATTTTGATATGTCCATGTTTTGAGGGGAGGTTTTTCCCATGAGGTTTTCCTTCTATCCTTGTTTTTTGTGGACCGACAGTATTGTATAGGGTGACCAAGTCTTGTTACTGGGCCCTTTAGTATTTCATTTTCTGATATTTAAACCATATAGGTCAGATTTATGAGGGGGTGTTAGAATATTAAATCTTCCTACCATGTCATTTGATTACATTAGATGCATTAATTAATCTTCTATGGTTAATTACTATGTAATAGACTAGGAAATTGCCTTGTGTGGACCACAATGCAACATGGGAGGACCACAATGCAACATGGGAGGACCACAATACATCCAAGGTGCGGACCACAAGCCACCTAGGCCACTTGGGTGCACTTCCAAAAGATTCTGGATAACATTTTACTAGGAAAGGCGCATTTATGAGTTTTTACTGCTTTTTACAGCTTTTTCCCCCATGGGGAAAAGCTAGTCACCTAGGAAACTTGTTTTTTGCACCCATGACACTCCACAATGTTTCCTCTTCTCAAATTTCGTATTTGGCATTTTTTTCATCATACATCACCTTCAGCTCCCTAATTTAGCAATTAGTGAGCTTTTGGAGAGATTTGGAAAGCATACTTTCCACCTAGGGGGATGAGCATATTTTTAGTAAGTCTGATGATGACATGATTCTTTTGGCATCCTTATCCATTCAAATATATGTTGTAATGTTTTATAACAAAAGCCTATTACTTTTAGAAGGTTGGCTGAATTATTTTGTTCATGAGAAGTTAATACAGAATTCCATCTTTGTGCATAATTTGTGTGTCTTTGACTAGTTGTGTGAGATTTTCTTATGAGAGAGTGTAATTTCTTGTTAATATCCTGATGTGAATTGAATTTCACATGTTGAAGGTGCTTGACCTTTTCATCTAAGTCCTTTATCTTCATCCAACAAGTTTTCTTGACATGTCCCACCTTTCCACAATAGTGACATGTTTTCTTTTTTCGATTCGTCATCATCAATGTCGACTCATTGACATTTCCTATAGTACTTTGGTCTATACATTCTGGTCAACCATGTTCTTTATAATTTTCTTTGACCTTGATTTTGAGCAAATGAGCCTGGTGTTTGCTACCAAGCTTCCCTTCTTCAAGCAAATTTTGTGGGTCTTTAATCAATAAATTAGAGAAGATATCAAAGGTGAAGTCCTTACCATCTTGCTTTCATGAAATCCAATTGGTGTGAAATGAAGGCTAGAGCACATCATAAGGTGTCCTCAGATTCATTAGGACCAATTCAATGAGCTATCCATGCTTCTTCAGAAAACCTTGACCACATTCACCCAATTTGAACTATAGCTCCTTGATGCAAGCTAAATAGTCCTCAATCCTTTCAAAGGAGTGCAGTTCCAGAGAGATCAACTCTTTATCTATCTGCATTACTTGAATTTCATTAACTTTGTTGAATAGTGACTTCAACTTACTGGAAACGACATGAGGGTAGTAGATCCTACTTGTATGAAAGCGAATCTCCCTTGAAATGTAGGTCGTAATGCCTCCAATATCCCCATCCTTCTTTCCTTCGATGACAAACTTAGCTTGATCATCCGTTGGATATGGAATATCGACCTTAATGTATTGCCACAATCCATTTCTTTTCAACAAAGTTTCCATATCTGGCGCCCATATTGCATAGTTGTGTCCATTAAGAACAATAGGTTCTATCTTGGAATTCATCCTTCTGTTCACATAGATCTGTTCTAATTTCAAGAAGAGGTATCAATTGACAAATCTTCAGCCTAGACTTGATCAACCTTAGATACAACTTAGCACAATAGACTAGGTTGAAAACCATTAGCTCTGATACCATGTTGGGGAACCTCTTCATATTGGACCATATAACAAAAAATAAAATAGCATAAGGGGAGTGTATTCTAGGAAAATAGGTGGCGTCTAAAGACACCGTTACAACACTTAAGCACAATGAATTATGATTATAACATCACAATGCATTCTTCATTCAATCATGAATCGATATCAACACAACCCATGGGGTCATTATTTCATAGTCTCCAGATATAACAAACTCCCTTGCAGTGAGGATAATCTGGTCCACAAATGAGGGTCATTGGTTCTAACCATTTCCATAAAATCTGCAACATTTGTAATATACCTAAGTGTATATTATGATTATTATTCATATTAATTAATTTATTAATAGTACTAGTTTAATTCCTAATTAGTTAAATACTATGCAACATGTCTTTAATCTCATGGCCATATTACAATTAACCCATTTACCATTGTAATCATCATAAAATTATAAAATATATTATTCAAATACATATTGCAAGAAAATCTATTGTAACATCCTATAGATTAGTCGTCAGTTCTAGTCGAGCTGACCACGGCCTCGTCGACCATTCAGTCGATCGATTAGTCGACCGCTCATGTGAGCCTCTAGTTGACTGCTCTGTTAGTCAATTGTTGTCTATCAAATGATTGTCTCTAGAATATCTAGAGAGGTGATGAAACTGGCATAACCTTAGGTTCCAACAATGGGCCATCAAGAAATTGAGAGATGAATCCTATGAAAGAACCATGAAGGATTTAGATAAATTTGATATTATTTCATACAATATTCATGACATTTATTTCGATTAAAATTCAAGAGGCATGGTGATTAGGTCAACCAAGGTGATGAAGAAAAGTTTAAAGGGTAAAATTCCATTGCGTAGCCATTGAGACAAAACATGTTAACTTGATTATGAAGGACATGAATTCTACTACCATTGAGGATTTGATGATAGCTTTTGGATTATAAATAAGGGATAATATCATAGATATGGAATCTCATACTTAAGTTTTGAAGACAAATAATCCTTGTTGATATAAAAACAAGAGAGATACCAAGAATGGTACCAAAGATGTTTTCCACTTTCCCCCCTTTTCAAATTGAACCTGTAACAACTATTCACGTATCTATTGAGCCTTTTGAAGAAGCATTATATGAATAAATAAGGAATATCAAATTAGCCACCACCTTGACTATCCAACCTCAAGAGAGTGATTACTAAACATGCATAAAATAGACAAATCCTCCTCCTAAAATCTAGGAGTATTGGAAAGTTCTTGTGAACAATAGAGGCTTTAAGAACATGTGTGATAATGAATAGAACAAGGATATTAAAGAGACTTTGGAAAATATGTTGAGGACTTTGGGAAAATTCCAGAACAAATTAGAAGAATTAGAAAAGTCCATAAGGGCTAACATGTATATATTTTAAATGAAACATTTAATTACCATGGGATCCTTGTGTTGGAATGAGGGAATTTATTCACATAATTTGAATATGTGGTAGTTGCAAAGAATGCTAGGAAATAATTTGACACAAAAATGAAAGGAAAGGGTGATGTTATTTCCCAATATATTAGGGATGGATGGTCCAGTTGCTGATTCAAAATTCTAGAATAAATACCAATTTGAAATCACTAAAGGCCCATTTGAGGTGTTGAGGGTCATTGTTTTTATATACATGTCGACTGTAAGAGCACTGTTGGTTTCAACCAATTTCAACCAATATATTGTAAGGGTCAATCTACCCACTCCCCAATGATCATCCTGAAAAATTACCCTCTAACATGATCCTAATTGAAACAATTTCATATATTTATATACATAAATCATTAACAAATTTTGGTACTTCTCTCAAGAGGACAAATTTTTTACAATCAACGATTTTATGAAGAACATTGTTCACGGGAAAAAGTTCCAAACCCTTTCTTCCCATCCTCAATATATTGGAATTTCTCTCCTTTCCTTATTAGTCCCTGCCTGTCTGCAAGAGGGACTATAAGAATCGATTTCTTAGAATTGTATTAGTTTGGCACAATAAATAAAGCATTTTAATTTAAGTTTTAGCTGTATTTTTTTCTTGTAACCAATCAGTGATTTCAAAACCTTATTTGACTTTATATCGAGACCAAAGCAGTCTGTAACAAGGTGGAAAACTGCATGATGTAGGAAGGGTGCTTAGAAAGTGGCAAGCTGCATGATGTAGGGAGGGTGGCTCCCTGGGCAAGGAGCGTGGAAAAAGCGTAGCAAGTTGCATGGTGCATGGAATCTGGCAAGCACAGTTTACTCTGTAGGGAGGGTGGCAAGAAGGGAGCGAGGGAGCGAGGGCAAGGAGCGTGTAAAAGCCGTGGCAAGTTGCATGGTGCATGGAACCTGGCAAGCACAGTTTACTCTGTAGGGAGGGTGGCAAGAAGGGAGCGAGGGAGCGAGGGCAAGGAGCATGGAAAAAGCGTGGCAAGTTGCATGGTGCATGGAACTTGGCAAGCACAGTTTACTCTGTTTCGTTATCCATTCCATTCAGTTATTTATTCCTCCTTTTTGTTTTACCAATGCGCATATCCGTCGTACTCTGTCTTCACGATTCTAAGTTTGGCTCTTAAATTCTGTACGATTCTAAGTTTGGCTCTGAAATTTTGTACTTGGTAACATCCTTTGCAGCAAACAATGGACGATTTTTTTCATTTGGAGCTAACATGGCAGTGATAAATCCTCCCGTGCTTGTTCCAGCAATTACGTCGAAATAATCAGCTATACTCAACTTTGGATCGTCCAATTCTTGTTACAGAGATATGGTATATACAAAATAATAACATCATAAGGTTTTACAAGTGGAATAGATTAAAATCAATACCTGGAGTTTCTCCTCGAGGAATTCGAGGATAGTTGCTGGGATAATCCCTCGAACACCTCCCCCATCAATACTGAGAATTTGTGGGAAGATGCTCGGATTCCACCCTAAACAGGTAATACATATACCTCTTCGCACCTTTTCTTTTCCCTTATACAGGTAATATATATATCACTTGGTTTTGATTTGATATGAGTAATTGGTGCTATTATAGTTTACCGAGTTTATTGATTGGAGACAGGATGGGAGTTTTCTCCTTAATTTTAAATGGTCTCTTTCACATACTTTTATTGATCTAGAAATTCAATAAATAAGATATAGTAGTTGTGTGAATTTTCTGCATATTTTATGAAGGGTTTAAAGAATGGTTTCAATTCGGCCGGTCCAGGAAACATAAACGACATGAACCTGGTGAGACTACAGTCTACGTTCGGTGGTCGGGTGGGTTAGTCGAGCGAAGCGTTCTACCACGGTCTTAGTCGTAAGGAAGGGAGGTCGAAGTTAGGTTGAAGGGAAGTTTTCTATTTCCCCCACCACGTCCCAGGGAATAAAATATGTTGGCCGTCAATCGCTAGCTCTCTGGACAAGTATCTCCATGCCTAATTTGGGGCAGTATATCCTTGTCGCTCTCCCTCATACCTCCCCTCTTCACATCTGGCCGCTCTTTTTGGCCAGGCAGGTATCTAATATTCGTCCTACAACGTGGTGCTGGGCTTCTCAGGGCATGGCCTATCTGCACGACCAATGCAATTAACCCATTATGAGCAACAACATCTTCTGGAACAGCTTTTGATTTAGACTTATGATCTTCTTCTGGAGCAGCTTTTGTTATTCTGGTAAGCTGCTACTAGTGGTATAACAAGGTCGGCTGGAACTTGGTAAACAACTTGACCCTGCATCATATATTGCATTTCATGTTTATATAGCCCTAGGAAAACCTTCTACAGAAAATTCGATGTAAACCTTTCATATATCATTTGTATTATTATGTGCATCTTCTGCACAACCTAAATGTTGGCTACTTTTACATTAGGTTTCTTTGAACGCAATGAATCTATGAAGAAGTGAGAATAGCAAAGACAATGTGCCAGAATTAAGAGGATCTGTATCTTGCTCTGAATCCACACCCAAATATGGAATTGCAACTAGATCTTTATCTGTATTTGACACTATATTTTGAGCTATGGCTTTCAAACTGGAAGGAATGCACCTGAAACCAGATAAACCACATATGGCACAATATCTACAGGCTCGGGAGCTAGATATGAATATGCACCTGGAACAAGAATAGACCTTGTAACTGCTTATGGATAAACCAATGGATAAACGGACTCCGTCTTTCCCTTTGCTGCGGGGTATGCAATTGAACGAGGCGATGGCTAGGATGCTGACTCAAATGGTGTTGTTTAAACTCCAACTGGGTCTTAAGCTACTGGTGTTGGTGCTGGTTTATGGTAAGCAACTGAAACTATTGCGTGAGGTGCTGGATAAACTGGTACTCGTGCTGGACTTATCGATTATTGTATGGACTGGTCGTGTTTATGGATTTGGCTATGAAACATTCATGTTGTTGAATGACACGAGGATATTGTTGTAAGATGTATATACAAAAATAATTAAAAAGAATTAAAATAGTTGGGGTAATTTTCTTGATGTTTACCAGAAATTGTTCTATGGTAGATTACGAAACCTGCAAAGAATGTTGAAGAAGCAAAGTGGTGTGTTTGTATTTGCAATAGAATTTTTGAAATTGAACAATCTCTTGATAGGTTACGAAGCCTGCAAAGAATGTTGAAAAAGAAAACTTGTGTATATGCTTACCATATTCCAGAGCAGCTAATGAGTAGTCATGCTGAGAGAGCACATGGCAAGTTTTTTATTTCCAATTTCAACATTAGGTGTCTTTCGTTTACTTCTAAATTTATGAATTTTCACGCTTGGAGAAGAATTTCTTACCAACGTATGTAGCAGTTACATATCACCAATGTATGTTTGAAAATCCATCCATTGGACCTGGATTTAATTTTGTATTTATCTTCTCCATACCAGCAAAATAATATATCCATTCCATTAGTATACTTCCTCCCAACCTTTGTTTTCCTTAATATCTTCCATTCCTTATCTGCAAATTATCTGCGAAAGCATATTAGTTAATCAGTATTTTTCCGAAAGAACTTCAAGGATTATCAACTTTCTTATTGTGTGCATACCTTGCAACCATCAATGGACACCACGTCTCTATGCATGCGTTCTATACTACCACGATGGGTGGCATTATTATTATTTGATTTCCTCGCCCAGTTCATTCTCTCTGCCAGGCATGGTAACAGCCCTGAGTCAAGCTTTTTTAGTTGCACCCAACCTGCCATTTGCCACATTGCCCTAACGTGCGCGGGTATGCTTTGTTATGTTTCACGCTTTGCTTTTACGTGGCCTTTGAATAGTCTGTCCATGTGTATGCAAGTCTAGGGTTTTGTAACACGCCATCATATATTCCTAATTTTATAAACATGTTGGAGTGAACAAATGCAGTTCTATGTTGGAATATATGTGAACGATAGGATTACTAAACAAATGCAGTTCTATGTTGGAATACATGTGAACGATAGGATTACTAAACAAATGCAGTTCTATGTTGGAATATATGTGAACGATAGGATTACTAAAGGCACATTCAATCTTCATTTGTGGATAATATGATTGGCGTTGCCTGTTACGTGTTTCCTAATTAAATCGACCAATTTCTATTTTCTCTCGTCATAATTCTATGAACAAAAGATCTTTTAATCGTGACTGAAATTTTACAACCAGAGTTGCTTTTTAATTTTGACTTTGGAAAAAATATAGTTTTAAAATACTTTGTAATTTCTATATATTATTAATAATTAAATGAATGTACAAAAGAAAAACAAATAATTAAACATAATAAAAAAGTATAAATATAATAACTAAGTATAAATATAATAACTAAAAGTAAATGTCTTGTCAAATATTTCAAATATGAAATAAATTTAAAATGAAAGTAAAAGGAGTAGTTTATGGAACCAATGCAAAAACTCAACACTAGTGGTCCAAGGATCTATTTGTTGTGCATGAGGGAGGATGATAATACATCCCACTTATTCCCTTGCTGTGATTTCTCTTGCCAAGTCTAGGCACAGGTGAGTAGTATGCTCAACTTCGAAAACTTGTGGAGGTGTGACACCATTTTAGATTGTTTTTGGGAATGGTTTGTGAATAAGGGATTTAAATGTGTGAGAATGGCTTGACTAATTATTATTTGGAGTGTATGGGTAGCGCATAATTCTTTTTTGTTTGTTTGTGAAAGACTAGTGCCTCTATTTCAATTTGCAGCCCAGGTAATGGTGTCTATGAAGCTCTATAGTGTTACCCCTAAGCCTATACATGTACATTTAATTGCTCATCTTCCTATTGACCATGAATGTGCATAGGTTCACTTTGATGGTACATGTCAAGGTCGTGAATCTGGTACGTCTTTGTCCTCAATTTCTCAGATTCTCACTTCTTATCCTTTAAAGTTGTGTTAGGGAATGCCAAGACTACGTGATTTTCCATGGTACCTTTACATGTTTAATTAAGTATTTGTTGAATTTAATAATGACGGATTTTGGATTTTATTGACTCCTTAAGAAGGAAGGGTAATATTCCTCTTTAATTTAATATATATATATATATATATATATATATAAAATATGCTTTATCTTAGTCATTGCGATCATTATTATTTTATGTATTCACGTTGTGTCTTATAGTATACACAACTTGAATACATTATGCCTGAATGACTTCATCCATGAGAATAATCTGTTATATTCCAATAAGTAATGGTAAGATTTGCACAAGCACAAACATTATAAATATGAGCATAAAAAAACTGATATAATAGAAGAAGAGGGGGCAGTTATATAATTGTTTTATTTTTATTTCTGGAACAAAACAAGGAATGAATGGCAATGATAAAAGCAAACTTGTGAATAAATATTTAGAGCAATTTAATGTACATTTAAATCATTAGTAGAGAAAGATTTTATTTTATTTCCAGCAAAATTATTTTTAAGCACTATGTTTGTTTTGGCACTTAAAGGCATTCAATATTATTTCCTGTCGATATTAGTTTGGAACGGATAAACATGTATTTGCACCTTCTCATAGGGAGTTTGTGCTCAATACCTATTGCTCGTTTGACAAGAGGCCTTCACGAGGTCGGTAAGCTTCTTAGTTCCAATTATTGTTATCTTTAAGTTTTTTTTTGAAGGAAACTAGCTGACAGTGTCGTGAGAACAGATGGAAAACAAATACATAAAGTTTCTATCAACAGTGATACCTATTGTTATGTAACTGTCCATGGGCCTAAGACTTGAAATTCATCCCCATTGAAACAATAATATCCCCATTCATCCTTGCTCATATATATTTGTCAAAGTTATATCAACCTTAAGTTGAAATTGTGTACAAAATTTAATGCATATACCCGAGGATTTTATCGCTTCATAGGTGATTTATAAAAATTATTGTAACTTATGAATGATACAAATTATTTAAATTTATGACTTTGGCAGGGACTTGAAGCTTTGCTTCTCTTTCCCTTGTTATTTCTATTTTCCTTCTCAAACTCCATGTAATTCTCTAAATATTTCTCTCTTATCTCTTGAATTTCCTATTGTGATTATAATGGCTATGGTTTTCAGTTTTTTCGCCTTTCTAAAAGATAATGAATCATTTGGGAGACAACTAGGGTGGGAATGAAGGATTTCTAATGCTTATACATGATTAAAATATTCGATCTCCTTTTTTTTATAATTTCTACTTGTAGCTAGTTGCACAGTTAGCTATCAATTGGTTATATTGCTTCTTCTTTTATGAGACATTTTATTAATATTATAAATCCTTTCATTTTATTAATGTTATAAATCCTTTTCATCTGGGATTCCCAGATCTAAGGGGGAATATTGTTTATATTTTTTTGACTACTATTATTGAATATTATTTTGGTTTCAATATATGAGGCTCATTCTTTTATGGAATATGAAAAGTGGATCAATGATCTAGTGATTCTATGTCTATTATGTTTTCATGTATTTTCAAATATGTTCTTATTTTTTGAGAATTATGTTAAAAGAATGCTTTGGATATTATGGTTAATTATATTTTAGGGTATTTTGGTTTCAACATATGAGGTTCATTATTTTATGGAATATGAAAAGTGGACCAATGATCTAGTGATTCTATATCTATTATGTTTTCACGTATTTTCAAATATGTTCTTATTTTTTAGAACTATGTTAAAAGAATGCTTTGGATATTATGGTTAATTATATTTTAGGGTTTGTATACATTTTTTTTACATGAGCACTTCTTGTAATATTTATTGCTGATTTATGCTATAAATATATTTATTAGTTTTGAATGTCACATGATACCTTTTTTAGTTCGAATGCTTTTAGTGTTTTATCTTTCTAGTTCCACTAATAACGAGATATTCCTTGAAATTTATATATTTGTAGAAGTTACTTACGAAGGAGGTAGTACCACCCTCTAAAAAATGAAGGGATAAGTGCTTAACAACCCTTCCTTAATAATCTTGTCGTTTATATGAATCTATCATTAGATCTTGTGGTGAGTCTCAAAATTTGAAGAGTTTTATAAACTTGTGCATTAAAAGAAATACTAACATAATAATAACAATGACACATTTATGCAATATACAAAATATTTACCCTAGAAAGCCTTAACCATGTAAACTATCCAAACTGAGAGTCACACCTTTTCTATCTCATTATCCATTCACCATACAAATATTTAGGTGTTTTTTAGCTCCAATCAACCTTAATTTGTTAAGCTGGATTGGGTTACAAGCCTAACCCCTTGGACCCCCTTCATTTGGGGTCCAACCCCAGAACACGCATTGGGATGTGACTAAGTCTACTTGCAAACGATACAATACATATCCAACATTCTCCCACTTGTTGAATACGATGCAAAGAATGGGGTTAGGGGGGAAAATTCATATAAACGTATATGCTAACTAGGGTATAAATGCTCATTGATTTTGTATGCCATGAGAATTTTTTAGTAGTAACACACTTTGTCAATGATTTTACAATAATATTCAAGTTATCAACCTTATCCAATTACAGTTTATTGTGCTCAACCATGTATCTAACATAATAGTAATGTACATCAATATGGTTTATCTTATAATTATACACATGGTTATTTTCCAGAAAAAAAATTCGTTTGAGATGTCACGACTTATCCTAATTACTACTTGAACAAAACCAATACCTCAAAACAATCTTTGCAACCATACAAATTTCTTACTTCCATGAGTGGCTGCCGTGTACTCAACTTATGTAGTTGATAATGCAACCATGGACTCACTCTTGATCATCCAATTTATTGCTCCACCAAATAGGTTGAAAACAAAACCACTTGTAGATGTTTTGCATTTAAGATCTCCAACCTAATCCGCATTAACAAAAAAATGTTTACTTGTCTCTTTGTGAGGTCTAGGTAATCCATTGTAGCAGATTGTATAATATGAAGTGCAACACAAATATATGAAGATCCTCTTTACAACTTCTCAGTGTTCCTTCCCTTCTTTTGACACATACATGCACAAAAATCCCACTACATGGGAAATGTCTAGTCTAGTATAGACCATAGCATATAGTAGACTTCCAACAACACTTGCATAAGGAGCATGAGACATGTCTTGTGTCTTGGGACACTAGTCTGCAGATATAATTACACCTATAGGAAGAACAACCTTGATTAATTTACATTTTTTCATATTAAACCTTCTGGCAATATTGTCTCAACATATTTCCTTTGATTCAAACATAGTTTCTTGTTTTCATGATCACTTTTAATTTCCATGGCTAAAAAATTTTCGCAGCACAAAGATATTTCATATCAAACAGATAGTACAACTAAGTATTGGCATCCTTGATTATTTTGTTGTTGTTTCCAATCAACAACTTATCATAAACATACAAGACCACACAAATAAAATTTTCACCAACCAACATGAATACACACAGTTATCAACTAATTTACTTCTCGAGAAACCAAGCCCCAATATAAAGTATCAAACTTTTGGTACCACGTTCTTAGAGATTGTTTTAATCTATACAAGAACTTCTTTAGCTTGCAAACCAACTCTTTCTTTCCCTTCACAACAAAACCTTTTGGCTACTACATGCAGATTTCTTCTTCAAGATCCCCATTTAGGAATGTTTTCTTCATATCCACCTTCACTACTAGCTTCAACAACAAAAACAACAACAATTATAGAAAAAATGAATCTATAGAATTTAATTTAGCAACATGAGAAATTTTTTCACCAAATCAATCCCCTTCACCTGAGAATACCCCTTTGCTACTAGGTGAGATTTGTACTTCTCCACTCAAAATATTCTTAAACTCCCATTTGCTACCAACAAGATTTCTTCCAAATGACAATTTTACTAGATCCAAAGCCTTATTTTTATACAAGTCATCCATTTATTCAACCATTGTCTTTTCCCATAGTTTACCTCATTTGAATCCACTACCTCTCTTATAGTTCTAGGATCACCATCAATAATATGTAGAATAAATCTAGAAAAAATAAGGTGGGGAACACATTTCCAATTGCCTTCTTTTTCGAGTTCATGTCATCAAGATTGGAGTTAGAGGTTCTACATTTTCTAACCCATCTTCTATTGAGTTCAATTCTTCATCCTCTAACTCAAACTCTATTGTCTCTATTTGTTCTTATCTTGGATAGAATTATTGTTTAGGAATAAATTTGACCTCTGTAAATGCTACATCCTATTTGTAAATAATATTCTTTACTATTGGGTTCCCATGTTTATAACCTTTTATACCATATTTATAACCTATAAAGTTACATTTTTTCATCTTTATTATCCAAATTGCTCCTATTATCCCTTGGAACATGCAAATAAGCATCATGACAGAAAACTCAAATATGCTTAAGACATGGTTTTTTACCAGTCCACGCCTCATGTGGAGTTTTACCAACCAACACTGATGTATATGATTGGTTTACCAAGTAACATGCAATATAAATTGCATTTTTCTAGAATCCATGTGCTAACCCTGCATCAATAACCATTCTCATTATTTATTCCATCAATGTCTTGTTTAGTCTTTCTAGAACTGCATTTTGTTGAGGTGTGTATGGAGTAGTGTTTTTCCTTTGCTATTCCACATTTCTTAAAAAATCCCTCAAACTCATTTATGCAAAACTCTCCACCATTATTTGTCTAGTTTTTATTATTATAGGAAATAGATCCATGTGTCCCTTGAGAACCTAGTGATGGAATTTGGATAGTTCTAGAAACAAACAAGGGGAAATTTTAGGGGGAAAATCTTAATGGGATAATTTTCCATGTTTTCCCCCTAGAAAAAGATTTAATAATTTCCAATTTGATCTAAAATGATTTTCCCAAATTCTATAGGATAAAAGTGTTTTACTCTGAAAAATGCCAAAATTTATAGAAAGTATATAAAATCCTTCTAAATTCAAATATTTTACAAAAATATATCCAAACATTTTATCATTGGTGTTGGCCCCTTCATTTTTGAAGACCCAGTCGCAGAAGCTGGATAGACAGTCAACATAGGTGGAATAACGCAAAAGGACAGTGTGGAAGATAAGATGGATATTGAATGCATTTGAGTTAAAGTATTTGAACTATACCCATATTGACACGGTCAAAATTAGCCATTGTAACTTATATAAAAGCTCCGCAAGAACTAAGGGATGGGTTTGGATGTTTGGTTGTATTGGTTGAGCTCTTTGTGAAATGAAGGTTGTTATTGGGGTTCTAGGAAGAGTCCAGGAAGAAGCTTTGTGGAATGTTGAAGGAATGAGTGAGATGTACACCGTTTTGTATATTGTTGGGGGAATATTAATACAATGATGGTTTTGGGCACCCCCTTGAATTTCTATTATGTGATGGATGATTAGATGTATGGTTAATGGATAGAATTGTTCTCTGTTTGATGCCTATTGATGCATGTATGTTCTATAGTGCTTATTGTTCCCTACACAAATTTTTTAAAGGCTAAAACGAATTCTACAATTACATCTCTCTTTGTTCATTAGTATTTCCCTCATTTACCACTAGTCTTGGCTACACTTCAGGTGAGACTTTCTTCTCTTATTAGAAGATCAAAATAAAATTGGTATTTAATTTTGCACCAACAAATGGTTATGTTGTTGGGAATCGTTTATGGAAATGGAAGTACAAGGGTATCTATAAGTACTAGATCCAAGATTGGTGGGATAAGCAAATATTCCGTGTTGCAAGAAGCTCACTTGAGAAGATGGAATGTGTAGGGAGTTTATACAATATGATGGAACTTTATTGGATAAACATGAGGTTTTATAGTGTGAGTTTCCTGTAAGCCTGTATAAGTGGATAAAAATACTTGCGGAAGACTTGGAATATGAGGGATGGTGTAAGGAAACTATTCAATGGACTCCTCAAGACCTAGCTACATTACATAAATTGGATCACCAAATTCTGTGAGTTGTAGAATTCTAGATAGAAAAAACCATCAACATATACATAATAGAGTTTGTTGCAGAAATCTGCCAGTATTTCCCAAAAGTAGAATCCAATTTCAAGCGGAACACCCACAAAAGATTAATTCAGGAAATCCCATTGTGGATTAAGATTTGGTTAGTATAAGGAGGATTTTTTCCATTTAATTAGATTGTGATGGAGGAGTAGGTGACTGTGCCATGGAAAGTGTCCAAGATTTTGTTAATATGTGGAAGGTGAAGGGATATAGTGATGGTGTTGGGACTTTAAATACCAAGCAACAGTTGAGCAAGCTACACAAAGGTCGAATATTAGAGAGTTACGGTGGAAGAAACATATGAAAATGGTAAGAAAGAAAAGTGAGCAGTTGCAGAAGGAGATGTGTGACATGGTTAGCGATGAGGAAAGGATGGATGATCTATGGAAGATGAAGGATATGATGATGATGGGGGGATATTTAAATACCAAGCAAGGGATGAGCCTGCAAGAAGGTAGAATATTAGAGAGTTATGGTGGAAGAAACATATGAGAATTACAATAAAGAAGAGTGGGTAGATGTGGAAGAAGATGTATGGCATGGGTAGTGATGAGGAAAGGATGAACAGGCTATGGAAGGTGACAAGACGTGGATAGATAAACAAATTTTGGTTGAGAGAGAGAGGTATAACAGTAGACACCAATCCCTATAAAGGAAACTGGGGGGAATAGGCATATATAAAGGCATAAAAGATAGGTAATAGAGTCATTACAAGAGATATTGACGCACAAAATGACGATCTAGATCCTATCTAAGTATAGATTGTGGAACCATTGGATCTACATGAGAATGAAGGTGGTCGAGACACTACACCCCCTTCGTTCAAGAAGAAATTCCTGAAAGACATGGAGCCAGCCCGATGTCGACCACTCTTTGTTGGAATAACTAAATTCTCCTAGATGTCATTTAATACATTGGTAGATAATGATTAATTTCCTATGTATTAGACTAGATTATTGCTAATTGAGGCTTTGTGTGGACCACAGACTCCAAAGTGTGGACCACAAGTCACCTAGACCACTTGGGTGCATTTATAATTGTTTCTGGATAATATTTAGTGAAGAAAGGCGCTTTCTAGGATTTTACTGCTTTATACCCTATGGGGAAAAGCTAGTCGAACTAGGCAACTTGTTTTTTACACCCATGACACTCGACAATGTTTCTTCTTCTCAAATTTTGTATTTGGAATTTTTTTTCATCATACATCGCCTTCAGCTCCCTAATTTAGCAATTCGTGAGCTTTTGGAGAGATTTGGAAAGCATACTTGCCACTTAGGGGGGATGAGCATATTTTTAGTAAGTCTAATGATGAGATGATTTCTTTGGCATCTTTAGCCATTCAAATCTCTGTTGTAATGTTATATAATAGAATCCTATTACTTTAATAAGGTTGGCTGATGTATTTTATTCATGAGAAGTTAATACAAAATTGTATCTTTGTGAGTAATTTTTGTGTCTTTGACTAGTTGTGTGAGATCTTCTGTGAGTGAGTGTAATTGTTTGATCAGATCTTGGTGTGAACTGAATTTCACATGGTATCAGAGCTATAAGGAATTTCATTTCTCCTTCTATTGTCTTGCAGGATCCAACCAGTCTCAAGGAGGGCACATTGATCAATCCACCGGGTGAATTCTATTCTCTACAGGGCGCAATTTGGCATCCAGAAGAATACAAAAATCATTCCATAAGTTATTTCAGAGCAACCATGGATCATTCACAGCAGATCATCCTCACTCCCTTCGATTAATTTGATTGGAAGGCATAGATGGAGATTCTACTGAGGAGCAAGGGGCTCTACAGGGCGACAATGGCAATTGAAGCTAAGCCAACCCCAACAGTAGAGAAATATAAATGGCATAATCGAAGGGATGAAGCCTATGGGATGTTATGTCTCACTACATCCATAGAGATTCTATTTCATCTTGATGGCCTCACTTCTCCCAATGAAGTATGGCTGAAACTTCAAGAATTGTTCGAGAAAACCGATGAATTGAGAGGCCACCAATTGGATAACGAGCTAGTCTCTTTGAGTCCACAAAATTTTGATAATCTATAGGATTTCTTCTCCAAATTTAAATCTCTTTTATTGCAGCTGAAGCAATGTCACCTACCCAAATTCTGAAAATATGATTTTATTGGCAAAATACTTTATGTTAAGTTTTAATTACAAAGTTTTGTAATTATGACCAAGTTTGGTCAAGGATGAATGTAATTACTGATTATTATTATTTAATAAATTAAAGTAGGAGACAAACACCCAAGGGAACTGTTAAATGAGTGTTCACTGACCCATTAGGAGGAATGGAAGCTGTTAGAAGGCATGGGACAGATGGCAGCAATTGCACTTCACCACTAGCTGTTGGTTATGGGACAACTACCCCTAAAAATTTGGCATTATCCCCCAGGTGGTGGGAGTGAGCAGGCAGCTCATTAAATGACCAGTTAACCACAAAAAGGCTTAGGCAGCCTACATAAGGCAATTCGAATTGAGCAGGCAACGCTCTTACAATATTTTCTGTAGAAATATTCCTCATGTGCCTCAGGTGATCACTGAGAGATTCGAATAGGGAGGCTATGTGAGAGTGCAACTGTAAGTCTGCAAATTGTTATGAGAAGGAAAACCAGAGGTGCTGGTGCATGTCCCTTTGACTGCTAAGTCTTTAAGACTGGGTAACTATTGCTATTGCAAGTTGAGGTCCCAAGCTTCTAAGTTTCTTCCTCCTGGTGGTTCATTGAATAGGCTCGGGGGTCCTAAGGCAAGTAACTTGGTTGTCTTCAGGAATTGGTTGGGTGGAATAGGTTCCTTGGGCTGTTTGTTTCCCTACAGTTAACCAGGTTTTATTGTTCCTACTTTTGTTTACAGTTCAATGTTTCTGCTTAGTAGAATTATTAAACTGTCATGAAAAATAAGTTATTTTATTTTCTAATCTATGTTTGATTTTGAATGATAAAGCTTTGTGAAATATTTGATTAGATAACCATCTCTATATTTTTCCCCATGCTGTTCTCTGCATACTACTCTAGTATAGAGAAGAAAATTAATGATAGATGAGAAATAGGAAGAATGCCATTGAATGGATAAATGATTTCAGTAAGTGTTCTGGTTGAAATTCCGACCTATATTTATACACAGTAAAACATTATAATATAGCATAAAATGCAGTATAGAATTCTTTTATTAATACATGAAAGAAAAACATAGTCTATTTTCTGCATAGTTCTATATAATTCTCTTAAACTCTATTCATTTCAGATATCAAACAAATGCAATCAATATTAAACATTTCATGTTTCCAAAGTAATTGTATTTTCAAGAATTATAGCAGCTGTAAGAACTAATCACTGTATAGATTTCTTGTCATTATACATATTGTATTTCTTCAATAAATTCCTTCTTTGATTTCAATTATCTTCTTTTATGCTAAGACTAACAGTAAGACATTATTTATCTCTTGGTTGAAAGCATGATTCGTGTCTATGTCTAACATTGCTTCACAACCCTAGTTTTAAACATACAGATTCAAAATACTTACATATGTGAACTATGACTCTCTTTTCATGGTGCGATTTTCTCTGCAAAAGTAAGACCAACAAGGAAACGTCTAGGTAGGGTTTCATTCTTTGAACAAATAAGAACCTGAAGGCAATAACGATTTCAAAAACATTATAATAGTCAACTATTTCATCTATTTTCCAAACAAGATTATCATCAACGAGTACGAAAATACAGGCATACATTTTTATACAGTTATGCAAACTTAAAACCCTAGGCCAAAGACAACCACCGTGGTTCGGAAAAAAACTCAACATTTATTTTACACAGGTTAAGCTTCTGGTACAACAGCTTATTGCAAGTCAAATAGAAATCAAAATTTACATGTAGGATTCATTTACGAATTAAAATAGACATTGTGGACTGTCTTTAGCAAAAACAATTTACATTTGAACTTATCTCATAACCTTTCCAAAATTCATAGGGTCTTTTTCCTTAAACAATCAACAGTGTAAAGACCAACTCAAGTCGGTTCAAACGCTACAGCAAAAACATTACTGAGCTGAGCATTCAATAAAATACTGAGGATCAACCTCTTACAGTATGATATCAAAACAATATTCAAATCATAACTTTCATTTGCAAAGAAACGAACCATAGATTACAAGTGCAAAAGAACCCTCGGTTCTTGGTTTCCATTCAAATTATGTAACAGAGAATTACATTTTGGCCTTACAAGGTTCCCAACAGTACACAGAGTTACCCTCGACATATTTAAACATTAAGCCGAGACCGTGGAACAATGAAACTACACAGGGTTATACCCTAAACTTAACAACACGTAGACGAGAACCAAGTTCTCATAAACAACACAGCCAGGAATCAAACAACTAAGTGACAACATAAAAGACTGAGAGGTTACCCTTTGTACATTTTAAAACAAAACAAGACAAACTTAAAACTTTGCATTCGGCCATCACTGAAACAAGTTGAAGGTTTCCAACTCTCGGCACACCAAAAATCACCATCAAAACTGTGTCAAAAGGGCACCTACGAGGTCTCAAGAACCACCGCAGCTTACCAGGAGAAGTAGAAGCATATTCTATTCTCCATGCTTGAACATGAACCATCCTATGAAGTGGGTACTTGCAAAATACATTTCAAAGGGATTAAAACAAGAATGCAAGAACACAAAAACAAGCAACACAGTAATTTTTTTTAATCTTCGTGAGTATTTACCTTTTATTAAAGCTCGGAACAATGGCACATCACACCATCATAGCAAACGACGAAGCACACTGACATGTGACAGCAACCCTAAGTTAACACATAAGACCATTCTCACACACAGGAGAATCGAACCCATACCGAATCACATTCGTTACACAGGCTGGAGAAACCCCATCACTACAATGGCGTATTGTGAGTTGAGTGCAGAAGGTTTAAGCCTGCAACTATTAAAAAACTACCTCTCACAGGTCACAGGGTCGAAACGCCTGAGAGGAACTCTCTCCAACCCTAAATTTTGGCAGCCTGTCGGCCTCAACTCCAATGTAACAATGAAAGATTGGGAAACTCGCTACCATTACATACAACGAGGTTAGGGTTACACAATCAACGATCAAGATCGATTGAGATCAATGGGAAAGGAGATGCCAACAATGCTACGTTGGAAGCCGAGCAAACATTGCATTAATATCTCATAAATTACAACAACCACGAAGTTTCCAACCCTGCATGCCAAAAAACATTCCCGTGTACATCTCAGAGGAGAGGCGATATGGCAGTCCCGTCAGATAGGATTTCTAGTGGTATCATCGACCAAAGTTCACATGGATGGACTACGTGGGTCAACAACCATGTTTTCCACTATGGAGTTTGGTCAGAACATTTAATTCATTATCGATACACTGTCAACTTGTCAACAGTAAATTCAATGCATCAACTCTTAACGAGATTTTTGTGAATGCAAAACATACGTTAATCATACTTAGGACAGGACCTAAGTCATATAGTATAGTTCAAAGGTTTGTTTACATTGTATTCACGGTTTGCATAGGATAATATCCTATAGTGCTAAAAGCATAGCTAGGATTGCATATTGATAATCATATCATTGCATATTGTAATCATATCATTACATAAGGAAAACCATAACATTGTAATTGTAGTGCATATTTTATATAGTTCCAAGTTTACAACTTAGGCATCGTAATATTTGAATTACATGTCCATGCATTATGAAAATAAATAGCAACTATAAGATATATCTATTTCAGTTCTATAGTTTTATATAAGCAAAGAATGAAGTTTTCTAATGCCAGTTCATAGCATATATATATATCATAATTACGATAAATTTTCTATGATGGCCATGTAGGGAAAGACTATGGTATTATCCTAAGTATAGTTTAAAGTGTTGAGGAGATGCACTCTACAGCCAAGTTATTATACAAGCACTAGTCACTGTACCTTATATATATATTAACTGTGTATTCAATTGACAAATTCAGGACTCAGAGTAGTCAAAGTGCTGTAGACGCAAAAAATAATGTTAGCTCAAAAGTATAAACACTTCTTCTACAAGTTTTCTAATAACTGTTATCAATAGATATTGGTATTACTATTTTGATAATAATGACGATAGTCATATGATAATAATTGCAGCATTATAACAAGTACTAGGACAACGCGAAACGATAACACTGAAGAGCTTCGTAAGACAGTATAAAAAATAGGATTAGAACCATGTATCCATACTTCCAGTAACTGGTGCCGCAAGGAAGTACTTAGCATTCTAATTTTACATTGACGATGAATTGAAAGACACAAGTAATCTTAACACATGTTGTCTTATAAGATTTCTTACCTGCGGTCTGCACATGGAAACAAGATTCAATGCCATAGCTAAACGTAGCTAAGCAAACTCCAGGGTACCTCATAGGACCCCTTCATCATCATACAAAAAAACTGTCAGCACTTCATCAAAAAGATCACAATAGTACAGTGTGTAATCGCATTCCAAAACCTAAGCAAATCCGTAATTTGTACTTGTATGCGTAATCATAAGAGATCTTTCATTAAGGAGATTAACATCCGCTTAAATCTGAAGTAGCATATACAATTATATCTTATATATGACGTGTCATCGTCATTAATTATCTTAGTTAAGAATTTGAATTAAATTATATGTTCCGCATTAAATGACTTTGATAATTATTACTATTATAATTTTTTTTATTTTTATTTTGGTATTTTTTGGGATGTTACATGTGGTATCAGAGCTCATGTTCGAACTCTAGGCCTGAAAAAGTTCCAAGAACACGCAACAAAATTTTTATTACAACAGAAATCTTACTAATTCAAAAATTTAAACTATTGTGTTATACAAAAATTATTTTGAGTTACAGGTATGGAAGGATCAGCTGAACATTTAGAAGACAGATTTCAACCCAACAGTCATAGCATGGGAAGGCATTTCCAAGAGGAAGAATTCCATGGCGAATTAAACGACAATTCATCATAATTATTACGAGCATTTCAAGAATTATCAGATTTGTAAAACAAGACAATGAGAAAATTTTGAAGGCATAAGAAGAATTAAATCAAGTACTGTTCGAACAATTCCCAACCGATGAACAGAATAAAGAAATTGAGAATACTTCCAAGATTGAAGATTTACCTCATCCAGAAAAGAAATAAAAAGATAAAAACTGATGACGCACACAACATTTCAACATCATCAGAAGTTGCCCATGAAAAACGGAAAAAGAAAAGAAAATTTTCAAGTGACAGCAGCAAAAGGGACTACAAACCCAAAAGGAAAAGTCACAAACAGTATGAGCAAATTTTTGGGGAGTTTAAAAAAATAAAACCCCCAACGTTCAATGATGAAAATAAAAAAGGAGAGACAGCAGAAGCTTGGCTGTCCGGCATGAAAAAATATTTCCAAATATATGATTATTCTGAATCATTGAAGGCAAAGATGGCAATCTACAACTTTATTGGCAAGGCGGATATTTGGTGGCAAGACATCAAAAGAGTGAAGGGCATCAAAGACAAGGATGTCAACTAGAGTACTTTCAAACAATGTTTCAAAAAGAAGTTCTTATTGGAACAATACTATGAAGAAAAATCAAAGGAGTTCTATGAATTAAAGCTGGGAAGTATGAACATGAAGGAAATGAACAATAAATTTCTGAATTTACTGAGATATGTGCCATACCTCGTGGAATAAAAACCAATGATCCAAAGATATCTGAGTTGTCTACCTTTCAACATCAAAGATAGGATTGATTATGACAATCCAAAGACCTTAGAAGAGGCCATGAGGAAAGCAACTTTCTGTTATGACACTAATCATAAAAGAGAAGGAATATCAAACTGGAAAAGCCATAAACCTAGCAATTTTGAGCTGCAAAAGAAAAAATTCAGGTTTAATAGGAATTTTGGTTTCCAAAAGAAAAATTTTCAGAATCGAAATTTTCAAGGAAACAACCCCAGAAATAGTCAGCAGCAGAATTTTACAGCTCCTAGAAACACCCCCAATGCTACTAGGACTAATGATCAAAAGGCACCTATCAAATGTTTTGAGTGTTAAGGTCCTCATTATGCATCATAATTCCCCAAGAGGAAGCAGACAGCTAACAACATTCATTCTATTCAGACTGAACCTACTGTTGGAGACTTGGCAAGGGAGATGCCCATAATCAATGCAACACTCGACAACAGACAAGCAGATCATCAAATCTCTATGGTAGAGATTGAAGGTATGTTACAAAATCATCCTGTTACTATTTTGATAGATCCAGGTGCTAGCTTAAGTTATATATCACCAGATATTGTAGAAAGTTTTAAATTGAAAACAGAAAAAGTTCAGTAAATCTTGGTTAGTTAGACTAGCAACAAGAACAAAGAGGAAAGTATCAGATTTTATTGAAAGTTGTGCTTTATACATGAATCAGTTAAATACACAAATCAAGTTGAATGTTTTACCTTTAGGATCCTATGATATTATAATCGGAATGGACTGGTTAGAATCCCATCATGTCATTCTAAACTGTTATGAGAAAAGTTTTACGTGTTTAAATGATGAAGGGTAAACTGTAGAAGTAAAAGGTATTCCAAGAAAGACAACCCTTAGACAGATTTCAACCATGCAATTAAAGAGGGCAGTTAGGAAAGGATGTTAGTTGTTTGCAGTAAATGTAGTAAATGATGAGTTTATTTGTAAAGAGGACAAACTGAAACTAGAAGACATACCTGTCCTAAAGGATTTCAAAGATGTTTTTCCTGAGGAGATTCCAGAATTACCTCCTAAAAGAGATTTAGAATTTACCATCGAGTTAATACCAAGAGAAGTACCGAATTCTAAAGCTCCATATAGGATGAATATACTGGAATTAAATGAGTTGAAATTACAGTTGAAGGAACTAATTGATAAGAACTATATAAGACCCAGTGTGTCTCCTTGGGGAGCACCTGTTATATTTGTTAAGAAGAAATATGGAACCCTAAGACTGTGCATAGATTATCACCAGTTGAATAAGATGACAATCAAGAATGGATATCCGTTGCCCTGCATAGACGATCTATTTGATCAGCTGCGTGGAGCAATGATATTTTCAAAGATTGATTTAAGGTCAGGATATCATCAAGTGTGGGTTAAGGATGAGGATATTTTCAAAACAACTTTTAGAACTCGATATGGACATTATGAGTTCGTAGTCATGCCATTTGGCTTGACTAATGCCCCGGCTGTATTTATGTGTTTGATGAACAATATTCTGCACAAATACTTAGATAAGTTTACTGTGGTGTTTATAGATGACATTTTAGTGTATTCTAAAAGCAAAGAAGAGCATGACGAACATCTATGGATTATCTTGCAAGTTTTGAGAGATCATCGACTATACGCTAAGTTTAGTAAGTGTGATTTTCACAAGGACAAAATTCAGTATTTAGGACACATAATTTCTAAAGAAGGAATCTCGGTTGACCCCAACAAGATAAAGGCCATTAATGATTGGCCGGTTCCTAAGGATGTGTCGGATGTAAGATCATTTATGGGTATTACTGGATATTACATAAAATTTATAGAGGGTTTTCCAAAGACCGCAAACCCCATAACCTCCTTCCAGAAGAAAGGGAAGAAATTTATGTGGGATCAGAAATGTTCAGATAGTTTTAAGAAGTTAAAAGAGTTACTAACTACAACGCCTATTTTGAGGATAGCAGATCCTAATAAGGATTTTATACTTTGCACAGATGCATGTAATGACGGACTCGGTGGAGTACTAACACAAGAAGGGAACACTGTGGCATACAAATATAGAAAGCTGAAAATACATGAGAAGAACTACTCTACTTATGATTTAGAGTTATTAGCAGTAATTCATGCTTTAAAAATGTGGCGTCACCACCTTATTGGCAGAAAATTTACCTTGTTGACAAATAACATGGGTCTGAAATATTTATTAGATCAGACAAATCTGAACGCTAGACAAGCTAGATGGTTAACTTTCCTAAGTGAGTATGATTTCGAAATTTAGCATATTAAAGGGAAAGAGAACAAGGTTGCTGATGCATTAAGTCATAAAGCAAAAATGAATTTTATTTCAGCCATCAGTACTTACTCAACAGATTTGGAAAATCAAATCCTTGAAAAGAGTGAAACAGATGAAGAATACAGAAAATTACAAGAAAGGACAACAAATAACAGTTTTGAAAATTCTATGGCAGATTACAGTTTAAAGGAAAATGGACTGTTATTATACAAAAACAGATTGTATGTACCCAACATACCAGAAGTAAAAATTCTGATTTTAAATGAGATGCACAAAAGCCATTACTTTGGCCATCCAGGTTATCAGAAAACCATTACTATGCTACGGAAAGAGTACTATTGGCCCATAATGAAAGATGAAGTAGCAGAGTACATAGCTAAGTATTTGGATTGTCAAAAAGTGAAGGTTGAACATCAACATCCAGCTGGACTATTGCATCCATTGCCTATACCTAGCTGGAAATGGGAAGTGATAAACATAGACTTTATTACTGGACTACCCAAAAATAAAAAACAAAATGATTCTATCATGGTGGTAGTGGATAAACTCAGCAAGGCCGCACACTTTATACCTGTGAAGACTACTCATAAGGTTCCAGACATTGCAGAAATCTTCATGAAGCAGATTTTTCGACTACATGGTATACCGAAAGTGATAATTTTAGATTGTGACTCGAAGTTTACTGGAAAATTTTGGAGGTCTTTGTTTAAAGGGTTGAATACAACCTTAAACTGCAGCACAACATTTCATCCACAAACAGATGGACAGACAGAAAGGGTGAATCAAGTATTGGAAGACTTATTGAGAATGTATATTAAGGATCAGCCTGGTAAGTGGGAAGACTACTTGCATTTAGCAGAATTTGCATATAATAACCATTATCATGCATCAACCAGACTTAGCCCATTTGAAATTATTTATGGTAGGAAATGTGATACACCTGTTTCTTAGAATGACCCAGTAAATAGAGTTGTTTTGGGACCTGAATTGTTGCAGGAGTTAGAACTAATTGTGAAACAGGTACAAGGAAATCTAAAAGCTTCCCAAGATAGGAAAAAGAGTCAATCAGATCTTAAAAGGAATCATAAAGAGTTCCAGGCTGGTGAACATGTGTTCCTCAAGGTAAGACCGAAAAAGAGTTCATTGAAATTGGGAAGTTGTGCCAAGTTGGCACCCAGGTATTGTGGTCCTTTTGAAATATTGTCCAAGGTTGGGCCAGTGGCATACCAACTGGCTTTGCCACCAAATTTAAAGATACATAATTTTTTTCATATATCATTTTTACAGAAGTATGTACATGATGCTACTCATGTTGTAAACTAGAATGATGTACAGGTAGGACAAGATGGCGATTTTCAGGTGGAACCAGATTGTATCCTCGAAAGGAGGGAAACTCTGCTCCGGAATCGCACCATTGGGAAAGTGAAGGTGCAATGGAAGCACCTTATCCCAGAAGAGGCAACTTGGGAGTTGGAGAGTAGTATGCAGGAAACATACCCAACTCTGTTTCAGGAACAGTTAGAGAGAGATTAACCAACATCGAAGATGATGTTGAGGCTTAAGGGGGAGTGTATGTCACCTACCCAAATTCTGAAAATATTATTTTATTGGCAAAATACTTTATGTTAAGTTTTAATTACAAAGTTTTGTAATTATGACCAAGTTTGGTCAAGGATGAATGTAATTACTTATTATTATTATTTAATAAATTAAAGTAGGAGACAAACACCCAAGGGAATTGTTAAATGAGTGTTCACTGACCCATTAGGAGGAATGGAAGCTGTTAAAAGGCATGAGACAGATGGCAGCAATTGCACTTCACCACTAGCTGTTGGTTATGGGACAACTACCCCTAAAAATGTGGCATTATCCCCCAGGTGGTGGGAGTGAGCAGGAAGCTCATTAAATGACCAGTTAACCACAAAAAGGCCTAGGCAGCCTACGTAAGGCAATTCGAATTGAGCAGGCAACGCTCTTACAATATTTTCTGCAGAAATATTCCTCATGTGCCTCAGGTGATCACTGAGAGATTTGAATAGGGAGGCTATGTGAGAGTGAAACTGTAAGTCTGCAAATTGTTCTGAGAAGGAAAACCAGAGGTGCTGGTGCGGGTCCCTTTGACTGCTAAGTATTTAAGACTGGGTAACTATTGCTACTGCAAGTTGAGGTCCCAAGCTTCTAATTTTTTTCCTCCTGGTGGTTTAGTGAACAGGCTCAGGGGTCCTAAGGCAAGTAACTTGGCTGTCTTCAGGAATTGGTTGGGTGGAACAGGTTCCTTGGGATTTTTGTTTCCCTACAGTTAACCAGGTTTTACTGTTCCTACTTTTGTTTATAGTTCAATGTTTCTACTTAGTAGAATTATTAAACTGTCATAAAAAGAAGCTATTTTATTTTCTGATCTATGTTTGATTTTGAATGATAGATCTTTGTGAAATATTTGATTATATAACCATCTCTATATTTTTCCCCATGCTGTTCTCTGCATAGTACTCTAGTATAGAGAAGCAAATTAATGATAGATGATAAATAGGCAGAATGCCATTGAATGGATAAATGATTTCAGTAAGTGTTCTGGTTGAAATTCTGACCTATGTTCATACACAGTAAAACATTACAGTATAGCATCAAATGCAGTATATAATTCTTTTATTAATACATGAAAGAAAAACATAGTCTATTTTCTGCATAGTTCTATATAATTCTCTTAAACTCTATTCATTTTAGATAGCAAACAAATGCAATCAATATTAAACATTTCATGTTTTCAAAGTAATTGTATTTTCAAGAATTATAGCAGCTGCAAGAACTAATCACTGTATAGATTTCATGTCATTATACATATTGTATTTCTTCACTAAATTCATTCTTTGATTTCAATTATCTTCTTTTATGCTAAGACTAACAGTAAGACATTATTTATCTCTTGGCCGAAAGTACGATTCGTATCTATGTCTAACATTGGTTCACAACCCTAGTTTTAAACATGTAGATTCAAAATATTTACATATGTGAACTATGACTCTCTTTTCATGGTGTGAATTTCTCTGCACAAGTAAGATAAACAAGGAAAGGTCCAGGTAGGGTTTCATTCTTTGAACAAATAAGAACCCGGAGGCAATAACCATGTCAAAAACATTATAACAGTCAACTATTTCATCTATTTTCCAAACAAGATTATCATCAACAAGTACGAAAATATAGGCATACATTTTTATACAGTTATGCAAACTTAAAACCCTAGGCCAAAGACAACCATCGTGGTTCGGCAAAAAACTCAACATTTATTTTACATAGGTTAAGCTTCTGGTACAACAACTTATTGCAAGTCAGATAGAAATCAAAAGCTACATGTAGGATTCATTTACGAATTAAAATAGACATTGTGGACTATCTTTAGCAAAAAAAATTTACATTTGAACTTATCTCATAACCTTTCCAAAATTCATAGGGTCCTTTTCCTTAAACAATCAATGGTGTAAAGACTAACTCAAGTCGGTTCTAACGCTACAGCAAAAACATTACTGAGCCGAGCATTCAATAAAAGACTGAGGATCAACCTCTTACAGTATGATATCAAAACAATATTCAAAACATAACTTTCATTTGCAAAGAAACGAACCAAAGATTACAAGTGCAAAAGAACCCTCGGTTCTTAGTTTCCATTCAAATTATGTAACAGAGAATTACATTTCGGCCTTACAAGTTTCCCAACAGTACATAGAGTTACCCTCAACATCTTTAAACATTAAGCCGAGACTGTGGAACAACGAAACTACACAGGGTTATACCCTAAACTTAATAAGACGCAGACGAGAACCAAGTTCTCATAAACAACACAGCCAGGCATCAAACAACTAAGTGACAACTTAAAAGACTGAGAGGTTACCCTCTGTACATTTTAAAACAAAACAAGACAAACTTAAAACCTTGCATTCGGCCATCACTGAAACAAGTCGAAGGTTTCCAACTCTCGGCACACCAAAAATAACCATCAAAACTGTGTCAAAAGGCACCTACGAGGTCTCAAGAACCACCGCTGCTTACCAGGAGAAGTACAAGCATATTCCATTCTCCATGCTTGAACATGAACCATCCTATGAAGTGGGTACTTGAAAAATACATTTCAAAGGGATTAAAACAAGAATGCAAGAACACAAAAACAAGCAACACAGTAATTTTTTTTTATCTTCGTGAGTATTTACCTTTTATTAAAGCTCGGAACAATGGCACATCACACCATCATAGCAAACGACAAAGCACACTGACATGTGACAACAACCCTAAGTTAACACAGAAGACCATTCTCACACACAGGAGAATCGAACCCATACCGAATCACATTCGTTACACAGGCTAGAGAAACCCCATCACTACAATGGCGTATTGTGAGTTGAGTGCAGAAGGTTTAAGCCTGCAACTATTAAAAAACTATTTCTCACAGGTCACAGGGTCGAAACCCCTAAGAGGAACTCTCTCCAACCCTAAATTTTGGTAGCTTGTCGGCCTCAACTCCAACGTAACAATGAAAGACTGGGAAACTCGCTACCATTACATACAACGAGGTTAGGGTTACACAATCAACGATCAAGATCAAGTGAGATCAATGGGAAAGGAGATGCCAACAATGCTACATTGAAAGCCTAGCAAACATTGCATTAATATCTCATAAATTACAACAACCATGATGTTTCCAACCCTGCATGCCAAAAAACATTACTGTGTACAACTCGGAGAAGAGGTGATATGGCAGTCCTGCCAGCTAGGATTTCTAGTGGTATCATCGATCAAAGTTGACGTGGATGGAATACGTGGGTTGACAACCATGTTTTCCACTATGGATTTTGGTCAGAACAGTTAATTCATGATCGGTACACTATCAACCTGTCAACAATAAATTCAATGCATCAACTCTTAACGAGATTTTTGTGAATGCAAAACATACGTTAATCATACTTAGGACAAGAGCTAAGTCATATAGTATAGTTCAAAGGTTTGTTTACATTGTATTCACGGTTTGCATAGGATAATATCCTATAGTGCTAAAAGCATAGCTAGGAGTGCATATTGATAATCATATCATTGCATATTGTAATCATATCACTACATAATGAAAACCATATCATTGTAATTGTAGTGCATATTTTATATAGTTCCAAGTTTAAAACTTAGGCATCGTAATATTTGAATTACATGTCCATGCATTATGAAAATACATCGCAACGATAAGATATATCTATTTCATTTCTGTAGTTTTATATAAGCAAAGAATGAAGTTTTATAATGCTAGTTCATAGCATATATATATATATCATAATTACGATAAATTTTCTATGATGGCCATATATGGAAAGACTATGGTATCATCCTAAGTATAGCTTAAAGTGTTGACGAGATGCACTCTATATCCAAGTTATTATACAAGCACTAGTCACTATACCTTATATATATATTAACTGTGTA